>OY856412.1:1108674743-1109049743 GCA_963693085.1 Alisma plantago-aquatica
CGAGGGGAGTCTGACCCTAGAAGGGTGTTTCCCAGATAGAGCGCAAAGTCCTAAACAAAATTGGGATGAATGGGTTCAGGTAGATGAGACAAATTTGTTGAAGGAGTTTTCTCGAAAAGGGATTCACTAGAGTGAGAGACCAGATAGGAGGAAGAGTCGTATTCTATCATACTCTTGGTGTTGTGAGGACAATGAGTAGAAGACATTGAATGACCGTTGGATCACACGTGGGCCAGACCCAGCCGTTGGATCATCACGCAAGAAAAAAAAATAGAAGGAGGTATGCGTGTGCCTAACATGGAGAAAACAAGAACTATGTGATAATTTGATGCATCTGTTAAATTTTGATTTAATCTTATCTAAACTTCATCTAAATCATTCATGATTAGTTTGAAGGGTCAAATGAAGTCCTAATGGCTTCAAATTTGAATAACATGTTAATTAGAGAGTTTAGAATCTTCCTATCTGATTAGATTTAGGTTTTATTTACCTTTTTTAATAAAACTTACATATGACATTATTTTAGTGATTATAAATTAAAATATGAAATAAACTAGACCATCCTTCCTTTATGAGTTAGATTTGAGTCAAAACTCAAGATATGGAGTTATTATCCAATCTAGGACTTGTTCATTATATTTTATGCATATTTGAAGGATTATTATAAAGAGAGAGGATAATGTTATTGATCCTTGGAAAATAACACATCAAACAACATAACATGGAAATGGGGTAACACTTACTCGGTTAAGCAAGCCTACTCCTATCTCTCATACAGAGGATTTTCCCCACCCACCACAAAAATATGGAAACCAAAATGGCCTCAAAAATATAAAACATTTCTATGTCTTTTGCTTCATAACAAATTGCTCACAGGTGAAAACCTCACAAAAAAGGCTTCATTGGTCCTTTTAGATGTTCACTTTGCGAAACAAATTCTGACTCAATTGACCACATATTCTTCAAGTGTACCACTTCACAAAACATCATCTCACACTACACACGTAATTACATTTCAGATCTCAAGGAAGCAACATTCCCACCACAAATCACACCAAATAGACAATCCAAAAACTTCAAGGGTAGTGACATTTTCACTACCATCAGTTGGAATCTATGGAAAGAAAGGAACAACAGAATCTTCAACAACAACCAAAAAATGAGACAAAATATTATATCACAAATAGACGCAAATCTTCACATTCTAACCAAATGTAGGTGAACAAGCAGAAGATGGACAAGATGATTCTGATGAAGGTGAATCGAAAGCAAAGTTTCTATACGATCTTAAAGCTATGGTAGATGATGAATCAGGCATTAGCATAGTACAGCAACAACTATGATAATCACTTCTCGGGGAGTTGTTTACTTTTTGTAACAGACTTGGTTATTCCCCTTTTTAAATGCTTCAAGAGGCTTGTTTAAGGGGTGCCTCCCCCACTTCATCAGAACTTAGCCTTTTTCTCCACCATGCTCAAATGTTATTCTTTTATGTGGTTTTTTTTCCCTTCGTCTTGTACGAAAATCACATAAGCAGGTGTTTGCTTGCTTTGATGTGTTTTTTTTAATATATGCTATGACCTTTCCTCAAAAAACAATGTTATTGATCCTTTTTGTACATTGAGTCCTTTTAATCCTAAAGAAAAGAAAAGAGGAAATACATTTTTATTTCTTTTTATATCAAAAATTATATCAATTATTTGATATTTAGGGTAGCTTGCATTCAAATCTAATTTTTTGATTTTTATGGTTGAAAATTTGTAATTAAGATCTATAACTTTTTTTATTTAAAATTTGGGATGTTATAGTAGGGCACCTACTATGAGGGTGGTGACACTTGCAACAGTTTCACTTGTCACAAGAATCATAACTGAAGTTCTTCTGCTTGTTGGGACTCTGAGTCAAGGGCTGAAAACCTAGATAGGAATCCACATAGAGGGTATTATTTACATATATTAGAAGGTGGGAGGGAGTTGTGCAATTAGAGTTTGTCCGATGTGGTAACTCAGTCCCTCTAGGAAGTGTAGCTCGAAGGTCCTATCCAATACGTGTAGCATAGCGCTCCAATAGTAGGAATCTCTATACATAAGCAGAGACGCTCAAGGATCCATGCTTCAACCTATAGAATTTTGCTTCCTTCTTCCTCAAGGCGGTGGTGCAGACGTACTTCTGATGGAACAAAGTGAGGAACCGCTCCCACGTCAAATGGAAATGTCATGAGTGTGGGTGACACTGTTCCACCAAATGCATGTTGGTCCGTCCATCACACAGGTGCCAAAGCGGACCTTTTTGGTGAGGAGGGCATGCCATACCCTTGAAGGTATCTCATTGGCCAACACCCAGTCATCACCCTTGTCCACCATCTCGATCTATCCTTCACCCTTGAAGTAGGGCAGCTACATCTTGATGAACTCCGTGAGGGAGTACTCTTTGTGCTTCTCATGAGGAGTAGAGGTGTCACACCCATCACCGAAGTGGTCTAAAGGTGGTACAAGATGACCAACTCCTGCTTAGAGTAAATTGAGGTGGAGGAGGGTTCTCCGAAAAAGGAGAAGGCACGGTGACGACATGGTGACCCCCCAGAGGTTGCATGTGCATCTGGCATCATCATCAGTGGCTCCACACATGGCATCCCAAACTGTGGGCTCAACAGTGTAAAATACCCATCTACTAATCTCTCTTGGGATTGGGATGACTCATCGCTCTTGTCCCCAAATAGATTGGTTCTTATGAAAGCATATATAAAGATAAGAGTCCTAATATAAGTTCTAAGATACTAGACTACCGACTGCTAATGCTCTAATACCATTTTGTAAGGAATGGGACCCACTAAGGGGACCACTCCCTAACTTGGTACTCTGAGAATACTCTAGCAATTCCCTAGTAATTCATTTACAATATTTAGCTAGAAGTGGGGCCAAAACATTCTTAAAATAATATGGTAAAATAGAGCAACAAAATCATAGCAATGAAAAAGTATAAGATTTAATTATTACATGATCCAATTATTTCAAAGTACTTGCCCACATAGACATAAAGGGAACATGAAAGAAACTAAAACTAAATGGATTGGCTACAGTGGGCAACCTAGACATCTCAAAAGCATTCACGAACTACTATTGAACATGTTCCTCGAACCCTGGATCCTCAGGTAAAAGCTCCTTCTCTAATGTAACAACATGCTCCTCTGCACCTGGGTGGAAGGGAACATCGCCCTAAACATGGGAAACAAGGTAGAGGTCAACAAAGGATGAGTATGTACATATATAAAACACTTTGGGCTTTATATTGCGTTGTAAGTGTAAAAGACATGTTCCCACAAGAAAGGGATTGTTCACAATTAGGTGAATTCAAGAGAGTTGTAATAAAAGAAATGAGGCATATTAAAATTCAGCTCACTAGCATGAGAATAAAAGTGTCTTGCCATAACAATTAACTACATTTCCAATTTAAAATAATAAACAATTGCATGCATAACAACGTATACTAGATATACCTAAAACATGGCCATAACACCATAAGATCATGGCCTAAAAGAAATAAGGGTGGAAACGCACACCTCGGGTGGAATACACACACCCTATACATGTATGGTTGTACATAAGTGCCACTATTCTAGATATTCTAGTCAAACATGTAGCATGCATAAAATAGAGATGCAAGACTATAATTTCAGTCAATTTCACATAAAAGGGGAATTTATAGCAGGAGGGGTCCAAAGACCCATTATAACAGAGTAATTCAATAATAACATGAATTTTAATGAATGCAAATCATGAATTATGTATCTCCAACAATTGAGTGTCAAATAGAATTGATATTCAGGAGATGCCTCATTAAAAGAATTATATTTAAGTCAAATAATGCCCAAAATAGAATAGAGAATGTACATATCTTATGATCAGACCTATGTATTCCTTAACACTTCCTAGGTTCAGGATCAGGCCTATCACAACCTAGTCACAATATTTATTTATTAGATTAATATGGATTCCATTAGATTCACTATATAGAAAATGATCCTACAAAAAATTAGTAATATGGTCTCAAAATCTATCCTATTAAATCAATCACATTTTTATATTTTCAAAAAAATATATATTTTTACATTTTTCTGCTAAACCAATAATTAGTTATTATTGACATAAATGCCCTCTAATGATTCACGATAATTAAACATGAACATGACATTGGGCTTTAGGGGAATGTCACGTGATATCACTTGGTCAAAATGGGGTCAAAGTATGTGAAAGGTCTAAAATACCCCTCGTGGGTGGTAATGGTCCAGCTCATGCTCCATGGGAAGGACAAGACTTTTGCCCCCAGGATTGATATCCCTATGTCCTACACCAAGGACGTTCACTGGAGCTTGTAGCTGGGAAGGTAATCTCCACACACAGCCTATCGTGAAAAGGGAACCATCTCTCTAAGTCTACCTCATCATCCCGGACCCAACGAGCATCAAGTCTGGTCCTGAGGTGGCTGAGAGACGAGTAGGAGGTACATGTATCACGTCGTTTCTTGCTCGACACCAAACCTGTGGGTCAATATTAGGAAGGGATTATGTTTGGGGAGGAAAGAAACCATCACAGACAATCACACCGAATCGAGATGGGTTTGTGATTTTAACAAAAGAACGATACCCAGAACAAACCTGACAAGGGACTGACAACTCCAGCGGCGATGAAATAGGGAGGGGGCTCATCAGACTAACCAAAGGCTTGATGTATATGTATCAATTATAAAGCTCGCAAGGGACTCATCCATGAACTTGTGATGACCTGGGGGGCTCGCCTGGACTTGACCACCACAATCACCATGGCAACTGTCCCCCATGGTCAAGCTGGTCAATGAGATCTTTAACGATAGGGAGATATAGAAGAATTCAGGGCAGACATAATACATGGAATCAAAGAGGGGGGCTTGTAGCTGGTTACCTCATGTGGGGTTGCATCGAGTTGTCCTGCACAACCATTGGTTCGACTTTCTCACCGAGAAGAAGGATGGTGCCAATAACAACTCTCTCAATGCCAAAAGACAAATTGATGGTAGAGGGAGATTTGGGGGGATGCAATGAAGCTTCCTAGATGTATAGAATAGGGAGCTAGATGCAGGGCTGAAGTGTCTTGGGAGGAGGGGTAGAAGATTGTGACTGTGATTACAAGGGAGAGTAGGCATTTCTTTTAGACAACCACTCACCCCGAAAAAGTGATCGTTGGACTTAGAATGGAGAGGGTAGTTCTTTGGTGAGGAAATCACGAGAAAAAGGCAAGCTCAATGTAACGACCGCCATTAAATCGATAGACAAATCATTACTAATAATGTGGATTTATAATAAACAACGGATTAACAAAAATAACTAAAATTTAAAACTATTTTGCAAGGAGATCCTCTTCCAGAAAATTCTTACTGAAAGATCCAAATCTTATACATATCATGATTCACACTGTACAACATTATTTTATTTCATCTCAAGGACAATATATAACAGTTGCTTTATCAAAACATATACTGGAGCAACATAAAACCTCGAGGCTTACAAGCTAAAATCTCATATCATTCATGAAACCATTATGAACCGACTCTAAGGACCTGAGAGTACAGAGACGACACAAAGGACTTCTATCTACATGACATGACAAATAGTACACTCAACCTGAGTTGTTACTTCTGCCCCAAATGTTGTTCCTCCTCTGCAGAAAGGTCTCCACCACCTCGTGCACGTCCACCTAAAAATTTTGGATCCCACGGGGTGAGACAATTGTCCCAATGAGAGATATAACTCTCCACTGACCATATTATTATCACAGATAAGCATTATAAAACTGAGCAGAGGTTCTTTTATATTAACAAGCAGGATTAATCATTGTATGAATAGAACAAAGTAATCTATTTACTTAAGAAAAATGGTGCATCTGCCCACGGTAGAGTAATAGACCATCTATCTACTTTACAAGGAATGTAAAGAAACATAAATAACATCTATCAAGCTAAGATGTATAATTGAATTACACATCAAATAATATTTTCTATATTCAATCCTTAAGTAAATATGCTACATGGCTGATCATATTATACAATCACACTTATGCCCTAAGGAGATGAAGTATACCCCGTTCATCTCCAACCGACCACAAACTTCTCACAAGTCGGTACTGTACAAGGTCAATGGAAGAGCCGGCTACCAAGACCTCACCTATCTCAGTCAGTGCAAGACTACTAGCAGTGACATCTTGTGTCAATCTACAAAAGGATCATGCTAGGGTACTAGGCATCTTTGCTCAGAGCTACAACGCCAACTGTACTCTCTTAGGGGGGCATCTACTAACAACCGTCCCCAGTTATGAAATTACTGAGTCATGGCATATAGCCATACTTTGAGCCACATGCTAGTTCACCATGCTTAATTGAGACATTTATTTTGAGTTCATAAGGGGATCGGCTCACACCTGGCCATTTGTACTTATGCCCCCACATATTAAAAAATATGCACTCCGGGTTATGTCGTAGGAAACTCGTTTCACCATTCAGCAAATTCTAACGCTAATGGATCTATGGTTAGGGCAACATTTTATGGTTTCTAATGATATATTACATGTATTACAACACTCTTTTAGCATCAAACAAGTTATTATTATTAATCACAACAAATGCTACAAAGAAAAGTGTAATACACCTATCATGTACTTTTCAAGTTTTTAAAACACATTTAGATACTTGGTACTTGGGATCTCAGTCCCTTATCACATTATTGGGAATCTTCATCCATTCATATCATCATTATTATGATTACTGGATCTGGGTATTCAAACACTTATATCACCACATAGCATTATTACCTCTAGGTCCTCAGACCAAGGTATTCATTTCACTTATTGTACAAGTATTCCACATAGCTCACATGGTTTGATTAAGCATCTTGTCACCTCTCACTAGGCAACAATTATTCACATGGCTCACAAGGCCATTAAACATCTTGTCACCTCTCACTAGGAAACAACTATTCACATGGCTCACAAGGCCATTAAACATCTTGTCACCTCTCACTAGGCAACGACTATTCACATGGCTCACAAGGCCATTAAACATCTTATAACCTCTCACTAGGCAACAACTATTTCTAGGTCATAAGACCTAGATAAACATTATACTTGTTATACAAGTATTTAACATGCTTTACAATGCTTATTCAATAAGAGAAATACAACCTTCCCATTATTAGGGTTAGGGTTTCCCTTTATAGACAAATAGGGTTTCAAGTTCATATTATTAATCCAAACCCTAATTCATTGCTCCACGCATCAAGGAGCATACATTGATATCATAATTATTCAATCATACTTATTTATTCTCATCGTTTATCATTAAATGATTATCAACACAAAGTATGAGTTTCTCTCTCATCCTCACTAAGATATTTATTACATCATACTTTTGGTTCCATCCTCCTCTCTGAGGAATATTAGTTCATCATTAACAATTCACATCATCTTTTATATTGCAATTAACACGACATGCATCATATGTCACTCAATCAATCACATATGATTGAAGTGTCCCTTCCACATTGGGTATCAAGATGTGTGTATGTTAATATATTATGCTCTAGGATTTATTCTTATTTCATGCAGTGTACCTATATCGGGATGTGGTATACCTACATCACCTTGTCATGTTTTAGGGTGTATATCCTAATCCTCATATCGTGTACCCATATCAAATTGACTATCACTTAGTTTTTATTATCTCAAGATAACTTCATAACGGGTATGAGCTAGGTGCTTGAACCCGTATCGGGTATAAGCTATGTGCTTGAAGTCATATCTTGCACAAGGTGTGCACCATATCAGACGTAGAGTATATGCTCATCATGTATCATTTAAGTGGTATATACAAGATACCATTTTGGTTTCCCATCCAGCATCTTCATATCAGGTCTCCATGTTGAGTAACATATCGGGTTACCATATTAGGTAGACCCTTAGGCTCATAACCTCTATATACCTTTAAGGGTCAACCCTATCATATAGTTATATGACAAGCTAAGTGTCTAATTGAATTCCTTTATCACAATCTATTATTCAAAGAATAGGGATATCATATTTCAATCCATCATCTAGGGTTATCCATCATATTAGGTAGGATGGGCCATATCGTTCATGAGGCATGAGTTGGACCTCATATCATTCACAAGGTATAAGTAAGATATCAATCATATCATACATATGGTATCATTAACCACTTACATCGGTTTACCCATCACCTTGGGTTTCCAACTCTATGTTGATTAGAGTGCTTACTATCTCTATATTGTGTAATAGGTGTAGTTCTAGGCTTGTATCGTGTATAAGGGGTAAGTAGGTATTTACCATATTGTTCATAAAACATGGCTCATATCATGTATGAGCTAACATTGATCCCCATATTGGGTTAACCCCCATCTTGGGTTTCATATCGGGTTGAGGTATTTCAACCATATCGAATTATACCTTATTATTTGAATCCATATCTTATATGTGCATAAGTGTATGCTCAATCAATCATATCATGCACCAGATGTGTGCTTCAAGATATCGTGTATCAAGGGTGTATTACATGATCATATTGTGTAAGAGGTACTTGCTCATCTTACTCACATCGGGTCACCCAAACTAGGGTTTTGATATATCGACTTACAAGTACACACTTGACCCTATATCGTGCATGAGTCTTAACTTGACTTCCTATCATGAAAAAGGCATATGGTTAACATCATATCATGTTCAAGGTTTAAACTTCACCTCCATATCATGGAAAGAGATTTAATCTCATAATAATATCATGTAAGTGATGCATGTATATTACCATATCGAGTTAGAGGTACTAGTTTGTGTGCTTGGACCCGATATCACTTTATAAAGTGATACCATCTTCTTCAAGCTCTAGACCTTTGTTCTAACTATTCTAGTTTATGAATAACAAGTCTAGGCAATTCTTAGAACTCATGGATTCATCAAGTATTCAATAAAAACTTGGAATTGAAAGTAAATTATCTTGTGTAACATGTTAGGTGGTAAATAATAACATGATTGGGTTCAAGTTATATAACCCACCTTGTAAACGACTTCAAAGCTCCAAGATCTAAAGCTTTATGTTCCTAAGGTTGAAGATGTTCAAGGTCCAAAGCTTGTTCAAAACTCCTCTATAGACAATAAATCATCATATTTAAGAATTTTGGTGAAAAAGGAAAGAGAGAAATATCCATAACCCGATATCCTACTTCAACCAAGGTTGAAGATGACCAAAGCCTTACCTTAAGCTTGGTTCTTGAGCTCTCCTTGATCCTTGAGATACTTTGCACGATATATAAGGTGATATGTATGATATCTCCAAGAAAAATGGTTGTGGGGTTCGTAAACTTCCATAAGTTGGTGGAAGGTGAAGTATATATACTTGAGTTCATGAGATAAAGTGTATAAGAGGTGTCTTCACCTCATGCTACTAGATGATGTTGGGTTTTAGGGGAGGCAGAGAAGGTAGGGGAAACAAAAAATTTCTCCTCCCAAACCCACAATAAAGGAATCGCATCAACGTCTATACAATAGGAAGGATGGTTTGTAGAGGCGTACCTTGTCTCGAGGCTTGCTTGGCGACATTACCTCGCGGCTTGCACGGTCTTCACCTCTAGTCTTGGACAGTGTCTATGCAGCTCCTGGTCTCACCGAGACTGTCAGGATTGACAGTTGTCCTCCGAGCGGCAGAAGTCTCCCTCCTCTATAGTAGTCCACACAGACCACCTAGAACTCCAATCTCCTTGTCCCACAAGGAATCAGAAGGAGTCGCACCCTCCTGTCGGCATACTAGTCACTGACACACTCTCATACAACCAGTTGCCTTTATGCAGTTGTCTTTCCCTTGATGTGCCTCCCTTATCGGGTAGCATTTGCTCGGGCTCTCTCGGTTACCAAAACCAGAGAGAACGATAACTTTGTAGAGCAATTGGTGTTCTGAGTTGTACTTTGAGAAGCCCTCAATACCCCTATATATATAGGAGGATCATGGGACAAGGTTCTCTACCCCGAGCAATGCGAGACTAAAGCAGGAGTAGAAGGGTTCGAGATTTTCTACAAAACAATCAACTGCGCCAGCTGAACCGATTGTTTCAACCCTGAAACGGTCGGTTGGTGACCTCAACCGATCGGTTCACACCTGAACCAATCGTTTGGGACCCCTGAGCCAATCGGTTCATCACATGAACCGATCGGATCGTGGTCCTGGTCCAACTCAAATTGACATTCAAATTTGTTTCCAATTAATCAAACATTAATCCTTGTTCAAATCAAATTTGTACAAGTGAAACAAATTGTATTTGCAAAATAGTCTTATGACTTTCCAAACGATCTCAGTTGGTCCATGAATCAACCGGTTCAACAATTGAGTCGATCGTTTCATGACACATGAGCCGATTGACTCACAACTTGAGCCGATCGGTTCACCAACCTGAGCCGATCGGTTCATCACATGAGTCGATCGGTTGGAAGTGCAGACTGTGAAAAATCAGTCAATTGCAGTTTCAATCAATCTGATACTCTAATCAATTGGTCCAACACATTGAACACTATGATTTTGAGCTATCAATCAGCTAAGTGTTTAATTGAACTACTAAACTCCTTTAGTAATCAATCTATTCATCATTTGTGGAAAAACTCCTCTTCCAGGTTAAATCCTATGTGTGTGACCCTGCGGGTCCATTTCACGTTGGCAGTGAAAGTCCATAACACTTATGACTTCACAAGAAAAGAGTAGTTCCTAGTCGCACATCAGTGTTACCCAAGTGAAATAGAAAGTTGGAGAACAACTTTCAATCCTAAAATCCATGAATGGTGTTACAGCGAATGTATAATTCCTTTGTCATTGATATCCTGAATGAACTCAAGGCATGGAACAGTCATCCTTTCAACGTTCATTCACTTTCTTGATCTCAGAGTAGATTGGAGGAGATATATATGATATCAATATCACATACTGATTCACACATGCGTGCGCATGCCTATCTCAATCCTACTCATCAAGTGGCCATGGATATCATACTCCCTCAGGAGGGACAAATCCCATATCTATCACTCACCCCTCAAAAGCCCCATGTGTCAAAGCCACCCAATCATCACCTTTATAACAACCCATGTTTCAAGACTACGTTTGATGATGTCAAAGTGTACCCAACGACATGTGTTCAGTGTAGTGATTTCAGGTCAAAGAATCACATTCACCACCATCACTGTGAGAACTGACTGTGACTACCATGTCATGGTTCCATGTGTCAAACTCACGGTGGGTCTGTCCGGTACACATGTTCTCTAACAAGTACCTATGTGTTTGGTTTGATATCTCCATATCATGACTAACGAGATTCTATCATCAACCAACACCACAATCTAGTCTTGTGTGTCATTGTTGTCTATCTACCTTCCACAATGACATCTGACTAGGGACATAATAAGAATGTACAAACTCTTAGCATATGTATGATCTCATCATTCATGTCCTGAACCTAAAAGCATACGTCATTGAGTATTGTCATTCTCTAGACATTCAATCTGTTCTATCATTATCTCATATGATTGAACCAGAAAGAATTGGAATCTTGCCTTTGATCTTTATCAAATCAATCTTAATGTATCCCACCAATCATCCCATGATTGGCTCTCAGGGCATACATACCAACAGACTCCCACTTGCACTACGAGCCAATCACCCTTGAATCATATTCATAGTGATCTTCAAACATGTCCCACATGTTACTGTGCTCTAGTGCTAACATAGTGAGTTATGGAAACACCTTGCCAAAGTCGGTATTAATTGCATGTCTCTCATCTCTTCGTTGTACATTACACGTATGAGATGGAGTTGTCGTAATATGCGATCTAGTATTCCTTTGCTAACCTTTAGCTACATTGCATGACCAAGTACTCCTAACTTGTCATCAATGATCGGAATAACTATAAGTTCATCTCATGAACTTCCAGATCCATATAGTATCTATTGATGTTCTCTAACACACGGATACTCGGCTTTTCTTTTTAAATGGCTTTATTGGAACGTTTCCATTTATCAACAAACATTCACTTTTATATATCCCATATATATTTTGCGATTAATTTTATGTCCTTTTTGGAAGTTTGCATCAATGTAACTCTTTACAATGAACCCTTCCTTATTTCCATAGAACTAGTACTTATCAAGTTCTTATGGTATTCCAGTAACCCTTACTGGAACTAGACAGACATCCACTCGTCATGTCCCACATACGAGCTATCAGGATGAGCACGCCATATTGTCATGTCCTACATACAAGATGATGAATACATTTTATTCTTGCTATGTCCATACATGCAAGATAATGGGATGATTACATACATGATAGATCCATATCTATTCTTCGTGTTCCCATTCTTCATAAGAATTGGACACTAGGCCTTGGGATACTAACTCCATGTAACATGGATAAGTTTTCTCCCACTGAATATGTGCACACTGAATCCTTCAGTATAGATTGCCAATGTATGATCTCTCTTTTTCAGGTCAAGAGGTTTTTGAGAACTATCTCTATAGATCTCTATTCCTATCACATAGGAAATGTCTCTATCTTCCTTAAAGATAATTTACACTTTGGATTTCCATTCTAGAACATTTCCATTTCACATCAAAATGTGGAATGTGAATACGCTCCCACTAAATCACATATCCCTTCTTTATCTTTGACATATCAGTCAAACCCTTTGACTATATTATCAAAGTAAAGATCCAACTTTGAGTTTCTTGTACTCAATCAATCATATTGATTAGTCCATTGTAACTTATAAACTTCATTTGCATTAATGGATTCATAAACCTTATAGGTTGTGTCACGTACACATCCTTGTTTTATTCCTTATAGGAATGCGGTTTTTAGTATCCATATGCCAAATGTCTTAGTCATTAAGTCACAATCGTCAAACATCATCCTTCTCAAAATGTTATCCATGTATCTTAACACTTAAGACTCATTTGCACTTATGGATATCATCTCAATGGGTTCTACCATCAAGGTCATACCTTATGGTTCACATGGAAGTCATTTAGGATGTAATGGTCATAAACCATAACTCAAAATCTGGTTCCTCAATATCATCTAGATTGTTGACTCATCATATGACCAACTCATCATATAGATATTTGAGGTGTATCTATTAAGGAATTTGAGAACTCACAACACTTTGTGATTCTTAATATCTTTTATTAGTGTAGGGTATTCTTTATTTAAGAAGAACTTAGTTATTTGATAATCATCCTCTAACTCCTTAGAGTATGACTCCTTTTGATTTAGACATCACCATGCCTTAATCATGAGCTCACTATGATACACTATCATAATCACTCACAAGGTTCTCAAACATTTGGTCCAAGTATTTCATTCATTGATCTCATCAAGAATTAACACTTTACCAAATTCGTACTTCATCTATGATATTCTTGAACACTTCAAGATATTCATATTGGTATTTCTCTAAACATTGTTTAAAGTATTAGCATTTGCTCCAATAGGTATGTAAATACATCACATGTATTATACCTAATAGGATAATCATTCTCCCACTACCACTAGGGACGATCAATTTATCATGTTTCAAGAGATTCATGTCTCTTACTGGTTCTCTAACCAAAAAAGTCTAGATTCATCCATCATATGGAAACTAGAAATGAATTTCTCATGATTTATGCTCATTTGATTGTTTGAGTTATCAATAACTTTCAGATATCATTTTATCTTATGCATACCAAGTAACACAAGATAAACAAGGCATTGCCACAAAGATCATATCTTTGAAACATCAACTATATTGATAGCCATCTTGTCACTACAAGATGCACACTAGTACATAACCGGCCTTTAGTGTCGGTTATTTAAGGCCTTTAGTGTCAGTTTTAATACGACACCTATGTGGGCACCGCTAAAAGGCCAACCGTTAGGCGTCGGTTCTCAAACTGACGCCACAACCCTTCGTGCGCCACCGAAAACGCGCTAGCAGGGGGTATAGGCATCGATTATTTGCTTTGAAACCGACGCCATAAACCTTCGCGCCACAGAAAGGGTGCCATCTGGGGCACTATCGGCATTGGCCATCTCACCATTGTCTGGCCCGCTGCCACGGCTGTGCTGGCCAGCACAGCCATGGTGTCTGGCCTCATTAGGGAAATCAATGTCGGTTATTGATAACCGACGCCACATCACATGCATTAGGCGTCATTTATAATTATTTATCCGACGTTGTGACCATTTTTCGTCAGTTTTAAACAAATAACTGACCCCTATTGTAAGTTTTTTTATCAATCTGCAGACCTGCTGTGGCTGGTCGTAGGATGAGAAACCTGCAGTTCAGTTATGAACTGCAGATTTTACGACATCCATTGATATCAGCCAACAAAAGGCCACAAACATGCAAAATTAACAACATTAATTTTCACACATTTAGCAACCTGCAGTTCCATTCGATTTTCACACATGTAGAAACATTCATGTAGCAATCTGTAGTTCCATTCATTTTCACATTCACACATATAGAAACATTCATATAGCAACTAGCAATTTCATTCATTTTCACATTCACACATGTATAAACATTCAGACACATGTAGAAACATTCACACATGTAGAAACATTCACACATATTCATTTTCACATTCACACATGTATAAACATTCAGACACATGTAGAAACATTCAGACATGTAGAAATATTCACACATATTATAATTCAGAAATTCATTTACAAAATATAATTCTTTAGTCATTATTCGCTATCAACATCCCAATTATATGTTAAAACCCCCACTACTTGTATGGTTGTTGCCCATTCTTCTCTTACATTATTTACTTCTCCCGTCGTATAGGGAGCATGTACATTTGGTAAGGCCTTTCCTGCAGTGTGGTTAGTTTTAAACACCTGCAAAGAGAATGATGTATATATATAATTAATAATATATAAATAAGATTGATATATTTCATATTATCTAATGAGATTATATATAATACATCAGGAATGGTATCGATGTCCACTGTGGCATATTTGATAATCATGTGCATAAATCGCATCACATAGTATGCACATGCCCATCCGTTGTCTTGTGTAGCACACTATAAATTGAAACATACAAAATATTAAAAAATACAACTAATTAAGCATTGTTCACATAAATAATATATACATTGTAGTCGGGAACTTACTTCCACGTTCTTCCAAATTATTTGCTGGTTCTTTTTTCTGGGGACCTTTCCTCCATCCTTTTTGAACTCATCTAAACCCCTACATGTTAATGTAACACAGTACATTGCATAATTAAATAGTAATGTAATAACATATGTTAACGGATATGAAAATGAAATATTTCTCATCGGAATAATGCCATTTTCATTTTGTGTCCATATTTTGAATTCAATTTATTCCCCTTAGGATCTAGATAATAGACAGTGAATGTCTCAGGGATAATAACTAGTAACTCCCAATGCATACCACTAGAGGTAAAAAAGTTAGAAATTAATAACTCAAAATCCACAATAAAAATGTAATTTTCTTAAGTCCAAATTATAATTAATAAGCAAAGTAAACTTACTCCACATTGAATGGAGCTATTATCACCGTCTTCTTATTTTGAGTAAAATTTGTAAAAGCATCACAACAGTATTGTTGAACTGACGAAGGGTCTTTAGCTACTAGACTAATCAAAGATGGAATCAAAAATCCTACATGTTCGAATGAAAAATCTGTACATATCTTGTCTAAGTAGCTGCAAAACATGTATTACGTATGCATTAATAAATAAGAAACCAGATCACCAGATCCTACACAAGGTATATGGATGTATAAAGAAGATCTCACCTTATCCATAGCTCTATCACATATGTATTCAGCCAATCATATCGAAACAACTCCAAAATATCTTGTATAAATAGATTGCTTTTGTATGATTGACCTGCAGCATCTGCATCTATAGAAACAGTTATAGGGCAATTTATATCATGTTCTCCTAACCATATTACCATACCCCTACAATTAGGACCTAACGGGACAGGTAGGTCCTGTGGAACCCAACTTGGTAATGTAGGAGGTGGAGGTGGAGGCTTAGATGCTCTGGGTGTCTTCTTTTTAACCTGTATATATATATAGTTTCAGATCTATTGACATCATATACACACACTAATAATTTAACGTAATGTAAATTTACCATACAATTTCAGTATAGAGGACATCTGCTTTTGGCCACAATATCACTCCGCCTTCTGCCTCACCAAGCATTTCACAATCTGGGTGGGCATATGGCAATGGAAGATCCATCCAATTGGGGAATATACGTATCGGGCTCACACGAACCCAACCAGCTGGTAATGGAGACCCATGAAACATTTCCCCTGGTAGGGATGGGTAAGATGACGCCTCTGCAATGACAAATTCTTTACTTTTTAGACGGCATGGCTTCAACCCCTACAAATTTTTGTGTAAAGAATGTTATATACATATATACATATCATCTTAAAAAGACTAGTTACTATGTCATAAAAATACTTACAACGGATGTGCTAGGTGGTGGGTCTACAGGATTACTCCCAACCTCTGCAGTAGGAGTAGAGCGGGACGCCATAGGTACTATCTGCTGAGTGGCAGTCAGAGATGCCTGCCACTTGCTCATTGCTTCTTCAAGTTTCCTATCAACTAACTTATCTACCTATACATGGATAAAAGAAATGTTAGCTTTTGATTATTGAATTCTCTTATCCAGGATGCTCTGGGTTACCCAGAGCAATTATCAATTCATCCCTTGTGCCCTCAGGGATGAACTTGCCTTGTTTCCTCAGCTCATGTAGCTCCTTCTAATCGCCAAAACAAAAATTTGTAATTAAGTAAACACCACAAATAATCAATATTCGAACGATTGCTCTAAGAGTTGTATTTTACCATTTTTGCAGCCGCCTCAGTAGTTGCAGGCTTCCTTATTTCTCCCTTCTTATTTTGCCTCCCAGCTATCCAGATATCATGGTGAGGCAGTGGTGTAGAACCTATAGTAGAGGACTCCTGAGTAGCAGCAGACTGAGCATTAGACTCTACCTGTAGTCTTTGGTGAATGCCTGCATACCCCTTTGGACCCATTGTGTGGTCATGCACATTCAGTGCACTCCTTGCTTTTTGCGCCTAACTGAGGGCCTAGTTAGGTAACACTAAATGTTAATCATGAATAGGTGAATACAACATATATTAATTAAATTGGTAGTGACGCATAATACCTTGAATTCATCAGTTTGTCTTGAAGCAACAAACGCGTCCCATTCTTCTTGGTCCAGGAAGTTCCACTGTTCAGTGGTTGTCTTCTTCTTCTTGTCACCTTATTTTATGTATTTTCGGGTGAGATTTGTCCTATAGTTCCTTAGGACTCTCCCACAGCGTTGCATCACGCATTTACGATGCAGCTTTTCATCCAATTCAAATATACTCTGTAAAATAGAATTGCTATTAACTAGTATCCAAAAAATTAGTAATATACAAAATAGAATTACAAATTAATAATAACTCACGCATAAATCCTTCCATATTACGTCTTTCTTCCCCTTAGGAACTTTATGCCAAGAATCTATCTTACAACCATAATGGCTACGAGTAACATACCCAAGATATGAAACAAACGAATTGTGATTCACTCCAATTTCATTTCCTGCATTATCAAAATCCACAATAAGTTTGGGTCCATTGCCCCTTTACACTATTAACTTCTTCACCATAGTGATGCCCCTTCTCTTGTCAAATTTTTGGTGCTTCTGATCAAGTGCCTCAAGTGCTTTAGAGGGTACATGTGCATCATCAACCTAAAATTTGACAAAATAAACACACTTACAGGATATAACTATAAATGGACATGTACATATAAATATATGATATATTTTTAAAACTTATATTGTGAGGCGGTGCATTAATGTCCTCACCCTCACGGTAATCATCAGCATGCTCATCAGGAGAATGCTCAGCCATCTGAAAGTCCACATTCATATTGTAAAGTTCACATTGTAAAGTAATTCACATTGTAAAGTTCACATTCACATTGTAAAGTAATTCATATTGTAAAGTTCACATTCACATTGTAAAGTAATTCACATTGTAAAGTTCACATTCACATTGTAAAGTTCACATTCACATTGTAAAGTAATTCACATTGTAAAGTTCACATTCAGAAAAATAAAACATATAAAAAAATATAAACATGCCTCTAATATTGCGAGTTTTTATCAATTAACAATCCTTCATTGTGATCTCCACGCACATACAAGTCATCATTAGCTTCAATATTTGTTGGTGTTGGCAACCCAACTGATAATGGACTGGAGTCATCATACTTATCATAGTACTCTTCTTCATCTATAGGATCTTCAATGAATTGTCTTTTACCATGAAGAACAACTGACCATTTATCATTTGCAGGATCATCGATATAAAATACTTGTTTTGCCTGTGATGCCAATATGAATGGTTCACCCTTCTCGCCAATCTTTTCAAAGTTCACTAAAGTGAAACCCAATTCATCCACTATAACTCCTTTACTGTTATCAACCCAATTACATTTGAAGAGCGGAATTCTGAAATCTATGTAGTCAAACTCCCATATGTCTTCAATGACACCGTAATATGACATTTTAGCTTCACGTGGACTATTATCCTTTGCACTTGCAAAAAACATAGTCGACGCTTGAAGGGTGACCCCACTGTTTTGGACGACACTCTTATCATCTTGGCGCTTTGTGTAATATGTGAATCCATTAATGTCATGCCCTTCATAAGACATAACATTCAATTTTGGTTTAAAGGTGAGGCATTTGATAGTTTCAATAATATCATCTGGTGTTTGAGATAGTTGATGTAAGACTTTATCTTCAAACCACTTAATAAATGTCTTGTTATGTTCTCTAGCAAGCCACATTGTATTGGCTCGAGGATATTGTCTTTTGATGAAATTGGTATGTTCCTCGATATAAACACTCACTTCATCCATATTGTGTAAAATATACAAGTGACCTTGTTTCAACTGCTCACGGCTGATTACTTTCACCCATGATCCCAAAATTCCTTTGCCAAATTGCTCCTCAATATTCTTGTCATTACCAGGAGTGTCATTACAACTGAGAAAGTCATTGCAAAAATACATAACCTCTCTCGCCACATAACCCTCAATAATACTCCCTTTAGGCCGATAACAGTTTCGAACATCACTTTTAAAAATGTTCATGTATCGTTCAAAGGGATACATCCAATGCAAGAAAACTGGTCCCAACATTTTCACTTCCCTAGTCAAGTGGACAACAAGATGTACCATGATATCAAAGAACAACGGAGGAAAATACATCTCAAACTGACATAGGGTAACAACCACTTCTCTTTGCAAATTATCGAGAGTATCAAGGTCAATAACTTTTCTGCACAGACTGTTAAAAAAGAAACAAAGTATGGTGATTGCAAACCTTACATGCTTCGGCAATATAGATCAAATTGCCAGATGCAATATTTGTTGCATTAGAGTGTGACAATCATGAGATTTAAGACCTATCAACTTCAAATCTTTCATTGATACCAATCTACGGATGTTGGATGAGTAACCCTGTGGCACCTTAACATTTACCAAACATTCACAAAAAGCTTTCTTCTCCTTTCTAGACAATGTGTAACAAGTGGGAGGTAAGTATGTTCTCTGATTTCCCATTTCACGTAATTCTATTAATTCTGACCTTATTCCCATTTCACGTAGGTCCAGTATGGATTTTATCCCATCTTTAGTCTTACCTGGTATATTCAATAAAGTACCAATGACACTATCACAGACATTTTTCTCAACGTGCATGACATCGATACAATGCCTGACTGTCAAAGAACTCCAATAAGGAAGATCCCAAAATATTGAATTCTTCTTGAATAAAGATTTGTCACTCTATGTGGACATA
This sequence comes from Alisma plantago-aquatica, assembly GCA_963693085.1. NCBI lineage: Eukaryota > Viridiplantae > Streptophyta > Magnoliopsida > Alismatales > Alismataceae > Alisma > Alisma plantago-aquatica. The sequence continues at coordinate 1,108,694,736 of OY856412.1, forward strand.
CATTGTGATCTCTTACCAAATTCATTGACAAAGTCTTTTACTCTTTCATAAACAACCTCCCCTGGTATAGGTTTAGGTGCACTCTGTTCCTCATTCAATCCATTGAATGCTTTGCGCTTCCTATAATACAGATGAAATTTTGTAAGAAACCTTCGATGACCGAGATATACAGTCTTACCGCCATGTTTTAGTCTTGTTGAATCAGTGTTCTCTTCACATATAGGATATGCTTTAGCTCCTTTGACACTATATCCAGACAAATTCCCATATGCTGGAAAGTCATTAATAGTGCAAAATAACATAGCATGCAAACAAAATGTCTCTCTTCGTGAAGCATCATAGGTCATAACACCTTCACCCCAGAGTTTCTTTAAGTCATCAATCAGAGGTTCAAGATAAACATCGATATCATTTCCAGGTTGTTTAGGGCTCGATATCAACAACGACAGCATTACGTACTTATTTTTCATACACAACCAGGGAGGAATATTGTATATAACAAGCATGACTGGCCAAGTGCTATGTTGGCTGCTCAATGTCCCGTACGGATTCATCCCAGTTGTACAAAGCCCAAGTCTTATATTCTTGACTTCTTCACCAAATTCAGGGTACAATAGATCAATCTTCTTTCACTGTGGGGAATCAGACGCATGTCATAGGACCCCATCATTATTTTTCTTAACATCTGCATGCCACATCAAATTCTTCGCATCTATCGGATTGGCAAACAAGTGTTGAAACCATGATATTATAGGTATATACCACATCACCTTGGCAGGAGAACCAGTTTTGGACTCCCTCGAAGTCATCAATTTATACTGTGACGCACCACATTTTGGACAATCTTTCAAATCCACATAGTCCTTTTGAAATAATACACAATCATTCAGGCATGCGTGTATCTTCTTGGCATCCATTCCCATTGGGCACAAGAATTTCTTTACCTGGTATGTTGAGATTGGCAGCTCGTTTCCTTCAGGAAGCATTTCTTTCAATAAAGACAAAAATGACGTGAAGCTTTTGTCACTCCATCTATTGTTAGCTTTCAACTTATACAATCTCAACACAGTGCTAAGCTTTGTAAACTTAGTACAACCTATGTATAATGATATCTCAGCATCATGCACAATGTTTCTATAAATGGGAGGTGGATCGGTGTGCTCTACCCCACAACTATCCAGCATCGCATCAACAATGTCTACTGGAACTGGTTCATTCACATCTACGTCATCAGAGGCAATTTCTTCTTCCACACAATCACTGCTATCGACATCCACTGGTTTCGGGTTTGAAATCTCTCCATGCCAGTGCCATTATGTATAGCCTTGTATAATCCCATTGCACATGACATGACTTTTGATTTCGTCACCAGTGCTGACTTTCAATTTGTTACCGCAATGCCTACATGGATAGTAGAACCTATCTCCAGGTTGTTTCCTATGTTCCTCGGCAAATCTAATAAATTGGTCAAGACCAGAAATAAACTCTGGGGTGCAGCGATTGCGAATGGACATCCATGATCTATCCATTCTATGATCAAAGAGAAAACAAGTATATATTACAACAAGATTAGGGTCTAGGATTAGAGTTTTTGCATGGTTAAAACTTTAGGCCAACAAATACATGTGTTGTCATTCTTATATATAATAAATGTGTACCACCTATCCCATTCTTGAACACCTAATCTCACTAGTAAGTGTATAATGTGTATTGGGTTTTCAAGAAAATTTCGGCATCATTTCCCCGTTGTTCTCTAAGTCCATATGTACTTAGAGAACAAAATGGGGAAATGCTACTGAAATTTTCTGGAAAACCAAATACACATTATACACTTACATCCTAAGTGAGATTAGGTGTTCAAGAACAGTCCCAAACCGGGGACTATCCAAGATTTACTCCTAATGAGTAAATCTTGGACGGGTTTCTAGGCCAACAAATACATGTATATATGTTGTCATTCCAATACCTACAATCCTAGTTTCATCATTCATATCCTAGGTTTCATGTAACATCATTTAATCTAGGTATCATATTCTATAACATTGATTTCAACATTTTGAGTGTCCATGCATGTTCATCATCAAGATAAAGACACAGATAATTAAATTAGTATGACCTAGGAATGGAGAGATTCATAATTGATTTCAAATTTTCAAACTAGATCATACATTATCATCAATCTACATCATACAATATAGGGATTCAATGTATCTTTAACACGCATGTTTCAAGGTTCAAAGCACATAATCAAATCAAATTAGGATGCTAGAATGGACAAGTTTAAATCTTATTTCAACATGCATCAAAATTTACTGAATTAGGTCAAGCATGAGGATTAGAAACACAAATATATGCAAGCACAAAATTTACTGAATTAGGTCAACCATGAGGATAATCATTACACACAAATGTAGCTATCCGATTATAATTGAGCAATATAGCACAAAATCAGCCAACACGGCCGTGTTGGGCAGCACGGCCGTGCCAACCTGTGATTTCACACACCATCATCGGTCGCGGAGCAGGGTACCTGCTTGAGGGAAGAGGAAGAAGAGGAAGAAGAAAAGCAGAGCAGGTACCTTCAGTGGCGTCGACGAGGAGAGTAGCAATAGTGAGCGACGACGGTGCGGGGAGAGCAGGCCACTGGAGCAGGAGAGAAGGCCATCGGAGCAGCGAGCTGGGGGCAAAGGGCAAGCGGCGGCGGAGGTGGGTAGAGGACCAGCAAGCGAGCGGAGCAGCGCACGGTCGGAGCAAGTGGCAGGGTGGGGGAAGAGGAGAAATCGCCGGACCAAACCCTGGAGTAGCGCGAGAATGAATGAAATAGAGAAAGGGGAAGAGTCGGGCTTGCGCAGGTGCTATTAAGTTAACATTAGGTGTCGGTTATTAAATAAAACCGACACATAAAACTAAAGGTGTCAGTTCTACAAACACACCGACACCTATTCTCAATGATAGTCTTCGGTTTTTACTAGAAAAAAACTGACGTCTATCTACATATGTCGATTAAAAAAATTGTTCTCAATTAATGACCATAGTCGTCGGTTTCTTTCGGAAACTGACGCTCAAAGGGTGTGAAAAAATTCCCGGGAACAATGCGGGAAAACCCATAAGCGTCTGTCATTGTAGAAAAAATGACGACTAAAATGTGCCCAATTTCTATCTCGCGAATAACCTTTCGTCGTCGGTTTAATAGTTAATAACCGACGCCATATGTTAAATTTTGGAGATAATTTTTTCACTGGAAATTTTGGATTTTGCGATTACTTTTAGGCATCGGTTTATTATTAGGGAACTGACACTGAATAAAAGCGATGTCCGTGTCTCACAGATAGATTTTAGGTTTTTTTATTAAACAGACACTTTAGATTTTAGGTGTCAGTATATTTATACAACCGTCGCCTTTAAAAGTGACGTTATAAGCCATTTTTGTAGTAGTGGCAACAATAAAGTGTTTCTATTCGCAAATTGAAATAGCAGTTCTCAACTCTATTTTGTGCCCTTTAGGATGAAATAAACTGAAAGGTACTCCTATCTATGGCAACAACACTTGATCCAATGATGGGTACTCCTTTCTTGGTCCTTTCGTAAAGGCCATCACTTCTTTCTAGATCTTACATATCATATATGTCAGATCTTCATCTTGGTATCATATACCTTAGAAGCGGTTCATTTCATGATACCTTAGGTGGAGATCTCTATCCCCTCCTTTCGTCTTCTTTTGTTCTTCCAGATATATAGAGGGAAATTCCCTCGTTCACCCTCCCATGTGCCTTGAGGCCGAAGACAGCTTGGATTGCTGGCTAGCATCATAACACTTCTTTGCTTTTCCCTTGTCCTTGCCTTACCCCTCCGATCAAAGATTAGGGTTTTGTCTTTCTTCATCTTTGCCTCTACTATCCTCAACATGTCCAACAACTTTGTCAATGTTTGTCAAAGTTGTTCATGTCATAGTTCATCATGAACTGTATGATTCTCACAACATTTGCAGTATCATACCAGTAGCCAACTCTTGGCTCAGAGGGAATCCTTCTTAGTCAAGTTTTTCCACATACTCAATCACATTGAGTGTGTGAAAAGCTTACTAGATCTCCTATTGTCATGACATATTAGGACAGTGTCTTGGATACATCATATGTCTCATGTTGTCTCTGCAACTCATAGTTCAGAGAGCACAACATTAAGCACTCCACATCAATGGTATCCTCGGTATGCTTCCATAAGCATACTTTCACCCATTGGTGTGGTGGGATCAAGTTCATCTGGTTCTGGTATAACTAGGACTTAGAGCTTTCGCTCTTCGATTGAGAACACTTCTCAACGTCCTAACCAGTCGTGAAATTATTCCCATTTAATTTGTTGGTCGTAAGGACCAATCGCAAATAAAGTGATTATTGTTGATCAACCATTTATTGTACAAAAGGAAATATATGCAATTTAGACCAAAACTCAATTTTGACTTATTTGATTGATTTGAAAAGTTGACGATATAATTAGGAATTTAATTAATTATCGCTCCCACTATTTTTGTTTAAATTGATAGCCCTCACCATCAATTCATAAGATTGCAGCGTACAATCTTCTAGTGGGTCAAGATCCTAAAATCCTCTGAATCATGGACCAGCTAGGGCTGTCACCCACAATTTAGATCTTCTAGGTAGGCAACTCTTGCCAATTGCATCATATGAAACTCTTGAAAGATGTCATATGCAACTCCTTGCCATGATCACCTCCATGCCTCAAGGTGCTAGATCCTATCTAGGTCACCTTGTTAAGTTCGACCCAAAGCCAACACGATGAATATGCACCCTGCTAGGGTAGACCCACACATTCATCCTTCACGCTTCCACGAGATAGATGGTATACCACGCTCGGGTGTGCCCACACTTGGTCGATCAAGCTTTTCACGTGTGTCGCATTTGGAAGGCATCTAAAACTTTAATATTTAATGAGGGATTTGGTTTTATAGGTACATTAACATATCCAATCACCACAATACATAGTATGTATCATATACATGCTATATCCCACAGAAAACATGTGAAACGATAAAAGCAATGATTATGGCCATCCTAATATGATTCCTCGAGCCAAGAGGAATCACGGTCATCTAGACCCACATCACATGCAACCTGTACAAGATGAACTTTGTGCTTTGCCTTTACTGGGCTTGATCAACTCATCTCCATGATTGATCGGCTTGCCATCAGGCCGGTCGGTTGGTTGCCACCAGCCGATCGGTTGGCTCCTCCAACCGATCGGTTTGTCTGGTCATCGTACATCTCCTCATGGCCGCCACCCGATTGTCTCGCCCCTCGAATCGGTCGCCTGGATCGCCAACCGATCGGTTCACTCCTTGAACCGATCGTCTCAGTTGTCGTCAGGTTGTCTGCCATTCTTTGACATAATAGGAAATAAAAGATCTATCATATTTTACATTTGAATTGGGAAACCCCAAGTTACATTTAAGGGGAGCAAAGGTAGGAAAGAAATCTCGAGTTATCTCGAGTTACATCAAGAAAAGGAGGTAGGGAATCAGTACGTAGACCGAGATGCAAGCAACCACATTCAACCAAGCACACATACATAGGGTTTATTGGCCATAACCACGCTATACATCCACCACAAAAACTCATTTAAGGGTGACGCATATCGAGTGCATTCATATTACATATCATATATGTATATTGGGATTTGTGGATTTAGGATTGGACATGCATAAAGCCAATTTTATTCACATCGTATGCAATAAATAAAGGTGACAAACCAAATTGATCATATCAATAATCCTAAAGTGTAGAGAAGTTGATGTGGCTCTGATACCACTGTTGGGTTTTAGGGGAGACAGAGAAGGCAACGGAAACAAAATATTTCTCCTCCCAAATCCAAAATAAAGGATTCACGTCAACGTCTATACAATAGGAAGGATGGTTTGTAGAGGCGTACCTTGTCCCGAGGCTTACTCGGTGACATTACCTCACAGCTTGTGTAGTCTTCATCTCTGGTCTTGGATGGTGTTTGTGTAGCTCCTGGTCTCACCGAGACTATCGGGATTGACAACTGTCCTCCAAGCGGCAGAAGTCTCCCGCCTCTGTAGTAGTCCAAACGGTCCACCTGGAACTCCGATCTCCTTGTCCCATAAGGAATCGGAAGGAGTCGCACCCTCCTGTCAGCGTACTAGTCACCGACACACTCTCCTACAACCAGTTGCCTTTCTACAGTTGTCTTTCCCTTGTTGTACCTCCCTTATCGGGTAGCACTTGCTCGGGCTCTCTTGGTTACCAAAACCAGAGAGAACGACAACTTTGCAGAGCAACTGGTGTTCTGAGTTATACTTTGAGAAGCCTCCAATACCCCTATATATAGGAGGGTCATGGGATAGGGTTCTCTACCTCGGGCAATGCGGAACTCAAGCAGGAGTAGAAGGGTTTGAGATTTTCTACAAAACAATCAACTGTGCCAGCTGAACCGATCATTTCAACCCTAAAACGGTCAGTTGATGACCTCAACCGATCGATTCACACCTGAACCGATCGTTTGGGACCCCTGAGCCAATCGGTTCATCACATGAGCTGATCGGTTCATGGTCCTAGTCCAACTCAAATTGACTTTCAATTTTTTTCCGATTAATCAAACATTAATCCTTGTTCAAATCGCATTTGTACAAGTGAAACAAATTGTATTTGCAAAATAGTCTTCTGACTTTCCAAACGATCTCGCTTGGTCCACGAATCGACCGGTTCAACAATTGAGCTGATCGTTTCATAACACATGAGCTGATCAACTCACACCTTGAGCCAATCGTTTCACCAACCTAAGCCGATCGGTTGGAAGTGCAGACTGTACAAAATCAGTCAATTGCAGTTTCAATCAATCTGATACTCTAATCAATTGGTCCAACACCTTGAACACTATGATTTTGAGCTATCAATCAATTGAGTGTTTAATGGAACTACTAAACTCCTTTAGTAATCAATCTAAACATCATTTGTGGAAAAACTCCTCTTCTAGGTTAAATCCTATGTGTGTGACCCTGTAGGTCCATTTCACTGAAAGTCCCTAACACTTATGACTTCACAAGCAAAGAGCGGTGCCTAGTCGCACAACAGTGCTACCTAAGTGAAATAGAAAGTTGGAGAACAACTTTCAATCCTACAATCCGTGAATGGTGTTACAACGAATGTATAATTCCTTTGTCACTGATATCCCGAATGAACTCAAGGCATGGAACAATCATCCTTTCAACGTTCATTCACTTTCTTGATATCAAAGTAGATTGGAGGAGATATGTATGACATCAATATCACATATTGATTCATACATGCATGCGCACACCTATCTCAATCCTACTTATCAAGTGGCCATGGATATGATACTCCTTCATGAGGGACAAATCCCATATCTATCACTCACCCCTCAAAAGCCCCATGTGTCAAAGCCACCCAATCATCACCTTTATAACAACCCATGTTTCAGGACTGTGTTTGATGATGTCAAAGTTTACCCAACCACATGTGTTGAGTGTAGTGATTTCAAGTCAAAGAATCACATTCACCACCATCACTGTGAGAACTGACTGTGACTACCATGTCATGGTTCCATGTGTCAAACGCACGGTGGGTCTGTCTGGTACACTTGTTCTCTAACAAGTACCTATGTGTTTGGTTTGATATCTCCATATCATGACTAACGAGATTCTATCATCAACCAACACCACAATCTAGTCTTGTGTGTCATTGTTGTCTATCTACCTTCCACAGTGACATCCGACTAGGGACATATAAGAAGGTACAAACTCTTAGCATCTGTATGATCTCATCGTTCGGGTCCTGAACTTGAAAGCATACATAATTGAGTATTGTCATTCTCTATACATTCAATTTGTTCTATCATTGTCTCATATGATTGAACCAGAAAGAATTGGAAGCTTGCCTTTGATCTTTATCAAATCAATCTTAATGTATCCCACCAATCATCCCATGATTGGCTCTCAGGGCATACATACCAACAGATGACCCATGGCCATGCATGGTTGACACGTGGCCATGCATGTACACATGCATATCTTGCTATGCAAGAGTCTTGAGGATAAGCTAGAGACAATATCTCATCCATCCTTTATCTTATTGGATAAGTTTTCTCATCTTTATCTCAAGATTAAGGCAATCTGATACACTTTTTGCAAGGAACTTACAACTCATCATGGGCCACCCCTTGAGGTTCTTTGCCCAACATGGCCCTTTAAAAGGATAAAAAAACCAATAGGATACTTCTATTATGTCTCCTTAGATGATAGGTCTCCTATACTAAGTCTACAACTCGATACAACACATATAATGCTTTTCCTTTAATTCTTCCTTGGTCTATTTATCACCAAGAGCATCATCATTCAAAGATGACTCAAACATAGCGTCTCCTTCTTTATATTTCCTCTAAAAGATACATAGATTAAGTAGGGACACTCTAGAGGTGGTAATTTGCATTTCTACCCTATATATTGGGTAAATTACAATTTGTACCAAAATTGGTGCACATAGTACGGACATTGTTTAAACAAGTTATAACTTGGGATTTAGGCTTTCCACAAGCCACCACTTAGCATCATACTCTCTCTTATGATACTAAAACACTTAGAACATATTCAAAATGTGATAGTTTGCAATGTAACCCTTCATCTTGGGCAAATTGCACTTTGGTCCAAAACAAAGGAACATTTCTCAAACAACATTCAATCAGGACCAAATTTGAAACATAAGTGTGTTACATGATAACAAAACTCCTTAGAGGATTATATTAAATTTCTAAGCAACTTACTTATCTAAAAAAAATAGGGTTACCTCATAACCCAGGTCAGGGGTATTACAATTATAAACCCCTAACAAGGATTTTGTCCCCGAAATCTGAGATGAAGGAAGACAATTGTCATTTATGCATCATATTATCAAGTCTCCACATATTATCTTGATGTCATGAAGATGCCAAGTCCTTCCATTAAAGATCATCATAGATCTATCACACATGATACATACTCAGTTGTCCTATCCATTACCGACTGCGGAGTCAACTCTGTGTCAAGTAACATTTTCTAAGTCAGAGAAGTATTATTCATACTTTGAATAATTCTGGTGTCAAACCTTATTGATGTTATGTTTATGCAGAGCATAAACCCCTAACATATGATCTCCATACTAGAGTTATCTCAAGGTTGGCCCCTTCTAGATATCCAAACATTATTCATCTTATCAAGAGTCATATTCTCACTTTCCCATACCACCTGGCACGTCTTGGATACTAGAATCCCTTACCTTGGTATCCTTCACATGTGTCAAAAACACATCACATCTTTATCATTTCCATCTCTCTATTGTTAATACCAAAGTCAAACATACAAAAAGGATCTTTCTTTTTTCTTGGGTCATTTATATATTACACATATTTATCTTGGAACCAAAGTCCAAGACAAACTGAAACTTTTCTAAGTATCCATCAAAAGATCACTTCTAACTCATACACATCAAGTGTCCTCAGACTCACTTGATTGTCATATCCTTGAAAGGAAAGATCACAAAGAAACATACTCCTTTTTATCACCCCATCATTACCCAGGGTTGTTCATCAAGGAGGACACATTATCATCTCCTAAAGTTATTACATGAACTTTCATTGTTCATGAGTCATTTACACTTGTTTCATCCTAGGTTCCTTGCCATCTGCACAGGAATTATATGGACGATTACATATCATCATTACTTTCTCTATTATTGTTTAACATGTTCATGATCATTTCATGATTTTTTCACATTTCCCATTTCCACATTATGGAAAAGATCTTTACTATTCACACAGACTTTATTAAACAGGGATCATCTCCCTTGTTTTCTTTCTCTTATCATGAAGATTATACTCTTTACTTCCCCACACACATAGATTGATCTGAGATCATCTCAAATTCTGATTTATTGCACTTGGGATGTGATAAAAATATCCATACCGTATTTCCAGTTTTGTTATGCTCACTAGATTGTCTCAAAATGACTACTTGATCAGATAATCATAAAGATAATAATCTAAGAGTTTCGTACTTACCTTATCTTTGATAGTTGAATACCTGGCCAGGGTATACATGTACCGACATTAGGTAGTATGCACTTTTTTAATATCATATTCCTTACTTTTCATATCATCAAAAATATAAGACTTAGCATCCCTAGATTTTCTCCATGCCATACCTCTACACCTCATCCTCTTTCACATAGATAAGAGAAATTATAAAGCATTTAAAAGAATATCGAACAGAATATAAATTCTAGTTCTCATCATTTCTTCCTTGTGTTCCCATAGGGCAATCGATAGGGAAGTCAATAACAACAATCCTTCTTATGATTATCAGATAAAATCAAGAGAAGGCATATCAAAATGAAAAAGCTCTATCTTACTGTTACCCCTCGCGGTCATCTATCATTTCAGGTTGACTCAACGCATAGAGTCTAGTTGTTTCATGTTGTTGCTTTTGCCTTTTTACACTATTGGGCTATAACTTTCATAAGATCTGCCAAGTCTACCTTGGTTGTTGGGTCATTTCCTCCATTCTTTTTAAACATAAGAGTTTAGTATTCTCAACATGTCCATATCTATAACATTCCTTGCCCTCGTACCATGGTCTTATCGGTCTTATTACCGATGTAGAAGCTTAGTCAGAAGTTCTTACAGGTGAAAGGTTAGTACCTTTGCCTTTACTTAGTGAATACTGCCCTGGTACACTAGGTATTTATTATACTGGTGGCACCAAAAACTTTGACTGTTTAAAACAAATAAGCAAACATCTCTAGAATCATAGAGACCTTACCTTAATTCTTAGCTTATTTCCCCTTCTTGGGCATTGCCATCACAGATGTATTATCTGTCTATACCTATGGAAGAGTCTACTTTCTTGCCATATGTCAATCCTTCCCACAGTTTCCACTGTTCCAACATGACTATGTCATTTAGTAACCCTTTCAAAACCCAAAGTTTCTATATTGAGGGTTGGTAATCTAGGTTGTAATACTAGTATCCGGTCTACTGTATGAATCACTATTGTCCTAACATGCCCAACAAGAGCATAAAAATAGGATTCTCTATCCTAATTAGGTCAAGATGGGAATTCTCAGGCACTCATTCTTCTCTTGCCTGATCCCTTGCACCCTCTCCTGGTGCATAAACATTGCTCTCAGCAACGTGTTCCTCGTGTTCTCCAGTCATTTTTAAACTTCACCCTTTCTTCTGCATAAGTAGAAGTCGCTATAGTATATACTGGAGGACACTAGAACAGACTCAACACCTTAGTCCTATGTCTCTGTAAACTCAACGAACCTTAATCTCTGATACCAAACTTGTAACGACCGCCATTAAACCGACAACCAAATCGTTACTAATAATGCAGAATTATAATAAACAGCGGATTCAAAAAATCACTCAAATTTAAAACCATTTTGCAAGGAGATCCTCTTCTAGAAAATTCTTACTGAAAGATCCAAATCTTATACATATCATGATTCACATTGTGCAACATTATTTTATTTCATCTTGAGGACAATATATAATAGTTGCTCTATCAAAACACATACTGGAGCAACATAAAACCTAGAGGCTTACAAGCCAAAATCTCATATCGTTCATAAAACCATTACGAATCGACTCCAAGGAGCTGAGAGTACAGAGACGACACATAGGACTTCTACCTACAAGACATGAAAAACAATACACTCAACTTGAGTTGTTACTGCTGCCCCAACTGTTGTTCCTCCTCTGCAGAAAGGTCTCCACCACCTCGTCCATGTCCACCTAAAAATTGTGGATCCCACGGGGTGAGACAATTGTCCCAACGAGAGATATAACTCTCCGTTGACCATATTATTATCACATATAAGTATTATAAAACTGAGCAGAAGTTCTTTTATATTAACAAACATGATTAATCATTATATGAACAGAACAAAGTAATCTCTTTACTTAAGAAAAATGTTGCATCTACCCATGGTAGAGTAATAGACCATTTATTTACTTTACAAGGAATGTAAAGAAACATAAATAACATCTATCAAGCTAAGATGTATAATTGAATTGCACATCAAACAATATTTTCCGTATTCGATCCTTAAGCAAATATGCTACACGACTTATCATATTTTACAATCACACTTATGCCCTGAGGAGATGAAGTATACCCCGTTCATCTCCAACTAACCACAAACTTCTCACAAGTTGGTACCATACAAGGTCAATGTAAGAGCCGGCTACCAAGACCTCACCTGTCTTAGTCAGTGCGAGACTACTGGCCGTGACATCTTGTGTTAATCTACAAAAGGAGCGTGCCAAGGTACTAGGCATCTTTGCTCAGAGCTACAGCTTCAACTATACTCTCTTAGGGGAACATCTACTAACAGCCATCCCCAGTTATGAAATTACTGAGTCATGACATATAGCCATACTCTGAGCCATGAGCCAGTTCACCATGCTCAATTAAGACATTTATTTTGAGTTCGTAAGGGGATCGTCTCACACCTGGCCATCCGTACTTACGCCCCCACATATTCAAAAATATGCACTCCGGGTTATGTCGTGGGAAACCCGTTTCACCATTCAGCAAATTCTGACGCTGATGGATCTATGGTCAGGGCAACATTTTATGGTTTCTAATGATATATTACGTCTATTACAAAATTCTTTTAACATAAAACAAGTTATTATTATTAATCATTACAAATGCTACAAAGAAAAGTGTAATACACCTATCATGTACTTTTCAAGTTTTTAAAACACATTTAGATACTTGGTACTTGGGATCTCAGTCCCTTATCACATTACTGGGAATCCTCATCCCTTCATATCATCATTATCATGATTACTGGATCTGGGCATTCAAACCCTTAGATCACCACATAACATTATTACCTCTGTAACAAGTAACCATTACCTCTAGGTCCTCAGACCAAGGTATTCATTTCACTTGTTGTACAAGTATTCCACATAGCTCACATGGTTTGATTAAGCATCTTGTCACCTCTCACTAGGCAACAATTATTCACATGGCTCACAAGGCCATTAAACATCTTGTCACCTCTCACTAGGCAACAACTATTCACATGGCTCACAAGACCATTAAACATATTGTAACCTCTCACTAGGCAACAACTATTTCTAGGTCATAAGACCTAGATAAACATTATACTTGTTATACAAGTATTTAACATATTTTACAATGCTTATTCAATAAGAGAAATACAACCTTCCCATTATTAGGGTTAGGGTTTCCCTTTATATCCGAATAGGGTTTCAAGTTCATATTATTAATCCAAACCCTAATTCATTGCTCCACGCATCGAGGAGCATACATTGATATCATAAGTATTCAATCATACTTATTTATTCTCATCATTTATCATTAAATGATTATCAACATAAAGTATGAGTTTCTCTCTCATCCTCACTAAGATATTGATTACATCATACTTTTGATTCCATCCTCCTCTCTGAGGAATATTAGTTCATCATTAACAATTCACACCATCTTTTATATTGCAATTAACATGACATGAATCATATGTCACTCAATCAATCACATATGATTGAAGTGTCCCTTCCACATTGGGTATCAAGATGTGTGTATGTTAATATATTATGCTCTAGGATTAATTCTTATTTCATGCAGTGTACCCATATCGGGCATGTGGTATACCCACATCACCATGTCATGTTTTAGGGTGTATCTCCTAATCCTCATATCATTTACCCATATCAAATTTACTATCACTTAGTTCTTATCATCTCAAGATAACTTCATAACGGGTATGAGCTAGGTGCTTAACTCCATATCGGGTATAAGCTATGTTCTTGATGCCATATCATGCACAAGGTGTGCACCATATCGGGCATAGAGTATATGCTCATCATGTATCATTTAAGTGGTATATACAAGATACCATTTTGGTTTCCCATCTACGATCGTCATATCGGGTCTCCATGTTGGGTAACATATCGGGTTATCATATTAGGTAGACCCTTAGGCTCATAACCTTTGTATACCTTCAAGGATCAACCCTATCATATAGTTATATGACAAGCTAAGTGTCTAATTGAATTCCCTTATCACAATATATTATTCAAAGGATAGGGATATCAGATTTCAATCCATCATCTAGGGTTATCTATCATATTAGGTAGGGTGGGCCATATTGTGAATGAGGCATGAGTTGGACCTCATATCATTCACAAGGTATAAGTAGGATATCAATCATATCATACGTATGGTATCATTCACCACTTATATCGGTTTACCCATGACCTTGGGCTTCCAACCATATGTTGATTAGAGTGCTTACTATCTCTATATCGTGTAAGAGGTGTAGTTCTAGGCTTGTATCGTGTATAAGGGGTAAGTAAGTGTAACATCCCTGGCCTGGGTTATGTTTTAACCCTAGGTGTTTTGATTAAGAAAGATGATTATATGCTTAATCTTATCTTGTGAAAAATAATTAGGGATCATGAGGAATCTTATCTTGTGAAAAGTAATTAGGGCTCATGAGGAACTTATGTTTCAATTTTGGTCCTGTTTCAACAATGTTGAAGCAATATTTGCTTATTTTGGACTAATGTGCAAATTACCCAAGTTAAGGGGTTAACTTGCAAAAGATACATGATAATATGTTCCTCTAATGTTGAGACATCATAAGAATGAATATGATGTAGTGGTATGATTTCCACAAGCTTGGGCACCAAGATAGAGCTTGTTGGACAATGTTTGTGCATTAAAACCTAGTTTTGGTGTAATGTGCAATTTACCCAAAACCTAGGGTTCAATATGCAAATTACCACTTAAATAAGGTCCCTAATGTTTCTTGACATCATTTAGAGCAAAGAAAATGATAGGGGCGCCTCATTTGGATTAAGTTGGAGGAGAGAGAATCTTGATATTAAAATAATCAAGATTTAAGCCTAATTGGAACCCTAATTCAATTTAATGCAAAAATAAATAAAATAATTTGAAGTACCTTCAACCAAAATTTATATGGTTGGATTTATATGTGTGTGTGGACGAGCTTAAGCCTTGCAAAGGCACGAGCATATCCTAAGGAGGTGAAACTCCACTCACCATTATTATAAGAAAAAGAATATCCACTCAAATATGGATATTCTTATTATAAAGGTTAAGGTGCTTAATTTATTTTCCCTTAATTCTTGGATAATGGAAGGGATGTCGTTGGGGATAGATATTCCTTTGTATACAAGAAACCAAGGGGGATAAGGTGGAAACAATTTTGGAATTAAAAGACTTTTATAAAACATTTTCTCTCTCATTGAATTTCTTATAAAAAGACCCTTTCCAAGCCAAATGAAAGGCTTTTCCGTTTCCACTTCTTCTCCTTGCTTGGAAAACGACCAAGGGAGCGTGGGAGGACCAGTAGGACGACCCCCAACCTGTTGGTAAGGTTCTTGACCCTTTTCACCTTGATTCCATGGTGGAAATAAAAAATAAATCATGGATTTCTTTTTAATTCGATCTCCTCTTCAACCCTAGACAAACTTTTCAACCAAAAACTCAAGGACGAGCCTAGGGGGAGTTTCAAAAGCTTCATACACCATTTTTCGCGTGAGCTTGGAGCTTTGAATCTCAATTGGAGGCGGGTTTTATAACTTGAACCCTTAATATTGTTATTTCAATCAATTCCTTATCAATTAATGATCCTTTTTATATTTCCGAAATTTGTTTTGGTTGATTGATGCAACCACCATGAAAATCACAGAAGGTTTCGTGAGTTTAGAGCTTGATAATTATCACATCATCATAAACATACACCTCACCAAATATCAAAGGCAAACGATTTACATATAGTTGCTCAAACGGTTTCCCAAACCGTTTGGGAGCAAACAATTTCAAAATAGTTTAAGGGCAAACGGTTTCAAAACCATTTGAGGGCGTTGACCAAGGTTTACTATTTGTAAAATTGTTGATAATGTTGATGGTTAATGACCTACTAAATGTAATTGATTAGTTTCAATTGGTTCATTAGTTGAAGGACCATCGATCACCAAACCCTAATCGGGTTAAGTGCTGATTTTAGAATTGATTGATTTGGAACTTTGGGTTGATTAGCCCAAACGGTTTCAAAACCATTTGGGGATCACCCAAACGGTCTCAGGACCGTTTGAGGGTCACCCAAGACCGTTTGGAGTTCTAAGGTTGAGTATGGTTGGGTATTTGAAGATCCAAAGATACCAAACTGATTTGCAATCAAATGTTGAACTAATGATCAATCCAATGACTCAAACCCTAATTGCATGTCATGGATTTTGATGATATGATGGGAAAACGGTCTCAAGACCGTTTGGATGTCATCCAAATGATCTGAAGATCGTTTTAGGTCAGGTCATGTCCAATTTGTATGGTGACCAATGATTTCAAGGCAATTAGTTTCACAATGATTAACATTGAAGTTCATTGGTTCAATCCCTAATCCAACCGATTCAAAACCCTAATTGATGCTTAATTGAGGGTTAAATCAGTTGAAGGATGACCTATTAAGCTCAATTGAATTAAGGGGTTAGGTTCAATTGATTATTAATTCCATAGATTCATTTGATGAGGGAGTTAACCTTGGAAACCCTAAACCGATGGGAATGGTTGAGACCATCTTTGGTCCATTCAGTTTTGAGGAGGTTTGGACCAAACGATCCCAAGACCGTTTGAGGCCCAATCGATCTCATGAGTGCTTTAGCAAACAATTTCAAATACTTACTTTAGCAAACGATTTCAAGTACTTGCTTTGGCAAACAGTTTCAAGCACCACCTTTACCAAACGGTTTCAAACCATATGATCAAGACCGTTTGAAGGTCTAAATGGTCTTAGATTGTTTGAAGGTATTGTAAGAATGACCATTTGAGGTCTGTTTGGTCAAGATCGTTTGAGGTCTAAGTGACCAAGACCGATTGAGAAATAATTAACCAAAACAGTATGGACACTTGAGGTGTTTAGAGGTCAATTGTTTAATTGAACAATTACATGATGTGAACCAAGGGTGATTATAATAATTGTATCCTTAATGAGATAGGGTGATTAGTACCCTTTGGATAATTAATCTCTATTGATCATGAAAGTAATGACACAATGGATTAAGTGTCAATCCTTCATTCAAGCTAGGTTGACTTAGTCTAATTAAGTCTGAAGTAGTATCATCTTATATAGGATGAGAGAGAGGACTTCCTACATGAATGATAATCATGTAATGTATAAGCCTCAACACTTTCAATATGAATAATTAAGCAATTAGGGTATGATCCCTAATAAAGAGATCATGAAACCCTAATCAAGGAGGTTGTTGAGCCCTAACCTAAATCTAGGGTAATATCAGATGTAACCCAAATCAAGGGTAATGTTGTGACTCTAATGTGGTTGATAATATGGGGAATTCAAATTCAGGGTAACTCCATGAGAAACCCTACTTGAGGGTGAATCTATGAGAAACACTAATTGAGGCTAATGTTATAAGAAACCCTAATTGAGGTTGATGATATGAGCAACCCTAATCTAGGGAAATGTGATGTAAATAGTAAACCCTAATTGTAGGTTATGGAATGAGAAACCCTGATCTAGAGTAATGCCATATGAAACTCTAAATAAGAATGATGTTATATGGAACCCTGATGCAATGATGCCATGTAATGATACCATGATATGTGAAACCATAATGATGGTATAATAGCCAATATACTAAAATGGGGTGTAGCTAATATAATCAAATAAGATGAGAATGTTATAACCATGTGGGGTAAGGTTGATGAACCATATGAATGATAATGTGGTTATTCTAATGAATAAGGGTCTGAGAGACAAGATGATGCCTAGATCCTTATATATTCAACTCTATACATGTGTAATAACCCTTTACATCTTACAAAGATGAGGACAAGAAACTCTTAGGAGTGATGTATGCAATACTATATAATAGAGTGAATATTATCCTATGGGTTGAAATACCTAATGTGGTTGATAATGATTTATTCTATATCAACAATGCCTAACCATTGGATAAGCCCATGTCCTTAAAGATAGTTGGACAATTCTAATGTGTAGCCTATGCACTGTATGATGAAAGTGATGAGTTAGTGGATAAAGTATTAAGAGGAAAATACCTTAATACAAGGTTAATTGATTAACTTAAGTAAGATGGAAATGAGAAGAAAGTGATACATCAAGACATGATAGATATCACATTCAGCATTTCAGTGTAGACATACCTTGATGAACCTCTAATTCAATATCCTTGGATAAGAAACACATGGAGTGTGTGATATGTAATTGTTACATTAAAGATGTAATGAACTCAGTATACTTTGATAAATGTTGACTAATATACCTTGAGAATGGGGTAAGCCAATCAATGAGTATGATGTAATCATACCATGACAAGGATGAGAAATGAACTCATACCTTGAATTGATGATCATTAATGATACATAATGAGAATAATGATCATAAGCATATACTTATGATACCTTTGAATGCTCTTAGAGGTGTGGAGCAATACATTAGGGTTGAACTAATAAGATGAGCATGAAACCCTAATTAATGTAAGATGGGAAAACTTAACCCTAATTTTAAGAAAAGGGAATGAAAAGTCCTATTTGATAGATAACCCTAATCCCGATAAAGGATGGAGGTGTTACTATTGTTTTATATGATGTGACAGATGATTTACATGACTGTTATCATGTCTATTAATCATGCAGACATCATGAGATGATGAACATAACCAGATTTGAGCTATGACATTTGTATAATAAATATGTTGAATGGCCTTATGTGCCTAATGTTGTTGTTGCTTAGCAAAAAGTAACAAAATGTGTAAGGACCTCAAGAGTTCCATGAATAAGTTGTTTCCTAGTGAAAGGTGACAAAACACTTAAGAGGCCTTGTGAGCCATGTGAGATACTTATATAACAAGTATTATGTATACATCGGTCTGAGAACCTGGAGGTAATAGTTACCTAACAAGTGGTAATAGTGATAATGATAAATTGAGGGTATGAGTACCCAAAGTTGATAAGTATGATAATGATGATTTTGAGGGATATGAACTTTCAAAGAAATGAAATGAGGGATTGAGATCCCAATGTCTTATAAAGATAGAGAAGTGATTGATGAAAATAGTACATGTTCCTTTATAACATTTATCTGAATAAGTTATGTTTGAGAACTTGACTGATGATAAAAGAATATGCTAATCTACTTAATTATTAAGTGAAATCATATCATGTAGAGCCCTTACCATAGATCCATCATTGTCAGCAAATTGGTGATGGTGAAACAGGTGCTCTGCGGCAAAACCCAGATCGCATATTTTGAATATGTGGGGGTAAATGGGCGAAAATATCCTTACGTCCTAATGAGGGAATTGATAGATGGTAAACATTAAACCTCTCAATCCTTCATTATATGTGCCGAGATAGATGTATCATGAATCTCCCAATGATTGGGATAGATGGAGTAAACATTTCCCAATAATGTTAATGCCAGATCGAAGGAGATAAACATGAAATCTCACGATCGCGAAGAGAGTGCAGCACGCCACTATAACTCTGATAGCGAGTTGCCAGTATACTCTGAAAAGCTATATGGCAGAGACACAAGATGTCCTGCAGTTGGTACTCACGTTGACTGAGGAGGATGAGGTCATAGAAATCCGGCTCTTCTATTGACCTATGTATGGTACCGATTTTGACTTCACAGTGGTCGGTTGGAGTATGAGAGGTATACCTCATCTCCTCAGGGCATAAGTGTGATTGTAAAATGTAATCAACCGTATAGCATGTTTGCTTAAGGACTGAATACGAAACTCATTGACTGATGTTACATTCCTTTTATGCATCTCTAGTTGATAGATGTTATTTATATCTCTTTTTATTCATTGCAAATAGATGGATGAAATTATGAATCTACCATGAGTAGATACAATGTTCTCCTTAGGAAAGGAGATTATCTTATTCTGTTATATAATGAATAACATTGCTATTATTATGTAAGAAATTTTATTCAGTTTTAATTCAATAAACTGCAATAACAATGTTTTGGCAGAGAGTTATATCTCCCGCTGGGACAATTTACAATTGTCTCACCCCCGTGGGATCCAATGTTTTTAGGTGGACGCGGACGAAGAGGCAGAAACCCTATAGCAGAGAAAAATCAACAACATCATCAGGGACAACAGTAATGTCTCAGGTGGAGACACTATCTGTCAAGTTATAGTTAGTAGTCCTATGTGTCGTCTTTGTACTCTCAGGTCCTCGGAGTCAGTAGTCAGTATTTTTAATGAATCGATCTGAGATTTTGGCTTGATGCCTCGAGGTTTTTATGTTGTCTGTATATAATGTTGAATAGGGTAGTTGATGTTGTAATCCTCGAGATGAGATGATACAAGTCATGTACTTTTGAATCGGGATGTAAATATTATACTGTGGTTCTTGAAGAAAAAGATTTCCTATGTGTAGATGTCTTTGCAAAAAAAATTAATTTTTAGTGATTTTCAGTAATCCGCTGCAAATGATTTGCTTTTGCTTAAGTAAATCTTGTGTTCATAAGTTGGATGCCACAATTTAGTGGTATCAGAGCTCTAGGTTTGCTGAGTCTACAGAGACATAGGACTAAGGTAGTAGAGTCTGTTCTAGTGTCTTCCAATATATCTGATAGTGTCTTCTACTCATATAGGAGAAGAAGAACTTGAAGATAACTGGGTCACATGAGGAGTTTACTACAGAAAGCAGCAATGTTGCACCAAGAAGAGGTGTAGGGGAGCAGGCAAGAGAGGGAAAATTGCCTAAGAATCCCCTAGCTAATCCAACTATGACAAGAAATCCTTCCTTAGGCATCGTTGTTGGAGAACTTAGGGCAACCATGATGTATTTAGTGGATCGAACACTAGCAGTGCAAAGATTACCAACCCCTAATTATGATGTTTTGGACATCAACAAGATTTTTAATCCACATCAGCAGGTTGAAGCAATAGGAAATGATGAAGTTCTAGACTCAAATCGAGTCTGTTCTCAACCTCAACCTGTTGAATCAATATATAATGATGAAAGGAATAAGATACAACCTAAAATCAGGGTCTGCTACAAGTGTAGAAAACCTGGACATATCAGAAGGTATTGCCCAGAGAAGAAAAACAAGATGATGATTGAGGAAAGGCCTATCCAAATCTAGGGATAGAGGCCTAGTAGTTCTAAAAAGGGAAAGACTTTGGTACCACAAGTACAACTAGGGCCTAGTGCACCAAGGCAATGGCTATCTAGAAAGGGTAAAGAAGCCTCTAAACCACATCTAGCACCCAGGATTTGCTACCAATGTAGACAGGTAGGACATCTGGCAAGAAATTGCTCAGTCAGAAATGTTATGATGGATCAACCTCTGAGGTAGAGTTAGCCTGAGGCAGTGAATAATCCACGAATCATGACAGGTTAAACAAAATAATGTCATTCTAATATGTTTTTTTATGGTTTCCTGAGTTAAAATGAGAAGGTAATTAATTGAGTTTTCTTTGATTAGTCCTATGAGGACTTATATTTTGCATAATAAACATTATAGATGTTTCATGTTGCTCTTACCTCTATGAGAAAAGGATGAGGTATTGAAGAGATGCCTGGATAAAATCCAGTAATGTTAAGTTTTATACTTGTGATAATATGAAAAGGAAGGAATATGGCAGTATACAAGTGCATACTACCTTATCTCAGTATTTATATACCCTGGCCAGGTATACAACTATTGATGATAAAGTGAGTATGGAAACTCTTAGATTGTAATCTTTTTTATTACCCTGATCAAGTAGTCATTCTGAGACAATCTAATGAGTATCATGAAATCAGAAATATGGAATGAATAAATATGTCATATCCTAACCATAAGAAAGAGAAGTCTGAGATCATCTCAGATAAGCATGTTGGTATGAGGAACTAAAAAAATATACTCCTCATAAGACAAGAATAAGAATAAGGGAGATGAACCCTGCTCAATAAATTTATAAGTATAATAAAGATCTTTCCCATAATAAGGAAATGGGAAATGTGAAGAGATCCTAAGATGATCATAAACATATTAGATAATAATAAAGAAAGGAATAATGTCATGTAATCATCCTTATAATTCCTATGCTAGGGCAAGGAACCTAGGATGAGATAAAGAGTAAATGTTTCATGAATAGTTGAAAATACCTAAAATAATAAGAGGAATATGATTCCTTGTTCTTTTTCCTTTCAAGGACATGGAAATCAAGTGGGTCATAGGACACTTGATATGCATAATAGAAAGATGTTTATGTGATGGATACCTAGAAAGGTATCAGTTTATCTTGGACTTTGGCTTCAAGGTGAAGATATATGTAACAAGTAATGTTCCAAAATGAAAGGAAGACAAAGATGTGATGTGTTTTTAACACATGTAATAGGTACCAAGGTAAGAAATCCTAGTATCTAAAGAAATATCATATGGTTTATGTTGAATATATGAAATGGTCAACCATGAAATCAAATTGATCATGCAAATAATATGAACATCACATGTTAGGGGTTCATGTTTTTCATAAACATAACAATTGAAGATATCTTTGAGATAAGTTCTTGATTGATAAGTAATCTTTCCTTATGATAAGAGAATGTACAACTAATGAGATAGTTAGTGCAAGTAATAAGGAAAACTAGTATTGTGTCACCAGATGAGATGGCACAATTGAATGAAAAGACTTATAGTCCCAAGTGGGTGATAGAACATAATTGTAATATTGAAAGAGAAATGTTGAATCAACTAAGAAGCATGGGAGTATGTGAACCATTCCATGATAAACTTGTGTGAAATAACTTTTTGTTGATCGAAGCTCTATGGTGTCTCCATAATAATGAGATGTTATGTGATGACATGATGATATGATGCATGAATAATATCTGTTTCCCTTTATCTGGGATTTCGGGGACGAAATCCTTGTTAGGGGTTTATAATTTGTAACATCCCTGACGTGGGTTATGTTTTAACCCTAGGTGTTTTGATTAAGAAAGATGATTATATGCTTAATCTTATCTTGTGAAAAGTAATTAGGGCTCATAGGGAAATGTGATGTAAATAGTAAACCCTAATTGTTGGTTATGGAATGAGAAACCCTGATCTAGAGTAATGCCATATGAAACTCTAAATAAGAATGATGTTATATGGAACCCTGATGCAATGATGCCATGTAATGACACCATGATATGTGAAACCCTATTGATGGTATAATAGCCAATATACTAAAATGGGGTGTAGCTAATATAATCAAATAAGATGAGAATGTTATAACCATGTGGGGTAAGGTTGATGAACCATATGAATGATAATGTGGTTATTCTAATGAATAAGGGTTTGAGAGACAAGATGATGCCTAGATCCTTATATATTCAACTCTACACATGTGTAACAACCCTTTACATATTCCAAAGATGAGGACAAGAAACTCTTAGGAGTGATGTATGCAATACTATATAATAGAGTGAATAATATCCTATGGGTTGAAATACCTAATGTGGTTGATAATGATTTATTATATATCAACAATGCCTAACCATTGGATAAGCCCACGTCCTTAAAGATAGCTGGACAATTCTAATGTGTAGCCTATGCACTATATGATGAAAGTGATAAGTTAGTGGATAAAGTATTAAGAGGAAAATACCTTAATACAAGGTTAATTGATTAACTTAAGTAAGATGGAAATGAGAAGAAAGTGATACATCAAGACATGATAGATATCACATTCAGCATTTCAGTGTAGACATACCTTGATGAACTTCTAATTCAATATCCTTGGATAAGAAACACATGGAGTGTGTGATATGTAATTGTTACATTAAAGATGTAATGAACTCAGTATATTTTGATAAATGTTGACTAATATACCTTGAGAATGGGGTAAACCAATCAATGAGTATGATGTAATCATACCATGACAAGGATGAGAAATGAACTCATACCTTGAATTGATGATCATTAATGATACATAATGAGAATAATGATCATAAGCATATACTTATGATACCTTTGAATGATCCTAGAGGTGTGGAGAAATACATTAGGGTTGAACTAATAAGATGAGCATGAAACCCTAATTAATGTACGATGGGAAAACTTAACCCTAATTTTAAGAAAAGGGAATGAAAAGTCTTATTTGATATATAACCCTAATCTTGATAAAGGATGGAGGTGTTACTATTGTTTTATATGATGTGACGGATGATTTACATGACTGTTATCATGTCTATTAATCATGTAGACATCATGAGACGTTGAACATAGCCAGATTTGAGCTATGACATTTGTATAATAAATATGTTGAATGGCCTTATGTGCCTAATGTTGTTGTTGCTTAGCAAAAAGTAACAAAATGTGTAAGGACCTCAAGAGTTCCATGAATAAGTTGTTGCCTATTGAAAGGTGACAAAACACTTAAGAGGCATTGTGAGCCATGTGAGATATTTGTATAACAAGTATTATGTATACCTCGGTCTGAGAACCTGGAGGTAATAGTTACCTAACAAGTGGTAACAGTGATAATGATAAATTGAGGGTATGAGTACCCAAAGTTGATAAGTATGATAATGATGATGTTGAGGGATATGAACTTTCAAAGAAATGA
Source organism: Alisma plantago-aquatica (assembly GCA_963693085.1). NCBI lineage: Eukaryota > Viridiplantae > Streptophyta > Magnoliopsida > Alismatales > Alismataceae > Alisma > Alisma plantago-aquatica. The sequence continues at coordinate 1,108,719,423 of OY856412.1, forward strand.
AATGAGGGATTGAGATCCCAATGTATTATAAAGACTGAGAAGTGATTGATGAAAATAGTACATGTTCCTTTATAACATTTATCTGAATAAGTTATGTTTGAGAACTTGATTGATGATAAAAGAATATGCTAATGTAGTTAATTATTAAGTAAAATCATATCATGTAGAGCCCTGACCATAGATCCATCATCGTCAGCAAATTGGTGATGGTGAAATGGGTGCTCCGCGGCAAAACCCGGATCACATATTTTGAATATGTGGGGGTAAATGGGCAAAAATATCCTTACGTCCTAATGAGGGAATTGATAGAAGATGAACATTAAACCTCTCAATCCTTCATTATATGTGTCGGGATAGATGTATCATGAATCTCCCGATGATTGGGATAGATGCAGTACACATCTCCCAATAATGTTAATGCCGGATCGAAGGAGATAAGCATGAAATCTCACAATCACGAAGAGAGTGCAGCACGCCACTGTAACTCTGATAGCGAAGTTGCCAGTATACCCTGGAAAGCTATATGGCAGAGATACAAGATGTCCTACAGTTGGTACTCACACTGACTGAGGAGGATGAGGTCATAGAAATTCGGCTCTTCTATTGACCTATGTATGGTACCGATTTCGACTTCGCAGTGGTCGGTTGGAGTATGAGAGGTATACCTCATCTCCTCAGGGCATAAGTGTGATTGTAAAATGTAATCAGTCGTATAACATGTTTGCTTAAGGACTGAATACAGAACTCATTGACTGATGTTACATTCCTTTTATGCATCTCTAATTGATAGATGTTATTTATATATCTTTTTATTCATTGCAAATAGATGGATGAAATTATGAATCTACCATGAGTAGATACAATGTTCTCCTTAGGAAAGGAGATTATCTTATTCTGTTCATATAATGAATAACATTGTTGTTATTATGTAAGAACTTTTATTCAGTTTTAATTCAATAAACTGCAATAATAATGTTTTGGCAGAGAGTTATATCTCCCGCTGGGACAATTTACAATTGTCTCACCCCCGTGGGATCCAATGTTTTTAGATGGACGCAGACGAAGAGGCAGAAACCCTATAGCAGAGAAAAATCAACAACAACATCATGGACAAAAGTAATGTCTCAGGTGGAGACATTGTCTGTCAAGTTATAGTTAGTAGTCCTATGTGTTGTCTCTGTATTCTCAGGTCCTCGGAGTCAGTATTTTTAATGAATCGATTTGAGATTTTGGCTTGATGCCTCGAGGTTTTTATGATGTATGTATATAATGTTGAATAGGGCAGCTGATGTTGTAATCCTTGGGATGAGATGATACAAGTCATGTACTTTTGAATCAGGATGTAAATACTATACTACGGTTCTTGAGAAAAAGATTTCCTATGTGTGGATCTCTTTGCAAAAAGTTTTAATTTTTAGGGATTTTCAGTAATCTGCTGCAAATGATTCGCTTCCGCTTAAGTAAATCTTGTGTTCATAAGTTGTATGCCATAGTAAGTATCTCCCATAATGTTCATAAAACATGGTTCATATCATGTATAAGCTAACATCTATCCCCATATTGGGTTAACCCCCATCTTGGGTTTCATATCGGGTTGAGGTATTTCAACCATATCGGGTTATACCTTGTTATTTGAATCCATATCTTAGATGTGCATAAGTGTATGCTCAATCAATCATATCGTGCACCGGATGTGTGCTTTAATATATCGTGTATCAAGGGTGTATTACATGATCATATCGTACAAGAGGTACTTTCTCATCTTACTCATATTGGGTTACCCAAACTAGGGTTTTGACATATCGACTTACAAGTACACACTTGACCCTATATCATGCATGGAGTCTTCACTTGACTTCCTATTGTGTAAAAGGTATATGGTTGACACCATATCGTGTTCAAGGTGTAAACTTCATCTCCATATCGTGCAAGGAGATGTAATCTCACAAGCATATCGTGCAAGTGATGCATGTATATTACCATATCGGGTTAGAGGTACTAGTTTGTATGCTTGGACCCAATATCACTTTATAAAGTGATACCATCTCCTTCAAGCTCTAGACCTTTGTTCTAACCATTCTAGTTTATGAATAACAGGTATAGGCAATTCTTAGAACTCATGGATTCATCAGGTATTAAATAAAAACTCAGAATTGAAAGTAAATTATCTTGTGTAACAAGTTAGGTGGTAAATAATAACATGATTGGATTCAAGTTATATAACCCACCTTGTAAATGACTTAAAAGCTCCAAGATCCAAATCTTTATGTTCCTAAGGTTGAAGATGAACTTCTTAAAGGTCCAAAGCTTGTTCACAACTCCTCCATAGACAAGAAATCACCACAGTTAAGCACTTTGGTGAAGAAGGAAAGAGAGAAATATCCATAACCCGATATCCTACTTCAACCAAGGTTGAAGATGACCAAAGCCTTACCTTAAGCTTGGTGTTCGAGCTCTCCTTGATCCTTGAGATACTTTGCACGATATCTAAGGTTCTATGCATGATATCTCCAAGGAAGATGGTTGTGGGGTTAGTTAACTTCCATAAGTTGGTGGAAGGTGAAGTATATATACTTGAGTTCATGAGATAAAGTGTATAAGAGGTGTCTTCACCCCATGCTACTAGATGACACGTGGCCATGCATGGTTGACACATGGCCATGCACGCACACATGCATATCTTTATATGCAAGAGTCTTGAGGATAAGATAGAGACAATAGCTCGGCCATCCTTTATCTTGTTGGATAAGTTTCCTCATCTTTATCTCATCATTAAGGCAATCCAATACACTTTTTGCAAGGAACTTGCAGCTCGTCATGGGCCACCCCTTGAGGTTCTTTGCCTGACATGACCTTTTCCAAGGCTCAACAAACTGATAGCATACTTCTATTATGGCTCCTTAGATGATAGGGCTCCTATACAAAGTCTACAACTCGATACAACACATATAATGCTTTTCCTTTAATTCTTCCTTGGTCTATTTATCACCAAGAGCATCATCCTTCAAAGATGACTCAAACATAGTGTCTCCTTCTTTATATTTCCTCTAAAAGATACATATATGGAGTAGGGACACTCTAGAGGTGGTAATTTACATTTCTATCCTATATATTGGGTAAATTACAAATTGTACCAAAATTAGTGCACATAGTACTAGCATTATTTAAACAAGTTATAACTTGGGATTTAGGCTTTCCACAAGCCACCACTTAGCATTATACTCTCTCTTATGATACTAAAACACTTAGAATATATTCAACATGTGACATTTTGCAATGTAACCCTTCATCTTGGGCAAATTGCACTTTGGTCCAAAACAAAGGAACATTACTCAAACAACATTCAATCAGGACCAAATTTGAAACATAAGTGTGTCACGTGATAACAAAACTCCTTAGAGGATTATATTAAATTTCTAAGAAACTTACCTAGCCAAAACAAACAAGGTTACCTCATAACCCAGGTCAGGGGTATTACACTCAACGCAAAGTAGAACCGATAAAGCCCCAACACTGAAACTGACCCTTGGAGGCGAGAAAGCCGGAGGTAGGGGACGACTTAGTCCCACTACCTGACTACTCGAATACCCGACCCATTCCCAGTCTGCACGGTCAGGTGGCAAGTATTTAGGTCGGAACTTTGGGCCATACTAGATATTAAATCATTAAATTTACATCTAACCTATGTGTAAGTCTTCTAATTGGCTTTAGTGGAGTATATGACCTATGATTAAGCTCAAATTTTGTGTGTTTCATAACTAGGACATGGTGATTATGAATTTGGACTTAGATTTAGGGTTTGAGGTTATTTAAGTTATAATCTAACCATTTTTCATTAATCACCCATTTAACGCAATGAACTTGACCTAATGATCAAATATGGTGAAATTGTCCACATCAACTCAAATTTTGTCTATCCTAGTGTGAGTTAGCATGGTCAAGACATCTAGATTAGTATTATTACTAACTCATCCTCCGATTTAGGTAGTATGGTAATAATATCCTGTAGTTTCATTATATGGAACCCTAATGAGCCAATAAGGGTTAAAAGATCTGAATGTTGACTAGTTCACTCTTTCTTTTTTTGATAAATTGTTCTCATAATGTATTCATAGTATCTCATTACAACCCCCAATGAGCTTGAAAGACGAGTACAACTAGTTCACTATAAAACAACAAAATTAGTTTATAAGAGGTCTTTAATAAATTAAGGGACAAAGAAAAAGAAAAAGAAAAGGTTTGTACATGAAATTGGGGATGTTATAATTTTAAACGAGATGCATTGATTTATTTATTACAATATCTTGTGATTAAATTATTAAACAACATCGGTTACGACTAATGTCTCATTTTTTCTTTAAGTCACAAAACATGTTCAAAATCTGGGCATACTAAATGTCAGAATTAGATTTAATCCAAAGAAAATCCTAACATTTGAACCTATTTTTTTTTATAATATATGTATTGTTACACCCAAGTTCCCGACAAGATTAGATTGAAATGGAAGTAAGAGCCAGTTAGGTAGGGTGTAAAATAAGTTCATTACATTTAAAACTATAGGAATTTAAGGGTGATTTTGTTTGGTTAGCAAAAAGGGAAACAAAGACGTGAGTTTCTAAATCTCACCGGCGATGCCTCTTTTGCCCGTAAAAACTTGGAGTTGGTACCACTTTCGAAATGGACGTGGTCGGATGTCGTTGGCTTCTGATGCATCATATCTACCTTTGCAACTGCAACCGACTACCAAATGCGCACACAAAATCCCAGCGTCTACGCAGCATCATACTAAACCTATTGTTTGTTTCCTGAAATCATTTCTTCGAAATATGTTTTTTTCCTTCTAATTCACGCAACTCGCTCGAGTATACCCTACCAAATTCGCCCTAAAGCTCGTTAACAAATACGTTTTGGAAACAAATTAGGTTATAGCCCAATCCGGATTCCCTCATCTCAATTTATATCCAAACAATTAATTGAGCATCGATAAGCAAATGTACCTTTTTTTTTAATCTGATAGGATGGGGCAACAACATGTGTGGGCACTGACCCAGATAATACAGTTTATTGGGGAAAAACCAAAATAGCACAGTTTCAGAAAAAAAATTCGGAGTATAGCACTATCGTGAACATAATTCTTAAAAGAAAACGCCACTCGAATCGACGTTTTTCTGGTCAAATAACTGAAAACGCCATCTGAAACGAAGCTTTTTGCCGGAGATGAAAAAAAATGCCAAAAGTGTTGGCGCTTTCACCAATTGCAACTGGGTGAAAACGCCAACACTTTAATATTTTTGCTTTTTTCTTATTTTTTTATCTCTGATAAAAAGTTCCAATAATTTGACCAGAAAAATGTCAATTCAAGTGACGTTTTCTCATAAAAATGGGCTATATTAGAATTATTTTCACAGATGTACTATATTCGGATTTTTTAGGGTGCTATTTTAGTTTTTTTTCCTTGTTTATTTCCTTACCACAAGGAGCAATGGACAAAGGTGATGGTGGCTCCTGTTCTCCTGTATTCACATGAGCAGATTCACCACCGAAGCTGCTGGCACGAACCCCACTGTGCCCACAGCCACAAGCCACCCCCACCACACCCACAATTCTCGCGCCCATTTGAAAGCCTGAAATGGAGGGGGTTCTTTCCCCCGTACTTTTTCCCGCCACGCAGCCGTTGACGGTGGCAGCGTTGCTGCATCTATCCGGACGGAGCCCGACTCGACGGCGCCGGTGCCGATGGCAGTCCAATCTGGTTTCTCCATAACGGGTAAAAAAGCCCGACTCGTCGCGAATGGGGGCAATTGTCGAGGAGAAATGTTGTGGGAACAGTGGAATTTATCATCATATCAGAATAAAAGACGGCGTTGGCAATAACTGATATCATAACGCAAAAGAATTGATTGATTGTATATAACCAGTGAACGCATACGTGCAATGCACTGTGATATATAAAATTTGTTAAAATGTGCCGGGAGAAAACTCGTCCGTGAGTCCACACGGTAAAAATATTTGTGTTGGTTGTTTGAAATGAGAGAATCAAAGAACTATTTCCGTGGGATGGATAGAGAAATACAGAATTAAAGATAATAAAAGTTAATAGGAGAGTGTGAGAATAAATATTTATAGGAGTAAAATTTTTTGAAAAAATGAGAGAAGAGACTGAATTAAAGAGAGCTCAACATAAATATAGATATAGTATAGATATAATAAATATATATAAAGATTTCCGTTTGGCGTCGCGGGCGAGCGGTGCTATCGAACTCCCGAAGCAGTTGGAGCCCTAGTACAGTTCCAGCGGTTAACATACAAGACAAGAGAGAGAAAGCGAGATCTAAGCTCGAGCCTCTCCTCCTGGTCCCGCGACACGAAAGGAGAGAAGAGAGGGGGAGTTCACTGAGAGGAGACGACGAGGAGAGAGAGAGAGAGAGAGAGAGAGAGAGAGAGAGAGGGATAAAGAGAGAGACTACTCGAGAAGCTAGAACATCGACGAACCCTCTTTCCTTTCACAATCCATAGCCCCCCGCCACACCACGCGCGGCACCTGACCCCCTGACCCCAAACCCAACCCAACCCCACCACGTCGTCCCAAATCTCAAATCTCTCCCTCCAGTCTCCACACCCCCGTCCAACCTCTTCTCTTTTTTTCCAGTTTTTCCCTCTTCCCTTTCCGACTCGACTTCTGTCCACCCCCCTCACCCTCCCATCTCCCTTCTCCTCCCGGTTTTCGGCCTTCTTCCGCAAGAATTGGATTTCAACCCTCGATCCGCAATTCGTCGCCGATCCCCTTCTCTACCCCCACCGCCAGGTCCGCGCCTCTCCAGACTAGGGCTTTCTCGCCTCCCCCGCTGTCGCCGCCTCTCTCCCCTTGCCGCGCGGGGAGCATGATCATCAAGCGCGGCATGCGGACCCAGATGCCCAGCATAAAGCGGTGCGGCGGGCCCGACTCCGGCCTTTCTGCCGCCGAAGATTCCGGCGAACCAGGAGACGGTGGGCCCAAGAAACGGAAGCACGATTTTGACGCCGGCGGTGGTGGCGGTGGGGATCCCGTTACCCCCGCCGTCGAGGGTTGCGAGGTCGTCAGAAGGAGGATGACGTCCAGCGGACGCACTCAGGTCTTGCCGTCGCGGTACTGCGACGCGGCGGTACTCGAACCACGAAAGAAGGAGAAAGAGAAGCCGATCCCCAATCCCACCGCTGCTTCCTATCAGCTGGACCAGCAGCACCACTTACAATTCCCCAACAACCCTAGCGGTGGCAATTGCGACGGCGCTCACTCTCAGGAGCCAATGTTGCCCGAAGACGAGCAACGCTACCTTGCCTGCCGGAACATCGGGTCAGCAAGGAAGTACTCCACGTCCCAGAGCACTATCACGTCCATTAGGGAGAGCTTAGGTGAGGATGAAGTACAGGTCGTGGCGCCACAACTCGGGCCCAAAACTAAGAATGGCATCACAACAACACTAACTATCCGGCCGCCAGTGTGCTCCACTACCATGAGAATGGAGGAAGTTGCCAGCACTTCCAAGCCGCACCAGAAGCAACTGCCTCCCGTGGCATTGGTGGTGCCGGAGAAGAGGAGAGACGTGTACCGGTTGGAGGAGTTTGGGGTTGGTGACATTGTTTGGGCCAAGCCTGGGAAGAGGTACCCAGCTTGGCCGGCTGTTGTCATTGACCCTAGGACGGAGGCGCCCCAGGTGGTGCTTGATGCTTGTATTGCTGGGTCGCTGTGTGTCATGTTCTTTGGATTCTCAGGGATCAGGAAGAATGCCAGGGTAATTTAGCTTCATTCCAAGTGCCTTACCTCATTTGTTGCCCAATTCGTTTCGTTTTGACTTTGGTAAATGAGGGTTAGTAATATTATATGCTTATTTTGTTCCAGGATTACGCGTGGGTCAAACAAGGCATGATCTGTCCTTACACCGAGTACCTAGACAAGTCAGTCTCCTCCATACGAATACCAACTCTGATTATTACTTCCGATTTTGCACTCACTTAAATACAACTGAAAAAGAAGGGAATTTTACCCCGATTATTGCTGCTGACATGACGTCTTTTTCGTACAGGTTCCAGGGCCAGACGCAGCTGCACAACAGCAAGCCAAGCGATTTCCGCATGGCCATAGAGGAGGCGTTCCTGGCAGAGCATGGCTTCTCAGGCTTCCAGCCCGACTATGAAGCCGAGGCCGCTGCTGCAGCAGGATACTCTACAAAGTACTACCATCACCGACCCGTTCCAGGGGGAATCCAGGAAGTGACGGGTTCCACCCAGGACCAGGAATGTCAGTCACAACCAAAGGCAGGCACCGGCCTTTTTTTACCTCATCGTCTACCTATTAACTGCATCATAGATCCTGCTTTGAGCTTGTTTTTGGTACTCATGAGTCTTGCGACACCACTTGGCCTTGGGATTTGGGATTTTGGGCTTTCATATACGGGAATGAGTTTTGGACTTTTCTGTCCGGCCTAAAACTTAATTTAGTATAGCTGCATATTTTTGTAGCATGGGTTTGGGGTATAGTAGTAGGTTACGCCCCCCAACACGATTATAGTTCAAATACAGTCAACTCCGGAGATGATAACCTGGAGCAAACTGTCAATTTGAACGGCAACCAGCTTCGTCATTTGCTAATCCAAAAAAAAAAAAACACAGCCCCATACTGACTTGTTTACTAAAACCGGCTCCTTCCAGCTTCCAAACAGATGATACCCGCCAGCCTTTTTTCCCTCCATTATTTCCCGTTATGGCGTACTGTAAAGCTTCTGTAGTTGGATCTTGCTGCGGCATACGTGATAAGTTATGCGTGGCTCAAGACTGGAATTAATCCTGCTGCAGATTCATGAGTTCTTGTAGTGTTTTAGGGTTTATTTGTATACGTAGGATTTCTATGCCTCTGCAGAGATGGAGATTGCACTACTGACGATGCACAACTCATGTGTAAAGGGTCTGGATGTGATGTGCATGACATGCACAGCAAAATATGTTTCGTTCTTGTTTATGAAATACTGGATAATCTCTTAAGGTCTACCAGATAAACCACATCATCTTTTCTTAATTGATTTGTTGAACTGAAATCACTAAAAAACTCGCTGGATAAGACCTTTGAAAGGGGAAATAGTCAATCATGTAGAGAAGAAGGGTTCTGATTCAAGAGGATATCTAAATGTGTTAGCAATGTGCACATCGGATGAGGCAACACAACAAATTTTGGAGAACAGACATGCACAATCGTAAAATAAAAGTGAATGACATCTTGATGGAATGGTGCATATGCTGGCAACTGCGTGGAATGATGTTTCTCTAGGGACAAATAGCCATCCTGGTTTGGCATGTGCGAACCACAGTGGCAATGGTGTTTTACTCGTGATTTGAACCATTAAGGAGTCTATTTGGTATCTTCCAGTTCAATAATGCTAAAAAGGGCTATGGATAATTTCTGTTGTTGGATTGTAACTAATAAGACAAACCTGGCAATCATCCAAGCCATTTCCGAACTTTTTGGCTCTTGACTACTTACATACATTTTTACTCATTACTATGATGACTGTACAAATAACCTTACTTTACGTGTGCATGTCTACCGTACAGGCTCTGGCAAAATCTGAACAGTGCTGCCAAAGTTGTGGTTTGAGTTTTTCGGTTCAACACACAAAAAAGCCAAAAAATGCCTCAAGGGAGCTGTTATGTCGGCACTGTGTAAAGGTGTGTTTTATGGGATTATCGACTTCATTTCATATTCACTATGCCATGACTAATGACGTTCTGATTTTTTTTTTCTTTTTTTGTTGGCATTTTAGCTGCTTAAGTCAAAACAATATTGTGGTATATGCAAGAAGATCTGGCACCATTCGGATGGTGGGCTTTGGGTATGTATATAAAATCAAGATGGAATTTTATAATATCAATATATTCACTGACAGTCTTATTGACAAGGTCATATCACTTTTAAGGTCCGTTGTGATGGCTGTAAAGTTTGGGTCCATGCAGAATGTGACAAAATATGCAGCAGCCATTTTAAGGTATCATATATCTACAAGTCATGGATCATATGTGAGCTTTTTAACTTTGAATGAAGCTTCAGTCATTAAAGATGTTGGAAAGGATGTAAAATGATCACTGATTCTTCATCATATAGTTTTGGATTTCTGAATATGATGATTGTTTTGTTTCAGGATTATGAAAATGATGATTATTTTTGCCCTGATTGCAAGGCGAGAGCCAAGACGGAATTAGATGTACAGAAGGAAATAAGGTTCAACTGACCTCTTTATATTTGTATCTTCTTATGGCTGTTATCTGATTCCTTGACATCAATATGGTCTTACAATTGCTTTTTTTGGACCAGACCCCCTGAGGTTTCTACAAAAGGCAGCCCCCCAAAGACAGTTGTCGTTGTGTGTAATGGCATGCAAGGAATATACTATCGAGATGAGCATGTGTAAGCTTTGATCCTTCAGTTCCTAGACATCAAAGGAAAACTCACTAAGGACTTTTTTCCACCCAATAGACTACTTTTTGTATTCGGCTTTATTACTGTGAAAGTGTTTTTGGATTATAACATGTACGTGCTTTGTATTCTAGTTGCAAATTTTCACTTGTGAAGTACAAGTGTTGTACATCAGAGAGTTGATGATTGTATGTATTACCGGCTGTGGGCCCAACTTGAAGGACATTAGCCGTTGTCGCCATTTGAGTGTTGTACATATCCCCACCATATATGTCAGGAATCAGGATTCACTTTGCACCCTGTATAGAATTCATTGCTAACCCTATATACAAGGTCTTAGGGTTGCATAGTAATGCAACCCTATATACAAGGTCTTAGGGTTGCATAGTAATGCAACAAGCCAATGGGAGATGGGGGCGTTGTCTAAGTAAACCGAACACTTTCTTTGTAAAGGATGGGAGATTTGATCTGTATAATACTAATGGGCAATTTCGCCTAACATATATAGAATTATCAGTTTTATCATACACAAGAGAGATATCACTTTGTGGGGGTGTGGGTGCATTTTGTTGATTTTCTAGACAACTCTTACATATGACATTGAGCCAATATGCGACTTGAACATTCTGTTCCTTTTAGCACATTTAGTAGTTGATTGACTGAATGTGAATGTGTGGCTCTAAATCACCGTCTCAAGGGTGCAATAATAATATTTATATAACTATAGTAATTTTTGAAAATATGCATTGGTTAGTATTGGTTGGCTCTAATTGCACTGTGACACATTCATGCGTACCATGTGGATATTCTATTTCAATGATACAAACTATAACTTATTGATGCCAGCCTTTCTACTTGTGTTTACACTACTATAACTTATTGATTGGGAAATAATCGTCCTTATATTAACATAGGCCAAAACTTTATATCCTGAATGGTGTACTTGTCCGCACGCACAGAACGCATGGACGACACATGACAACACAAATTTAAAATCTGGATATACGTTTCATTTATGCTTGAAATATCAGATTTACTTAGCTTTTCCATCCTCATTAGGATTGCTTGCCGATGTGCTACATGCGATTTACAAAAGCGAACACCCAGCCAATGGGAACAACATACTGGTTGCAGGAGCAAAAAGTGGAAAATGAGCATCAAAGTGAAAGGTTCTACATTGCCTCTCCAAAATTGGGTTTGTATTTTTAGTTTACTGATGGTCTTTTGTTAAATTTGTTTTTCTAGTTTAATAAGTAGATATCTCACAGACTCTGGAATCATCTGATAACTTTCTTGCAAATTTTTATTTATGTATGATATTTTTCTATTGGATTTCACCGACATTTCTAAATATGGTGCAACATACGATTCTTCTAGATGCAGGATGCGTACTGTACTTGACCCATGTTTGGGCCCAAAAGATGGCAATAAGGCCCAATTATTGCACCTTAGCTTGTGAGTTAGAGTTTGGTCTTATAGCTTCCATGTTTTTGAAAGTTTCCTCATTTGTTGGCAAAATACACGATTGCATTTAGTCATTAGGTCTTTTGAGTTTAATTAGGCTTAAATAGTCATCCTTGAGTCTTTGTCTAAGCGGTGGTGAGTCTTTGTCTAAGCGGTGGTTTCGATTTGAGCAAAAACTGGATTTGTTGTTTGCTACCTTATTCTACTCTTCATTCTCATAGTGCATACGCATCTGTTGGTATCATAGTGTACTTTAAATCCTAGGTCCTGATCTAGTTCCTACGACAACCCTCTCTTCTCATGCCTTGTCTTGCACCTACTCCTCTTCGCTACACTGTCTTCAGCCTCAAGCGAGCTATGACCGAGAACCTTACATGCCAGCCACTTATGGTCCCTATCCTTCGACCATATGCATGGAAACAAGGAGCCCTACATGCCAGCCACTTATGATCTCTGTCCTTCGAGCCTTTGCATAGAAACGACTACAATAGCCACCACCAGCCTCCTCTCTCCCCTGCCAGTGCCTCTCACACACAATGGATGACCTTATATCCCATTGTTGTTGCTTTGCTGTGCAGTTAACCACTTCTTTTAGCTAGCAGACTGGTTAGGCCCTGTAGCCTTATCAGACTCTTGCTATTCAATACTTGAAGATCATCACTACTTTCGGACACCAACTCCCTCCACTTGCCTTCTACTACCTACTGCAACTATATGGGTTGCTGTTGCCACTGCTCTTGTAGAGTTGCAGTCAGCTGTGGCTCCCACATCAATTGTGGTCATCGCTGGGCCTGCTGATCTTGCCATTAACCACAATGCAAAACATGATTGTCAAGGCACCCAGGCAGTGGCTTGACCTTGTTGGGTGCCTAGGCTACCTAGGTTGGTGCTTGGGCGCACGGCTTATTTTAATTTCTGCATAATAATAATAATAATAATAATAATAATAATAATAAATATAGTAATATATGCTATACAATATATATCACATATATAAGGTACTTTGTGTAATTATTTAGTGTTCTACATCCTCTATTGTCATGTTAGAGTGAAGTAGAAGCCTAAAACACATCAAAGTTATTTATACATGTCAAATATGGTAATAACATGATACATGCAAAATAAAAAAACTGTCTAGGCGCCCCTAGATGGCCGTCCATGTCATCCCAGGCGCTCGCCCAAACGCCAAATGCCAATTTAACTAGATGGGTGGTGTAGATGGACCCAAGGAGTAAGTCTTCCAATACCGATGCCGTATGTATGGACAGCCTAGAAGTAGGTATTATTGGTATACCGATAGAAATTATGGAAGATGCAATCCTAATTTTTTCAATGTCAAAATAAATGAATTAAATCATGAAATTTTATAGGTGTAATCTCTACACTTAAACACATCGTTTTATGCAATAAATTTCTATATTGGTTGTGTGGGGGTCCTTCATATTAGGGGTGTAAATAGTGCGGGTACGGTGCAGGTCTGGCCATACCCATACTCATACCCATCTAATTTAGCGGGTCCGGTTCCGGTTCTAGACCCGCATAATGCAAAACCTGGACCCGCACCATACCCGTATCCGCAATAATAGCGGGTATGCTGTTCTATAAAATATCATATTGTTTATGTAAGATAAATGACTATGTTCTATATATTTTAATACAACAAGATATTGTTATTATATAGTATATTAACATGCAATAGTTATATTAGACAATACTATATTTCATACATTAACATTAATTGAGTTAATTGTTTACATATTTGTAGTCATCATCATAACGTTTAACTTATGTAGAAAGTAATATAAATTAGTTGACATTTTGATTGTAAGTTTACATATAATTTTATTATTGTAATCAGAATAGTTAATTCTTAATTATATGACTAGTCTCAACCTTGTTGTAGTTAGAGTAGGATATAATCTCAAGAATTATATTAGTTAGACTAGTAAAGTATGATATATATAACATATTATTTAAGTTGTTACTTATGTATAGAGGGTACACGGGTCTGGGTCCAAGCATACCCATCATTGGACCCGCTTATATGCGGGTCTAAGGGTATACAGGTCCAAGGGTATGCGGGTATAAAAAATTAGACCCTTGACGGGTTTTTTAAGGGTCCGGATTTGCGGGTCCGCGGGTCTACCCGTACCCATTTACAACCGTACTTCATGTGGGAGGTAAGGAGCATATCTTGTTTCCTAGGGATTTTGATGAAAGATTTCAATGACATGTAGGAATTAAAATATGAAATTCATTAGTATAATCCATTACATGAAATGTGAGATATAATAAGATTGACTTAGATGCCAAATACAAGCACAAACACTCTCCTTATATAGGACAAGAGTCACTAACTACATAATTCACCAACATGGTATAAAAGACAAGATACTAAAGAGCACAAACTAAATAACATAAAAATAAATATGTTAACACTCCCCCTCAAGCTGGAGCATAATGATGAATCTTATCTTTGGCGGTACTGTACTAATTTTGTAAAGATGCCAACTAGCTAATCCTTAGTTCTGATGTATGGAGTAGATATGCGCCTGGATAGAATAAATTCCCTAAAGAAGTGTCAGTTCACGTCAATGTGCTTGGTGCGATCATAGAAGGTGGGATTACTAGCAATGAAGATAGATGCCTTATTATCACAAATCATAGGCATGGGTTCAGAATAAAAAACCCCAAAATCCTTAAATAAGCCTTGAACCACAGTCGCAGGTAGTATGAGCCATGGCTCGGTACTCAGCTTCAGCACTAGATCTAGCCACAATAGTTTCCTTCTTACTTCTCCAAGTGACAAGGTTACAACCTACAAAGGTGCAGTAACCATAAGTAGATTACGATCAATCCTACTGCCGACACATTCATAGTAAGAAAAACCAGCAATCTTGTGATGCTTATTTTTTAGTGTAGAAGATCCTTTTTCAGAAGAGCATTTTAAGTATTTGAGGATGTGGCACACATCGTCCCAATGAGATTGTCGAGGTTTATCAAGATACATGCTGACAAGTCCAACAACTGATGTAATATCTGCTCGTGTAATAGTCAAGTAAATGGGCTTTCCTCCAAGTTTTCTATATTGCTTGCTATCAGGGTAGGATGGAGAAGAATCATCATCCCAATTGGTATTAGGATCCAAAGGTGTGCTGACTGGCTTGGCACCCAACATGCCACTTTCTTGTTGAAGAAGATCAAGAAATATTGCGCTAATATAAACAAACTCCAGAAGCGGAATGTAACCGTTTTCCTAGATCTTAAGTAATAAGGTGTTTTCTCAAGTATTCCTTGGTATCCTGAATACCCTGATGGTCACTCCCAGACAGGATGATGTCATCCACATACACAATCAGAATGACTATTCCCACATTAGTTTAAAAAAAAAAGCAGAATGATTAGAATGTGAGCGTTGAAAGTAAAATAGCAAGCTCTGACTTAATTTATCAAACCACACTCGTGGGCTCTGTTTTAGTCCATAAATGGCTTTTTTAAGGCGACATACTTTAGATTACTCCCCCTAAGCAGCAAATCTGGGAGGTTGCTCCATATACGCCTCCACATATAGATCACATATAAGAAAACATTTTTAACGTCAAGTTGAAATAGAGGCCAACTTTTATTGACATCAACAGAAATAAGAATATGAACAAGTTAAGTTGAGCAACAAGTGAGAAAGGCTCAAAATAATCCAAGCCATAAGTCTGTGTGTTGTAGCCTTTAGCGACAAGACGAGCCTTAAGGCGTTCAACTATGCCATCAGTTTGATATTTTACAAGAAAGATCCAACGACAACCTACAGGGGAAACATGAGCTGAAGCATCTACTAAGTCCCATGTCTATTATGTATGAAGAGCCTTCAATTTCACTTCAATGGCTTGACACCGAGCATGATGTATCAGGGCATCAACCACAGTTTTAGGGACACAAATAGTGGAAAGAGCAGCAATATAATATGCAAAACTTGAACCAAGATTAGCATCAGAATAGAATTGCTTATAGGATGCAAGGTACAACAACCCACCCCTTTTCTTATGCATAAACACAGGAAAACTATCAAAATACGACAGTTACTCCTAGAGAGCAATAGAACGACATTGCCAAAGGCTGTGATTGTCCTATATCACTTATATGGCCTCGAATTAGAGATGAACGGAAAAGAAGGATCCATGTGGCTGGCACTAACATGGCTCTACATAAGGCTTAGATGATGATGTAATCTAAGTAGTAGACATTAAATCTATATGGCTGGGTTATCCATTAGGGTCTTATGCCTTGTCATGTATGGCCAGAAAACGTCTTCACCCCGTAGCAGGGATTTTGTTAGGCATTCTTATCGATTTCGTTCTGTTGTTTTATCTTGAGTTATTTATTAGTGGTCTTTTGTTAGGCCACGTGGTTTGATCCTACCGCTCAAGTTACCTTGATTTGTGGGCCCTATGTATAGGGTTCGTAAGCCTCATCAAAAGACACACTTGATAATTGAGACCTACTGAAATATTTATTTGGGACAATAATTAGATTTTTAATTTAGTTAATATTTTGATCATTCGGCCCTACATGGATATAGACTTAGATATTTTAACGCAGGAAATGGGGCAGAAAAAGGGGCTTGACAAAATTGGGTTGATAATGTAACAGTCGCACATATGATTTATCTTTTATTTTCTCTACTGTTTGCTTAAACCTGGCAATTAGCTTGATGTTTATAGTACTGTGGAAACCCTATACGGTTTTTGCCTCTTTGGTTTAGATTGAGATAAAATTTTAACTCAATAATACAGATAGAGAACCATCTCGCAGCTGCTCCACTACTCACTCCCAAGCAGATGTCGCCCATCGTTAAGAAACAAAAGGTGATCTCATTGTTGGAAGGTACTTCATGAGACATTTGACCTTATCACAATATATCACTTCTTGTCTAGTATTCTAGTATATGAAATTTTGGTTTCATTCTCATCTTAACAGAAAAATATGATCCCGTGGATGCGAAATGGACAACAGAACGTTGTGCTGTGTGCAGATGGGTAGAAGACTGGGACTACAACAAGATGATAATCTGTAATAGGTATATTTGACCTATACTTCTAGAATATGCTCTGCCTCCTACATTAATTCTGTTGAAAATATAATTGAGATACATTAATTCTGTTGAAAATATAATTGAGATAAATCTTTTTTATAGACATTTTTTTGTGTGCAAATCATGTCTAATCCATTACATATAATTAAAACAGACATCATCGGAAATGAAAATGCATATCTTCTGATGAAAATTAGTATGGTAGAGAGATTCATCATGGTGCTCACTGAACCTCCACAATATCTAACAAGTCGAATCTTATGTCGATCATATAGAATACCAACACAGAGAAAAAAGGCTCTATTAATATTAAGAAGACCCCCTGGTCGTGATATCCAAGTGATGTTTTTTATTTGCATTCACGCCTTTTAGAAAGAGAAATTCTCTTCTCGTTTAGGTGAAGTACGACCGCTCAATACCAGTCCTTGCTGAATAAGCAGAAACCACCTATGCATGCAACATGAAATAAATCCTCTGCCACCCCGGGAAGAACTTGGTGCTGAAGAATCATTCCAGGCTTCAAACTTGGTCATGGAATGTTAGTGTGAGTTAGGAGGACAGGAGAAGAGGATTTACGGTAGCTAGAGTTTGGTAAACTGCTCCCAAAGTACCAAATGAGTTTTGTAGTTCGGTACAAGAGTAGTTTGCTACCAAGTGCTCACCACGCCTTTTGTTGGGTGACAGGTTCACCCGTACTTGCAGGGTCACTCGCCTGTGCAAAATTAGCTCTCGCGGGTCTTGCTCAACAACACTTGGAAAAGCTATTAAACCCGTGTAATTCGATAGGGCCAGGTTGGGCATTTTTTCCATGCCTAGTAGAGGACTGGGAAAAGGTAAAGATAGCAAAGAGTGGAGTGAGATCCACGACTGTCAAGTGAATCTTCTGGTGCTGTCACCACTTGTAGCTCATAACTGTTGTTGGATTCGATCACCCCCCCCCCCCCCAGCTCACTTTTGACCATGGCAACACCGCTGCTTTTTTGGGTGGGTGGGGAGGGGTAAGAAAACCCACCCCCTCACTCAAAAAGAACTTTTTGAAGGAGGGGTGGCTGCTTGGAAGAGAGGACCATGAGAGGAGGGAGAGAAGCTGGAGCTCACTGTTGGGTATATCATATACAACGATTACTAAAGCGGACTTTTTCACGCTTAAGCGCCCATTAAGCATTGTGGAAGGGACAATCGTTATTTTTTTGGCCTAGGCGGGTGTTGAGGCGGATTGAACTGAAGCGGCCGCTTTTTAGCAAAAATCCCCGCCTCGACCCGCTTAATTGGTTCCACTTTAGCGGCCCGCTTCAGTTGCTTTCTGGCAAAGTGCATATCTATTGTCAAATTAATTACCTAATTACATAGTTCCTTAAACTCCAACACCCCTTTGACTTCCCAATAGAAAATGTTAGAAGCCGGCGACAATAATGTCCGTAGGAAATGGTTTTTGTGGGCCTTTTGGTTTTCAATTGGGAGTGGGAATCCATCCCTATTCCTTGTTCCCTTGTTCGTCCATATAAGGAACAACAACGGATGCACAAAACACGCCAATAACAACAACCACTTGGAGTTAAACAGGTCGATCCTTGACGATCGAAGGAAAAATATCTCGGTAGGAGGAGATACTGCATCCCTAGAGTCTGCCTAGAGTCCGACGAGCGCCCGGTCACCCCTCATTGAGATGTCAAGGTTAATGAAGGGGAAGCAAGGACCAAGAACAGAGGTTACAAAGCTTTCTCAGGGTCGACGAGTTAGTATTTTAACTTGTCGCTTCTCTGAAGTTAAAGATCTCGCTTTCCGATTTTTATATACGACGTCTTGTGTATACTAGTTCTTTGTTAGTGATTAGCAATCAACGTTTGCGACTGATGTAATTGACTCAATATGCTTCATTTCAACACACATTCACCACACTCCATTACTACCTCTGGGTGTAATGATTCTCATTGTGTTGTAACTTACTGCCATGTGCCTAGTGCCTACATATTATAAATTCTTCTAAATTTTGTAACGACTTAATATATTGAAATTTGGTAATTAAAACTCATTATTAATTGAAGGTAATCTACTCAATGCATCTTTCTAGGATGATTCTGTTTTTACTTGTTCTAGGAGCAAGGACAGTGGGTTTTGTTTGATGTTTTGGTGTTTTTAGCTTGTAACCATTTATTTTTATGATTAGGACCCTTTTTAATCTATAAAAATCGTTCTCATGCAATGAAATATCATTCAAAATGCTTGATTGTTGAGTAATATGTCTTTATATTTGTAGTATTGTAGTCACTAATTTTTTCACCATTTTTAAAAGTAATGCAAACCGCTTTTTCAAAAAACACCCACTTTAGTCTGCTTTCAAACCCGCTTCCCACTTTAGGTGGGTCAATCTACACGCTTTCAGCTTCACGCTTTCCAAAGCCTAGATCATATATGTGATAGTTAATCACAATGTATATGTTCGATATTTTTTTAGTTATATTTTTTCTATTTGAATAATAAGAAAGGGTGTGCCGACTCCAATACATTGACTTGATTAAAGACATGTAGCATAGCTCCTGCAAGTGTGAAGACTCTTGAAGGAGAGACACCAACATTTTCTATCACAGTTGGGCTACACCAAGGATCTACAATCAGCCATGTCTGTCGTTCTTGTTATGGATGGGTTGACAAAGAATGTTCAAGATAATATTCCTTGGTGTATGTTATTTGGTGATGGTACTATGTTGATTGACGAAAGTAAAGATGGATTGAACAATAAAGTTGAACTTTGGAGAAGACTTTGGAATCAAATGGATTGATGATTAGTAGGATCAAAACTGAGTATATGCATTGCAATTTTAGCCAATCTCGCAGTGTGAATGGCAGAGCTAAGTTGGGAGTAGATATACGAAAATGTGATAAATTTCTCTACTTGGGTTCTACTATTCAAATAGATGGTGATCTCCAAGAATGTTATTTCGCAAGATCACTGCAGGCATAGTCACAATAATCGACGTTTTTTTCAAAAATTCGCATTTTAAACGCGTATAATTTAGCTGCCGTATGTGACGGTCGTTTAATACTGTCCTGCCGTATTATACGCGTTATTCACGTTTTAAACGCGACTTCCGTTTTATTCGCGTTTTAAACGTTTTTTTCCCGTTTTATTCACTACTGTACGGTGGTTTATATATATATGTGCAAAGTATATACATATGTGTATATATATATATGTCCAAAGTATATACATATGTGTGTGTGTATATATATATATATATATATATATATATATATATATATATATATATATATATATATATATATATAGTCAGGCTAGAATACACTCGAGTGTACGGATCGCACGGATACACTCAAGTGTGTTTGCATATCAAGACTAGTTTTTGTAAAATGTAAACCGTTGATCTTCACCGTCATACTATAACTCGGCTACATACAAATTTTGAACCCATTTGGATGAGTGTAACTCACTCATCCAAGGGCAACAAAATCAACGCGCGAAACTAATTTGAAATGCATAATTTTTGCGGTCTTCATAACATGAGCTATACATATCCAAATGTGCTCAAATTTTGCGTATGAGTTGTTCACGAGTTGTTTAAGAAGATCAACGGATTAGATTTTCAAAAAAAAATATTACATCATGGAAAACTACTTGAGTGTATTCCGCTCCGGATACACTCGAGTGTATTCTAGCCTGACTCTCTCTCTCTCTCTATATATATATATATATGTCCAAAGTATATACATACATACATATATATATATACATACACATATATATACATATATACATACACATATATATATATATACATATCTATATATATATGTATATATGGAGTCAGGCTGGAATACACTCGAGTGTATCCAGAGCAGAATACACTCAAGTAGTTTTTCATGATGCAATATTTTTTTTGAAAATCTAATCCATTGATCTTCTTAAACATCTCGTGAACAACTTATACGCAAAATTTGAGCACATTTGGATATGTATAACTCATGTTATGAAGACCGCAAAAATTATACATTTCAAATTAGTTTCGTGCGTCGATTTTGTTTCCCTTGGATGAGTGACTTACACTCATCCAAATGGGCTCAAAATTTGTATGTAGCCTAGTTATAGTGTGTCGGTGAAGATCAACGGTTTACATTTTGCAAAAAATAGTCTTGATATACAAACACACTTGAGTGTATTCGTGCGATCCGTACACTCGAGTGTATTCTAGCCTGACTCTGTATATATGTATATATATGTATATCTATATATGTATATATGTAATATATATATATATATACATATATATGTGTGTGTGTGTATATATATATATGTGTGTGTATATAAATATATGTATACATATATACATGTATACATATATACATGTATATATATGTATATATATACATGTATATATATACATGCGTATATATATGTATATGTATACATGTATATATGTATACATATATATGTATACATGTATACATGTATATATATATACATATATATGTATATATGTATATATCTATACATATATACATACATACATATATATAGATATATATGTATATATCTATACATATATACATACATATATATATATATATATATATATATATATATATATATATATATATATTGCCGACTTTTTGCCGACTTTTTCCCGAATAGTTGACCGTACTTTGACCGAATTTGACCGTACTTTTACCGTTTTTTATCCGAATTTCCCGCATAATTCCCGAATTCCGAAATTTTCAGCTCCACCGTACGTATCCCGAATACCGAATTTGTGACTATGACTGCAGGGTGGTTGACATGGAGGAGTGCAACTGGAGTATTGTGTGATTGGAAGATCCCTCTTAGATTAAAAGCAAGATTTATAGAACAGCTATACGGCCAACCATGCTCTATGGGAGTGAATGTTGGGCGGTGAAGAAACAAGGTCCCAACAAGATGAATGTGGCTGAAATGTATATAGAGATGAATGTGTGGGAGGGGAAGACAAGAAAAGATCGTTGAGAAATGACTATATCATTAACAAAGCGGGGGTGGTGATCATTGAGGACAAGTTGCGTGAGGGTAGACTCAGATGGTATGGACATGTACAACTCAGTAGCAATGCTATTGAGTCAAGAACATTAATACAATAAGAAGGCCTAAATTAACATGGAAAAACTTACAGAGAGATTTTGAATCCTTATAACTTGGATCAGAATATGACCCGTGGTAGAGCTGAATGGAAATGAAAGATCCATGTAGTCGACCCCAACATGCTTGGGATTGAGGCTTAGATGATGATGATTGTAAAAACATAATGAGATTTGTAGAGCTTAGGGTTGCACAATGTGTGCACCCTTATATTTATAGTAATGT
The DNA here is from genome assembly GCA_963693085.1 of Alisma plantago-aquatica. Taxonomy (NCBI): domain Eukaryota; kingdom Viridiplantae; phylum Streptophyta; class Magnoliopsida; order Alismatales; family Alismataceae; genus Alisma; species Alisma plantago-aquatica. Next base: position 1,108,741,767 of record OY856412.1, read on the forward strand.
GACAATTACAAAGAGGTCCAAATATAATGTAAAATAACAGAATAGAAATAACAGAACATATATATTAACACTCCCCCTCAAGTTGGAGCATAGATGTCAATCATGCCCAACTTGTCCACAAGTGTGCAGAAATGCTTCTTAGCCAGCAGCTTGGTGAAGATATCAGCAATCTGGTCTTCAGAGCGAGTAAAAGGAGTGCAGATTTTGCCAGTCCGGATAGACTCCCGAATGAAATGACAGTCAACCTCGATATGCTTGGTGCGCTCATGATAAACAAGATTGTTTGCAATGAAGATAGCAGCTTTATTATCGCAGTGCATGGGTATAACAGAAGAGGACTACCCCAAAGCCTTTTAGGAGAGAACACACCCACAGGAGCTCACAGGCAGTATGGGCCATGGCACTATATTCAGCTTCAACACTAGATCTGACAACCACATTTTGTTTCTTACTTCTCCATGTGACCAGATTACCTCCAACATAGGTACAATAGCCAGAAGTGGATTTCCTGTCAATTTTGCTCCCTGTATAGTCAACATCAGAATAACCCTCAAGAGAACAATGTCCATTTTTCCTGTAGTGAAGTCCTTTGCCAGGAGACTTCTTTAGATATCGCAGAATATGACAGAGTGCATCCCAGTGACACTGTCTGGGTTTATCTAAATACCTGCTAAGAAGACCCACATCAATAGTTATGTCAGCTCTAGTCACAGTCAGATATATCATTTTACCAATCAGCCTCCTGTATTTTTTATTATCAGCAAAGAGCGGAGAAGACTCATCATCCCAATTGACACTGGGATCCAGAGGAGTATCAACAGGTCTAGCTCCAAGCATACCAGTCTCCTGCAGAAGATCTAAGACATATTTTCTCTGAGATAGCACAAGAGCATTAGAAGTTCTAGATACCTCTATGCACAGAAAATATCGCAGTTTACCCAAATCTTTAGTAGCAAAGTGTTTGCAGAGATGGGCTTTAGTAGCCTGAATAGCAATAGAGTCGCTGCCAGAAAGTATAATATCATCCACATACACAATCAAAATCACAATACCGACAGAAGCCTTCTTAGTAAAGATAGAATGATCCACCTGAGATCTCAGAAAACCAAAGTCAATCAGAATATTGCTCAATTTATCAAACCAAGCACGAGGACTCTGTTTGAGCCCATAAATAGACTTCTTTAGTTTGCAGACTTTATGTGACTCCCCCTGAGCAACAAATCCGGGAGGTTGCTCCAGATAGACCTCTTGCAGATCTCCATATAAGAAAGCATTTTTAACATCAAGTTGTACTAGAGGCCAGTTAAGATTAACAACAATAGATAAGAGAACTCTAACAGAATTAAGACGGGCAACAGGTGAACAAGTTTCAAAGTAGTCAATACCATAGGTCTGTGTATAACCTTTAGCAACAAGACGTGCCTTCAGACGTTCTACAGTACCTTCTGGTTGATATTTAACAACATACACCCATCTGCAGCCTACATGCTTACACTGAGGAGGTGGATCCACCAACTCCCAAGTTTGTCTGTCAGAAAGAGCAAGCATTTCTTCCTTCATAGCAGTCGTCCAAGTTGTACTTTGCAAGGCATCCTGTACAGTCTTTGGGATGGCAACATCAGATAAAGTAGTGACAGTTGCTAACATGAACACTTAAATTATCAGTTGATACATAGTTAGCAATATTGTGGATAGTGCAGGAATGAGTGCCCTTCCTAAGAGCAATAAGCACATCAAGGTCAGAGATTACCTCAGGTGATGCAGAACCTTCTGGAGGAGAAGATTGGCTTGGTTGGGGGGGGGGTCTTGTGCAGGTTGAGATCTGTTCCTGCATTGATAAACAAGAAGAGGAGGTGCTGGTTGTACAGAAGTAGTGGCATTAGAAACACAATCACTAGTAATAGGCAACGGAGAAGCAATAAGCTCACACTGAAGACTATCTCCTTGAGTAGAGTAGTATGGTGTACCCTCAAAAAAGACAACATCGCTGCTAGTAAACCATCTTTTGGTAGTTGGGCTATAGCATCTGTACCCTTTCTGTGTACGAGAATACCCCAAAAAATACATTTTTCAGCACGTGGAGATAGTTTATCATGCATTGGGCCAAGCAACTTTACAAAGCATGTAGAGCCAAAAATGCGAGGGGGTACAGTAAATAAAGGTTTATCAGGATTCATAATTTGCATAGGTATTTTATTTCCAATTATCGAAGAAGGCATTCGATTTATTAGAAAACAGGCAGTCAAGATGGCTTCTGGCCAGAATCCCCGAGGTACATTAGCATGCAACATAATAGTTCTGGCTACCTCTAGTAAGTGTCTGTTCTTTCTTTCTGCTATGCCATTCTGCTGAGGTGTGTATGCACACGAAGTCTGGTGGATAGTGCCAATGGATTTACAAAACAACTCTAACATCTTTCTAAACAAATTCAAGTACATTATCCGTTCTAAAAATTTTAACAGGCATAGAATATTGTGTTTTCATCTCAGCAAAACAGAATTTAATAGTGGACAATACTTCAGATCTACTTTTCAAAAGAAATAACCATATGGCCCGAGAAAAATCATCAATGAACAAAATAAAATATTTGTTTCCAGATAGACTAGGGACATGACAAGGGCCCCATACATCAACATGAACAAGATCAAAAACATTTTACTACTAATCTGAGAACATTTAGGATAAACAACCCTAGTCTGTTTGCTTAACTGACACGATTCACATTGAAACACATTTGTTCCTACATCAGGTACAATATGGCGCAATTTCTCAAAGGATCGGTGCCCAAGTCTGTAATGCCACTGTAGAGCTGATACTGACGAAGATACTGCAGAAGCCAGAGCCACATTGTCCACTTTCTTTAAATAGTCCAGGTAGTACAAGCCATCAGAGCCTTCATGCCCCCCACCAATCTTCATCCTCGTGCAAAGGTTCTGAAAAACACATGAACCAAGTACTAAAGTCAGGCTACAGTTCAAGCTTCGCAAAGTTTTTCTGACAGATAATAAATTCAACGGAAAACGAGGCACATATAGAGCAGATTTCAGCACAATATCAGACACAATGTTTCCAATCCCAGAAACGGTAGACTTGGAGCCATCAACAAGCATAACAGAGGAGTTAGTAGTCTGTCTAGATAGATTTCTGAACAATGACCGATTCCCAGAAATATGAGAAGATGCGCCCGAATCTATGACCCATTTTGTATTACCACTAGTACAGGATGGTGCAGAAAGGAAGGCAGTGTCACAACCAGAGTATGTTGTAGCATGTGCTCCCGTGGCGATGGCCGTAGATGATGAACCAGTACGCTTCAGTAACAGGCGCTCGACCCCGACACGAATGAAGTCATCACTAGAAGTATCCGGGGCATCAGGCTGGGGAGACGTCTCAGAAGATGTAGTAGCATCAGTGGCCGCATTGGCCCAAGCTGGTTTGCCGTATTTTCCCAGCACTTGTCTTCAACATGATTAGACCGGCCACAGAAGTTGCAGACGCGTTAGCCAGTCTGAGGATGAGCATCAACAGTAGTAGGTCCAGAGGATGCTCCACAACCTGAAGAATTCCTTCCCCGGCCAGCACCAAGAGGAGGACGAGCATCATGTGAGCGGCTGCGTCCGCGTCCACGGCCACGACCACGACCAGACATCGCAACAAAAGCAGTCGAATCTCCGGTATCAGTAGGAGTCTCAGATGACGATGCAGGCAAGCGCTGTAGTCTCTGAAAGGCAGTCTGTAGAGTAGGCAGCGGATCACTGGCGAGAATCTGATCTACCACCCTTGCATAGGAATCAGGTAGGCCACAAAGGAACTGGACTACTTGCAACTCATGTCGCTGTCGTTGCATAGTAGCCAAATCAGTAGACAAGGGATGGTAGGCTTCCAATTCCCCCCACAGTCCCTTAAAAGCAGAAAAGTAATCCGTCAGATCGAATCCAGAGAAACGCAGGCGACTAAGCTGCTTGTTGATTCAAACATCTTTTTGGGATTCTGACTGTGTGAATAAGTGCTAGCAAGCTGATCCCACATCTGCTTTGCCGTTTGCAGTTATAATAAGGTGACGCTAATCTTGGTCTCACTACTATTCAAAATCCATGTTATGACTGTGGAGTCGTCTTTCACCCAATCATCATAGGCTTTGACATCCTTCGAATCAGTTGTTTGCAGGAGGCACCGGTGGTGGATCTCGCGTCAGGTGTGACATTTTTCCTTGTGATTTAACATATATCTGCATAGAGCACACCCAGTGCTGGTAGTTTCACCCATCCAGCTTCACAGTTGTCACCTGGCGTCGCAGATCCTCATGAGTAGATGTCATCAGGAAGAAACAGATGCAGACGTAGAGTTACAGGTAGGTAGCAGCAGTCAGGCACATGCAGTAGAAGGCTGCCTACGTCTCCAGGTAGGCAGCAGCAGGCACAGATCTACCGATCGGAAGGACCGCTTCACATAATGGCTACGCCGGAGTGCAGCAAGGGACTCGGTGACTCAACCAGTCACACGGGCAGGCAGGCAAAAAACAGATCCGGAGACGGCCTTAGACAGAAATCAAATCCGCGGGCAAACGAAGTCCAGAACCAGGCGGGAGAGACGACCCCGGCGCAACAACGCGGCTGCTCGGCCGGCCCGACGGCTAGCTGTCGCGGCGCTGCATTGCCGGCGGCGGCAGGCTGCAGCCGGCGGGCGGGTGGCGGCCGGAGAGGGGGGGGGACCGAAGCAGAAGAAGAGAGAAGGAGAGAGAGAGAGGGAAGGGAGGGAGGGCACGAGCGACGGTTGGATCTAGGCCTGCTCTGGGTACATGTAAAAACACAATGAGATTTGGAGAGCTTAGGGTTGCACAATGTGTGCACCCTTATATTTATAGTAATGTGACAATTACAAAGAGGTCCAAATATAATGTAAAATAACAGAACAGAAATAACAGAACATATATATTAACAATGATGATATTTTAGGTTGGGGAGATATGACCAAAAGCAGAGTTGAACAGGAAAGAAGGAATGAAGGATCCATGCAGCAACCTGCAAGATTGGGATTAGGCCTAGATGATGATTATGACGGTGAGTTGTAGAAGCTTACACCATAAGACTTTCTTATGCAATGTGTCAATGAAGTTTTATGTGTATGAATTTATCAGTTGTACCAAACACAATAACTACATATGCTGTTTAAATTGATCTCCTACCAGCTACTTTATATTGATTATACAAGCATATGTCCTGCATAAAGAACTCTGCCTCTTTCATTATTTTTGTATCTAGATGTACTTTGAGTACCCTGAAAGGTAGTAGCTCACCGAGGGGTTATCACGTGTTTACTATTTGCTAGTTTTAGATCTTGATGAATCATCCATATAGCAGGTTTATGAGTCCTTGATTTACATGTTCTCTTTTTTAGAAATGATTTAGAAATAAGCTTTACATGCCCCCCCTCTGAAATGGCCTAAAATTTTATTTGTGAATCCATCTACCAGGGTGTTTGAGTCCTTGGTTGACATGTTCTGTTTTTTAGAAATAAGGTTTACATCCCCCCCCCCAAAAAAAAAAAAAAAAAAAAGATAAAAAAAATGAAACACACACACACAAAAGAGTCCTCAATTCCTTGCTTATTTCAGTCAGTAAGATGTTCTACATATTATACTGCAGATGTCAAATAGCTGTTCACCAAGAGTGTTATGGTGCTAGAAATGTAAAAGATTTAACGTCATGGGTTTGCAAGGCATGTGAGGTTCCTAAAGCAAAAAGAGAGTGCTGCTTATGCCCTGTAAAAGGTATGTCCTATGTATGTATACATAGCATTGCATGTTCATTTAACTATGCTACTCCCCAAATTGTTTTTGCTGTTTGAAATAATTTTTTTGAATATCATTATAGTGTTGCATCCCCAATATAGTTGGGACTGAGGCTTAGATGATGATGATCATTATAGTGTTGCATCATGACACGTTCATATCCTTAGGGACCTTGATTTGCATATATGTTTAATACATGCTGTTATACTTACATCTCAGGAGGTGCTCTGAAACCAACTGATGATGATGACTTGTGGGTTCATGTTACCTGCGCTTGGTTTCAACCAGAGGTATCATTTGCTAGTGAAGAATTGATGGAACCTGCAGTTGGCATATTGAACATTCCATCGGAGTCCTTTGCAAAGGTTAGTTTCTCAGACTTGTGATATCTTAGAAAAACCAGTACTAGCATGTTTAGTAACGTTGTAATCTTGTAAACAGATATGGCTTATTAATTGTCCTTATTTTTTTATGTGACACATCAGGCTTGCGTGATATGTAAGCAGAGACATGGCTCTTGCACACAGTGTTACACATGTTCAACTAATTATCATGCAATGTGTGCATCTCGAGCTGGGTGCAGAATGGAGGTAACTTTTTCTATAATTTGTTCAATATGTCGTATAAATAAATATGACAATACTTTATAAACAGTTGTTTTGCATTTTTGAGACATGGGCATCTGTTTAACCATTCTTTTGACTTGGCTATGGTTCAACTTCTCATCTAGAAACTTTACAACCAATGAATACTTGATATTTTTGTTTTTATTGGCAGCAACGTAGAGTGCTTTTGTCTTGTGTTCCTTACCAGTAAAGTTGCCTACTGTGTATGCTTAAATTCATTAGTAACCTTACCATTATAACTTTATAAGTATCCTTTCTGAATATTCTAAATATTTCTGGGTGCATATATACAAGTTTAGATAGCTGAAAAATATATCTATTGTGCTCTATATAATATCAGTGATTGTTTCACATATTATAGAACAAATTTTAGAGTGTTTTAGTAAACGACTATTAGTGTGTGAATTGTATGAATGTGTTAATAAGTTCGTCAGCTACTTAGTCTTGTATCAGGTTTTCCCCCATATTAAAGGGTAAAACTTAGTTATAATTAGTGATCAAGGAGTCATGTTTATGGAGTGGTATTGTAATGTCCGGGCCTACTGTCCAAAGTTCTAATAGGGTTTCTGAAATGACGACTGGTTTCACAACTTATTTATGTCACAAGTATAAACATGTCACACATATAAACACTATTAGTGTAAGTCTTTGATATTTATATTTATATAATTGTTAAAAATAATTAAGATTATCTAGTTTTTACTATTAAATAAGTTGTGAAACAAGAAGTGTTCAGACGGGACCTTGTAGCTGATTAATCTAGGGGTGAGCATTGATCCAGAGCCGGACATGACCGAGGATTGAATTTTAATAATATTATGGACCGCAGACCGGGACCGTTTTGAAGTTGGGCCGGATTGGGACCAAACCGTCAATGTTGAACCGGACCGGGACCGGATCGCTTGGACCGAGTTAGACTTTTTTGTATTTCACAACTTATTTAATAGTAAAAAATAGATAATCTTAATTATTTTTAACAATTATATAAATATAAATATCAAAGACTTACACTAATAGTGTTTATATGTGTGACATGTTTATACTTGTGACATAATATCTATTCCAATATTAATGTATTTTACATATAAATCGGTCTACGGTCCGGACAGTGGTCTGACCGGTTTTTGACCGGACGGCAAACCGAACTTTCAAAATTTTTGGACCGTGGATCGGACTGGACCGAACTGAACAGTCCGGTCCGATTTTGCGGTGTAGACCATCATTTTCTCACCCCTAGATTAATCACCTGACGGGCGATTAAGCGGGCACTTTTTAAAATATGGAATATTGATTTTAATTTCTCATAAAATGTTATGCAAAATTACTAATATAGTAATATATGTATATAAATACTGTATTTTGGGAACTTCAATACATATCTTAACACTGTACACAACAATATAAAACACCCAAACAATTTATAACACAACTATAAAACAATGATTATAGCTATATAATATAGTAAACAATATACTTGTCATAGATAAAGCACCCTACACCTTGAAAAAATAGGTGTATATACGTGATACAACAACAATTTTGTATTACGTGTTTACATAGCTAAACAGTAAATAATAGACTTATCATGGATACCTTACAAACACATTGTTACTTTTGCACATCATCAATCAATCATACATTACAACATGCATTCTAATTTAGATAATAGTTACATATAATTTACTTATATACATTACGACAATATCCTATTGTTACAACTTACATACAAAGTATGCATATTAAACTAGAACTAGGCATATCATGGAACATTTAGTGTATGCAAGTTTGATATATTATAGTCAATACTAATTGGACCATATAATGCACTTAATGCTACATACTTGCATCACATTTTCTAAAGAAAGGGGGCAAAAAGCGGGGGGGGGGGGGAGTGAGAAAAGCGGGTGAAACGGGTAAAAAGTGGTAGCTTTTCTTCAATCCACTCCACACTTGCTTTAGGGGACTTTTAATCGGCCATGACCTATTGGCAATTAAGTGGTCATGGACAACATATACTAAGTACGATTTTTAAAATAATGTCTGCACGCTTTGTCCTCACTCACGCACAAGTCGGGATCAACTTCCCGATTGGTCACCGTCCTAGTACTACTCCAGAGCACGCTTAATTTTGGAATTCTTAGTGATGTGCTCCTTGAAAAGTAGGTGCACCTTAGTGATATGGGTAGTCTAATCATTTTTTTAAAGATCATTTTATATGAGGTCTGAAATCTTGAGATGTTACAATTTCCCCCGCTTAGACTCTTGACGTCGTTGTCAAGGCTCAACTATATGACCTCATAATATTTCCCCACTTCAGTGCAGATCCAGAATGACCTATAGGCACCCAACTCCCGATCACGGCTACCAACGTAAGGGTGGCTATTCACCATGGATAGTCCTTTTCAACATGCCTGAACCGCATGACTCAAGATTGGCATGCTCATGTGGGCTCACCTACAGGAGGGGCTGTGGTACCATCTGTAATGCCCGAGCCTACTGCCCAAGGCTCTAGTAGAGTTTCAAGAATGATGACTGACCCCACAATCCACTGAATGCGCGCTTTGTCTTCACTCAAGCATAAGCTGGGATCTACTTCCTGACTGGTCACCCACGTAATACTACTCCAAGCTGAGTATGCTTAACTTTGGAGCTCTTAGTGATGGACTCCCTAAAAAAGAAGTGCACCTTGGTGATATGCAGTCAATCATTCATTTTAAGATCATTTTATTCGAGGCCTCAAATCCTGGGATGTTACATGTATAAACAAAAAAGTTACTCTTTGGGCTTTCCAACAAGGAAGCACAAAGTTCTAAACACGAACACGGACACCGGTCACAAATTTCTAAAATGTAAGACAAAAACACAACACTGGATTGGGAGAAAATTATTTTTAATATATATTGGTGCGATCATGTATTCATGTATTGGAACTTTTTAAATATTAGCCGGTAATATGTATTATGTGCGTATATAACTGTATAAGAATATGATTATATGATATATGTGATTGTGTGTGCAGTAGAAACAATATGAAGTAGACAATTAAACATGTTGCAATTTTTTAGTACGTAGTAGATTTTCAGAATAACAAAGAATCTCCCATCACTGCTGGGAAAATCAGTCTGCAGGGCAGTATATACTCCTGCTTCTGCCTATGTGTTCACCGCACCGCACCGCACCGCATATCGGTAATCAATAATACTAAATAGTCATGGACTGCATATACTCCTGCCTTGCCGATTAAGCGTCCGATTAAGCTCTACTTCTTAAAATCCCGCTGCTTTTACACACATTACATACACACACACACATATATATATATATGTGTGTGTGTGTGTACATTTTATTATATATTTAAACATATGTTCATATATGTATGCATTTTGTTATATATAACAAATTTCAATACACATTTCTATGATTACCTTTTCATATATTCTTTTGTGTATGTATATAATATACTTATAAATTATATACTTATATATGATACCAATCCAATTTTTGTAAATTTATGTGTACATTTTGATTTATTCACATTTATACACACTCCACACATATTAGTACGTGTGTGTGCATATATTACGCACACATTCCATACATGTACATAAACATACATACATAAACATATGGTACATGCATATTAATATATTTACGTGTAAGTATATATAATTGCGTAACCTACATTTATTTATTGTATTTATAAGCTCATTATATCATTTTATGAATGTTATATTTAGTTTGTTGAAAAAAAACATACATCCAAAACAACATATGATCCCTCATATACCCACATAATGCATATACTCTATGCAATACCCTCTCAGCCCGTACGCTGTGCATAGTGCTTTTCTGAACAATGGTTCCCATTACTCAGTTTATCAATTTATCAGACTGAAAATAATCGGACATTCCCTGTTTACCCACCACCTATATACATTTCTTATCCATTACCTGTTTCTTGCCATGAGTTTACTCATATCAGTGGGCAAACCCTTTCTCGTTAGTAAAGGGAGATTATAGTAATATACCTATATTGCCGCACATGCGTATAATCCCAGCGCTACAAACCCTAAACCCCTAATTCACTACTCTCTAATGAGCTATGTAGTCCCATCTTCTTCCCATTAAGTTCTCTGCGCTTTCTCACTATCAGTTGCTCCGCCACTACTTATAGCTTTCTAAGCTGTCCCATTTCCTTTCTTACTTTCTCCCCTTGTTCTCTACTAGCAACACATGGCTCCTCCAGCTAATATTCCCCTCCAACTTCTTGCTTCTGGCAACCCGTTGAGCCTGAGCAACAACCAACAAAGCTCGGGCTGGTAACCTACCACTGTATGGCAACTGGTGTATGCCATCCCTCATTTATGTGAACTCCATCATCCCGTTCATCACACAACTTTTTACTGCTCTTCTGGTCGCACACCACAACTAACAAAGAAGGCACCACTATATTTGCTTCCTTCTCAGCAGTCATTAGGCAAAACCCATTCCCTGAAATGATGGAGTACCACCAAGATTATGACTGCTGAGTCTTACTCAGAGTTCATAAATGCAGAGTTTGCCATCTGGAGGCTTTTCCTATCTGCTTGGAAACTTTTTCAATATCCTCTGATGTAGGTAGATGATTGGGGAGAGGCAAACTGATTCTAGCAATAAGTAGGTGGTTGGGAAGAGGCAAATTGATTCTAGAAATGATCTCTTGAGCCTGATTTCCCAAACCACAAACAACAATATGCAGTAGGCATCAACAACCATCAACATCTCGTTGTGTCTTGTCCTGGGCCTCTCTCATCTTATACTCTCCTGCCGTCTCTGCCTTCCACTTCCCTTGTGAGGTAGCTCATGTTTCAGATCATTACTTTGTACATGTGGGTGAGTGCTCCCATTGAATTTCCTTCCACTTCCCTTGTGAGGTAGGTCATGGTTTCAAATCATTACTTGTACATGTGGGTGACTGCTCTTCTGGTCGCACACCACAACTAACAAAGAAGGCACCACTATATTTGCTTCCTTCTCAGCAGTCATTAGGCAAAACCCATTCCCTGAAATGATGGAGTACCACCAAGATTATGACTGCTGAGTCTTACTCAGAGTTCATAAATGCAGAGTTTGCCATCTGGAGGCTTTTCCTATCTGCTTGGAAACTTTTTCAATATCCTCTGATGTAGGTAGATGATTGGGGAGAGGCAAACTGATTCTAGCAATAAGTAGGTGGTTGGGAAGAGGCAAATTGATTCTAGAAATGATCTCTTGAGCCTGATTTCCCAAACCACAAACAACAATATGCAGTAGGCATCAACAACCATCAACATCTCGTTGTGTCTTGTCCTGGGCCTCTCTCATCTTATACTCTCCTGCCGTCTCTGCCTTCCACTTCCCTTGTGAGGTAGCTCATGTTTCAGATCATTACTTTGTACATGTGGGTGAGTGCTCCCATTGAATTTCCTTCCACTTCCCTTGTGAGGTAGGTCATGGTTTCAAATCATTACTTGTACATGTGGGTGACTGCTCCTATTGAATTTCCTTGGGACAGAATCCACAACATGATGATGAAGCATGAAGACACTTGACTAGTTTATGATACCCGGACGAGAGTTCGATTGATACGAACGCAGGACAACCTGAGGAAAGTTAAGACTGAAGTGGTAGTTTAAAGACAGATGAGATGTTAAGACTAGCAAGGAAAAAAAACAAATAATGACATGTAAGTGTGGTTTGTTAAACAAGGTGCTCTTATACTTCTCTAAAGTCTAGCCTTCTCTTTTATTGCATTCAAAATATTATTTCTTGAGGTAAAATGTAGGGCTATTTATGTAAAAATCACAGTTCTAATTTTAATACAACAACCACGGTTTCTTAAAGTGATGTGTGTCTGCACACATGGCTCGGCCATCTAGCCACATCACATGAGGGTAAGTGGTCCTCCACCGATTAAGTGACTGCCTATGCACTTTTGTGGCCACATAGGTGTTGTTTTTGAAGGGGAGGGGGGAGAACCTACAAATTTCTGCTCCTTTCAAAGGTCGCGATGGGTGCGGCTGGCCTCGATGGAGGTAGGTGCTACTGTGCTTGGTGGAGCCTTGGATTTTACGAAAAATCGGCGATTTTTCACGATGTTATAGGCTCCAGAATATTCATCACGATTAATACGCCACTTGCCGATTTTCACGATTTTTTACGATTTATCTCGCTTTTTTGCGATTTTTATGATTTTTCACGATCCTTCCTGACTTTTCACGATTTTTCTCTTATAAGTCGCTTGCTCTTTTTTTACCAAACCATGTACACAAAATTTTTGATACACACTAAACCTCCAACCCTCCACTCCTTTGGACAGTTCATGTTATTACTCAACTATTTTTTACTTCTTTTCCTACCTTTTCTCTCACTAAGATTGTATGTCTTGTGATCGTAATATTACATGCATCAGATATGTATGTATATACATACATACATACATACATACATTTATCTACATATATACACATACATACATACATTTGTGTATACACACACACATATGTGTGTGTGTGTATATTTATATATCCGACTTATTCTCGATTATTTCCGAATAGTTGACCGAACTTTGACCGAAATTTATCGATCTTTTCACGACTTTTCTTGATTTTTTCCGAATTCCGATTTTTTCCAGCCAGCCAAAAAGTTGCCGAATCCCGAACTTGTCACTATGCTTGGAGGTAGCACTTGTGTTGCTGGCTATAGTAGGGGTGGTGGAGGCCATAACGGACCATGTTGATGTACGGGTGGTCGTTCCGGTGGAATAAGCGGGTGCTAGTGGTCATTGCGGTGGCACACATTGCTGTTGGCCATGGCGGAGAGGGAAGTAGCTGCTTCTAGCTGGCGTAACGACGACTGTCGTTGTTGTTCTTCGCACTAGAGGTGGCAACTTTGTGTCATGGTAGAGGTCTATCAGTTAAGGGTGTTGTTGCCCTTCTAAGCCCTAGGTCTATTGCTCAAAGGTAAAGTTGGGAGGTGGTCATTGTCATTGTGCTGTGGGGTGGATTGTTCTCTTACAACAGCTACATGGGTCGGGCCACAAGTGGCCTATCTTGTAGGCTAGGCTGTAATCTTGGGTTATCTATGTAACATTTAGTTTATATGTATGTATAAATAAATAGATAAATAAATTTATATGTATGTATGTATAAATAATTATTTTTCTTCAAAAAAGATAAATAAATAAATTTATACATGATTAATATGTTAAAAAACCTAAAACTGCATATATTCTATATGATACGCCTCTTTGTCCGTACACCACAACGCTTGTCAAAACCATGTCAACTACTTTATTTTTCTCTGATCTATTGTGTTATAATAAACTAATTGGAAGTGTATTCTTATTAGCATAAATGTGCACTTTTCTTTAAGCGAGAAGTAATATGTTAATCTCTTTTTGTAATGCCTTTTTACCTGAAAATTTACATAGTTCTTGATAATTTGACCCTCTAATGTTAATAGCTTTATTTTGACATGTAAAGCTCATTTGCTTTAATGGTTAATTGCAGCTGCACAGTTCTGAGAAAAATGGAAGGCAAATTACACAGATGATTTCCTACTGTGCAAATCATAGGTACTTTCTATATAACCTATTCCAAATATCACAGGCCCTCCATTTGTTTGTATGTCAAGTACCTACAGTTAAAAGTCCACTGCTGAGTTGACTAACAAACTAGTTTGGTAATGCGTGATTTTGATCTGTCTAACAGTGTCACCATTTCAATGGTGTATGTTGTAGGACTCCGAATCCAGATAATGGTCTGATAATAGAGACTCCCCATGGAGTCTTCTCTACAAAAGCCTTGATTCAGAACGGTGATAAACAAGGCGGTTCACGCCAAATCAGGAGAAAAACCTCAGAAGAATCACAATTACTAGAAGTTCACTCTGAACAATCATTGGCTGCTAGGATTCAGGAATACAAAAAAATTAAGAACAAGGTGCTCTCAAGTTACCTAAATAAAAATGTACCTTGATTGTGGTTCATGATTCTAAAAAAGAAATATTTGAATGTTGCAGAATTTCCAGTTTTTGAATAATGTATTTTCTTGCAATAACATTACTGTTAAAATCAAAAGTCTTCTATAGTTCTGATTCTTGTTCTCAACTTGTCAGATTAGAGAAGAAGCTATAGCTCATCGACTAATGGGGCTTCGCTGTCACTCACTAGGTGAAATTGACAGCTTAAATTCTTTTAAGGTATTCACTTACTGTAAATGTTAAGAATTCCCTTTATAAACTTTATCTACTATTTGCTTTTGCGTATCCTATCTAATTTTATCTGTTCTTTGCCAGGAGGATAAAGATGTGGGATCATTTTCAACTTTCAAAGAACGCCTTCATCATTTGCAGGCAACCACTACCTCTCTCCTTTGCAATTTGCATTATGTTACGTCTGCAATATGGTCCCCAGTACATTGACTAGCAAATTTCGTGTGCAGTTAACTGAGAGGCACAGGGTTTGCTTTGGTAGATCTGGAATACATGGGTGGGGTCTCTTTGCTCGGCGGAATATCCAAGAAGGAGAAATGGTAATATTTTAGCCTTATTCACTTGTGAATCCATTTCCTATGAAGATAATAACACATGCTTACAACTCTGCAATTTTGGTATTTGCTGATTTCTATAGTATAAGGCATGGTTATCAGAACCGAACCGAACCTGCCGGTTGAACCGAGAACCGGTCACTCTACCGGTCCGGTTCCCTCTCAAAGCCGGAAATGAAGTCTGACCGGCATTAAACCGGTGAACCGACCGGTTGAACCGGCGAACCGGTCCGGTTTTATCCCGACCTGCCGGATCTCTCATTTAGCAAATAAATATATTGTTGCTGCCACTTTTTGTTATTTAATTTTGAATACTACATAAATGGTGGTATATATATGTCCAAAAATAGAATAATATTTACTATTTGGTATGTTTATCAAGTTACTATGAGAAATTATGCTGTTATTCATGTTTCATAACTTTTGCAGAGACGTTTTCCTTAAGTATCAAAGACATTTATATATTTGTAAACTATTAGTGATGTCATGCTGACGTCACCGGTTGAACCAGTCAAGCCACTGGTTGAACCAGTGAACCGAGAACCAGAGGCCTCACCGGTTCGCTGACCGGTTCGGTTCTGACAACCTTGGTATTAGGTCATATCTTAAGGATGCTGATAGTAACACATCCATGATAATAATATAAGATGAGAAAATCTGGCTTCCCTCCACTGCATATCTACTTAATTTTACTATGTTCAAATTCTATAGTCCTCTATTTGCATATGAGTGCTTATTTGATGGTAATGAATACAGTGATCCTTTATCTGTTTGGGTAGGTTCAGTTCTCCCTCAAGAATTTGGAATGGGTTAATTTCTCTTCTGTGTAGTGTGTAGATGTCATTATACATTCGTTTCCAAGGATGATTTATATACTTTTCTCCATATCTTATTCAGTTGGCTTTAATGCAGTGTTCTTTAACCATATTTCAGTATTTTTATTCACTGCTGTTGTAAATGAGAATGTAGGTTCTTGAATACCGAGGTGAGCAAGTTAGGCGTAGTGTTGCTGACCTTCGGGAATCACGGTATCGCTTACAAGGAAAAGATTGCTATGTGAGTTACTCCAGCTAATCTCGTTGTTTTTTTATTCCTGATATGCACAAAAACATTCTGGGATCTAGGTGCACAAAGTTGTTAATTTGTTATATAGAGCAAGATGTTTGTACGTGGTGTTTTTTTCCAAAAAATATTGGATATCAGAATGCTGAAAAGACGACCCACAGATATATGGAATGAACTCTAGTGAAGTGAATTTAATCTATATACCACAGTTCTATTTCTATACCACCTTTCCTTTATGTTTGGTTCAATACTCTTGTGGATTCTTATGTGAAGTATTTTCTGAACCCTCCATACGCGCAACTACTGTCTGTTTGATGAATCAATATTACTTTAATAACTGATTTATGTTTCGTGATATAGTTGTTTAAGATCAGCGAAGAAGTTGTTATTGACGCCACCAATAAAGGGAACATTGCACGTCTAATAAATCATTCTGTAAGTCCATCTCTATACTTAATCATAGTGTTAGACATGTATGTGCTGATTATAGTAATTTTGCTTGAAACAGTGCATGCCCAATTGTTATGCAAGGATAATGAGTGATGGTGATAATGAGAGTCGAATTGTGCTGGTTGCCAAGATGAATGTTTCTGCTGGTGACGAGTTAACGTATGATTCCTGCTGCTTTCTACTTTTCAGCTGTCTGAAATATTTTTCTTCTTCAAAATTATCGCAATAACTAAGTTACTGTGTATAAAATCATCACTTGTTTATACTGACTGGTAAATATTTAAAATACAATGTTCGCAAGATCACTTGCTAATTGTTTTTGAGAATTACTGCGCTTGATAATATAATGTTCATCAAGCACCTATTGCCTCATGCAAGCCGTTCGCTACACCAGACAAGTACACTAATGAGAAGTGGTTCCCACCTTCTCTAACCTTTAATCCTCTTATTGACAGGTACGACTATAAGTTCGAATCTGATGAATCTGACGAAAGCAAAGTTCCCTGTCTCTGTAGAGCTCCTAACTGCAAAAGATTCATGAATTAGTTGCTGACAAGAAGTCATTCTTTTACACGACAAACGGATTCTTTTTTTCTTTCCGTTTAGATTAGAGGATGAGTTACAAAAAAGAAAAGATTAGAGGCCAAGCTGTAATTTCTTTTACCATTTCTCATTGTTTGTATCTGCGGCTAAAGCTAATAAATGTGCAAAAAGTTGGCATGGCCGCTTTTTTGTGTTAAATATTTATTCTTCAAGTTTTATAAAAGCAAGGGCTGTACATATTCTGGGTGACCCATTTCCGTTGTGATCATGTGTCAAGGCTTATAGAGGAGCGAATTTTTTTGGTTAACGGTTTCACCTTGAGTGTAAAACTTTGCTTGGGCGCAGTTCTATCAGCGGATGGCAATATAGGATGACCACTGCCCAGCGTCCACCACCAACCATCCCATTGATGTACATGCTGCTTTGTTTGGGACGGTTGAATGGATGGTCCCTACCTCAAATCCAACAAGGTCACGGATGGCATCCGCAACGGTGCAGCCAACTACTTCTATCTGCATTTGCAGTCACCTGTGTTTGCATTAACTGATCCTGCGAGTGAGTTCGTCGAGGGCCTCTGTATGAGGTCCCGAATTAGTTGGGAACAGTTGTGGAGGCTGTAGGAGGGATCTGGTTGTAGGAGGAAGAAGGGAATACATAAAAAGAACAACGTGCCTGTAAAAACTATATTACTTCGGTTCTGTTCCAACCATACCATATTCAAAAACTGGTTGTTTTCTTTGACCGGAACCATCAACCGAACTAACAGCTAGACGTGCCATCGTTATGTTTGTATAGACACGGAGCGGTTGGGAGGGTTGGTGTTTTTTTTTGGCCAGCCTCCACTGCCATGGAATGATCCCCTTCTTTTAAGTGACACCCTTCCAATTCTTTTGTAAACAATTTGTCTTACTTCTTCAAGACATATACTCATATTAGAGGTTGCTTCACCTCCTATATTTCCACTGTAAGGCGGCGATGATATCTGTTTTATGCAATTGCAGCTCTCAGAAACAACAAAGCATTGCTCTGTTGTAGTGCTACCCCACATGATCTATTGGCCATACCATTTCAAAATAGTGACAAGGTCTCTGCTGCTTTGTGCATTTATGACAAGGTTGAAAGCTAAGACCCGTCAAACTTAGTCAAAATCTGCAGGCACCTATACGTCGACCCGTTTAAGTCGAGACTGAGTGATGCAATTTGTCACCCACTGAAAATTATCCAAATTCAAATCCACCAGTATATTTAGCGGGTGGTGTGCGGACATGCGCGGGTAACTTGTTAAATTAAATTAATCTTATAAAACTAAATATAATAATTTATTATCCTTTAAAAATAAATGATGATCTACTACTACCTATTATTTGTTAAGGAGTTTCAGTCAAAATTAGAAATTGCCCAACATGAATTGATATCGAAGAGGGAGATATGTGTAAGAACAAATTCATGTATTCTACATTATGCAATTGGTCTATCATACTTAATATGGAAGTATAAGTTTATAAGTCTGTTTTGTCGATGAGAATTTCAACTACAGATCTAATGATTTTATCTAAAAAAGTATGTGAATGAATGATTTTAAAAACTTAACAACCTACTTTTTTATATGATAGCGATAATGTATATAGCAGTCAGTTGCTTTTGTGCCATATTTCATGTAGAAATACTAAAGAAATGTCTTCGTTTATTGTTAAGACTAGTAATTTGGAAAATATATTTTATTGAATACATATTATATTGGCATCTGCTAGGGCTGTCAATGGGGGAGGATATGAGGAAATTAAAGGCGTATCCTTAGCTTTACCCACTAAGTGGTAGCGGGTAAGGATATGAATAATTCCTCACTCCATTAATATCCTTATCCTCCCCTTAAGCTTACCCTCTTACCGGGTAAGGGTGAAGCGGGAAATCTATAAGTCTTATCAAAATTGTACTAATACTAACAATGATAGCCTGACTAACATCTGCAGGTGACCCGTATCCCATTGGATCGGGTTTGGATTTGTCTTTTACCGACCCATTTAAAATTGTATCTTTTTGACCCGCACCTATGAGATCCAAACCCACAATAACCCAATTCAAACCAAACTCATTCACCCGTTTGACAAGTCTGACTAGAATTTCAAAAGGTTATTCTGCTATCTGTCTGTGTATGTGCAACCTAATGCCGGCCTTGTTGGAATTATGCTAAGGTCAGTGTACGCCTTTGTCCTTTCCCTCAGAAACGATTACGGGAGTCTCAACTCGAACCTTGGTTTAGACCGAGCTAATGCCAGCTTGACTGATTTTGTTGTTGTCACAATCAAAATGATGCTGCGTGCATTTGATGCCTATGGCAGTTTCATCCATGCTTTACCGCCGTTCATTATTCCCCCAGCCAAAATGACCATGGCACTGCAACTGAGACTGGTGCTACTACACCCGACCATGATGAACAACACCCCCAACAAACTTATAAGAACGGTAAGAACTAGTAACCTTCCACTTTTAGGAATGAAAATACATATAAAATTTTCATGTTTGTTCATCTATTTTTTGGGTACCTAACATATATTTGTTTGACATGAAAACTACACTAATCCGGTCATAGTAGCCCGGATAGTAAAAACTCGATAAGTCCCAATGTAGGACCCGAGTTTGAATATCACCGAAGACACTTTGCGAACGGCAATCCACGCTAATTTGACGTGAGAAGGGGTGACCGGACCATATCCTCTCATGTCTCGAGAGTTTACCATGTCAGACTTGCCCGGAGTAGATTCTCTCGGTCACAAAAAAAAAAAAACAAACACAAAAACTACACTGGAAAGGCCGGAGAATTCTGCCTCGCGTTAAACACAGAAACTACACTAGAGAGGCTAGAGCGTTCAGCTCGCGCAAATAGCACAGTCCCTTTGATCCTAATCGCCCTTTCATGATATGCAACATCATAAGATTATACCCAAATTAGAATCTCGATGCCTTCCAGTTCATGACTCTTTCAAACTGATAATGACACTCGATCACACACACACAATACAGTTTGGATATAGTGCAAGCTATCATGGAGGTCAGGCGTGCAAAAGTAAAATTTACACGACAACTCACACCTCGGTCGTCTTAGCTACAAAATATCAGGTACGAGATCTTATTACGATAACGAAAGATCTCCATGACTCATTATTATCTCAATTGCCACACTAGGAGGAGCGCACCGGAAATTGTATGGGCATCAAATGCCCGCAAGTCCTTGTGTGCAACTCTCCTGGACAAAACTAAATATATAACTCTTCTACTTAGCCTCAAACAGAACTCCAATATTGCTCCACCTCTCCCACCTTATAAACAACCACAACGTTCCTGACAGACCAACTCTGGCAATACCGTGACAACATCAGAAAACACCTCCACCTTCGTTGCTATGAAAAGATCATGTAGTGGTCATGGTTACTTCCACAAGGCTTGCTAGAGTCCTTTATGACTGTAGTCTTCTCATTAGCTTCCTACATACCGCCACCTAGAGATGATCAACATAATAGAAGCCATAACAGCGTCGAGTTTTCTGCTCCCCACACCAATAGGCCAAAAGTTCGTTCCAAGAACTGACTCATTTTAAACCTTACCCGAGTTTGCTCCCTCTGACCACGTTATTGGCGTCAATCTATCATTGTGGTTGTTTGACATGAAGGATGCGGTGTTTTGCGCGGATGGTTATAAATGACATAATTTTTTTTGACAACATATACAATCCACCCGCCTGCTCACCCCCTTCTCGGGAGTAGGTGATGTTGTGCTCTTGTCTACTACGCAATCATGAAAAGAAAAATAGAGTAAGAGAAAAAATAGAGGAAATTCATCTAACCATTTTTTGAGAAAAAAATTATCATAATTTTATAAAAATACTTTCAAACAAGATTAATGTTGACACATTTTGAAGACAAAAAATAATATGAGAATAGTATAAATAGAAAGGAGGGGAGTATAAAATTATTTTACTCATAACTTTTATTTTATTATGAAATTGTTGGCCAAAATAAAAAGAATTAGACTTCTTATAAATAAATTTTTTTTCTAAGACTAATGTTGACATACTTTGGAAAAAAATAATATAAACGAAATATAATACCTGTATTTTGGATACAATACATATGTTTTGGGAAACATATTCGTGTGTTGGGATTCAACGTCAGCAGATAACATTCGTATCATCCTTCAAAATAGGAGTAATGTACCCAAATATGCATATACTTTACCCCAACAATACACGTTTTGTACCCCACAACACGAGAGTGATGTACTCCAAATTAGAACTAATATCCAAATATCTAGGTATTGTACCCCAAATACGAGTATTGTACCCCAAACACAATTATTGTACCAAAAACACAAGATCTATACCCCAAAACGGCAAGTAAACATTGATATTGTACCCGAAAAATGTAAGTAATGTACCCTAAAATATGGGTATTGCACCACATAATATTGGTACTAGATTCGGGTGTACAATACCCATATTTTGGAGTACATTACTCCAAGTTTTGAGATACAATATGAAGAATTACTTGATGATGTACCGTAATCAAAATATAAGTATTGTACCCAAAACATGGGTACTATACCTTAAAATATAGATATTATACTTCTCTGGTACTATTATATTTCTAAAATATGTCAACATTAGTCTTGTTCAAAAATAATTTTTATAAGAAAACTAATGTTTTTTATTCAACAAAACATTCGTCATAGATCGAAAACTATGAGCAAAATGATTTTCTTTGTCTCTTCTTTTTCTTTATTTATCTCTTTTATTATTTAAGTGGGTTTTTTCTGCCATATCAACAATAGTGATTCCCTTCTAACGACCGGGTGGGTGCCTGGGTGAAAGTATGGGTGTGTGTTGCGCTACTGTCAATGACAATACGTCCTCATCTAAGGGAAGTCAAAACATTGAAATTAAGTATATCCATGATTTGATCCAAATCGTACTACAAACACTTCACTCCAAATCATACTACAGACACTCCCCACACTTTATAATCACTTGGTTAGACAAAGACACTTCTTCCATATGGTATTCATATATTTTAGAATTTTGCCCAATTGGATCAAGTTACAGGTCAAACAAATCATATATTGTCTCCACTTTTTTGGTGAGGAAACCCATCACTACTTTGTGCTTCATCGACAAGCATGCTGACTTGTCCATTTGGGTTCCTTGCAAAGCCACTAAAACTAAAAATTACCTCCAAGAGACACTATTGACGGGCTACCACATAAGATCACGAACAATTAGCTGGCTCAGCGGTGAAGCTCACTACTCAGCGTACAACAGGTCGTAGGTTTGAAATTGTTGATACACCTAATAGAGAGGAATCAACATCAAAAGGCCTTGCATTGCGGTTGTGATGAGGCCCCTCGAGTAGTGTATATAAAAAGTATAAAAAAACCACAAACAACATTTAAATGCACAAAAATACAAGAAAGAATGATTGCTCTCATATCAATAACACGCAATTGCATTCTACCACCACCTAGAACAAAGATAAAATCAGGGAGCTACAAAAAAAAACAATGCATTCACAAGTTAGATTAAAAGATAAGAATGACTAAGTAATGAATCATGTTCTTGACAAGATTGGCTCTAGAGTGTATGGACTGACCTAAGAACTAAATATGTACAAAGGAGATCTCTATTGTCTTCCTATTCTAGGAAGCATCCATATACTACGATGGACAAAAAGATAACTTCTCACCACCTAGACCTTGAGTATACTAACATATACCAATAATCACCCCCATGTGTACTTGAACCAAACTTGAGCACGTATATTCAAGTAGCACGACCACAATATCCAGTAGATCACATGCTCCCAATCTAATTGCACACATGATGATATCTCACTTGACTCTACACTTAATTGCGTTACATAGAGGGAAGGTTACAAACTTCACATAACATTTAACTCACAATGAATGACAGTTTGACTATGAAGGGTTTCAATATATAACTTTTTTCCCTCTCCTCCCCCTTTTCTATTAACCATCAATCATCATTATCTTTGTCACCAAGAATGTTGTGGAGCATAACCGCTAATATATATTATTCTATAAGATGCTTTATTAGAGCCCAAAAGCTTGACATGTTCACCCTACAAGAGATCAAGACCCATCTTTCAGGCCATAATGTATCTTCCATGGGTGAAAATTTCATAACCATATGGATTCAAATCACCATACTCTTGTTTTAGTGGAGTCTTTCTTGTTTATTAGAGCCCTAATAATTTAATAGATCTCTATTCTTTCATTGGTAATTGCACCATTACCATCATCCTCAAACCCCACAATGACAACATCACATGGCTTTTATTGAATCATTGAATTTGGTACATTTTTGGGTTAGGTGTGCATTAACAAATATCCCACCTTGAAGCACCACATATAAATAATTGGAATTCATTCATCACAACAAAAATCATTGGATAATAAAAGCACACCACATATAATAAGCACACAATAAGTTGTATATTACAATACACATATTTAATTATTACATTTGCATGAATAATAGTTTATATATATATATATATATATATACTTCTATTGTCATTAGATTTGAAAGCACAAAAAACTAGATATCCACCTTGGCAATCTCTCCTTCCCAACAATGTATGTTATTCTGATGATCTTATGACCCTATTAAATCTCTAGGATGTTGCCATCCCCCAGCCACACACCATTGAAGCAATTTAATCAATAGCAGTGAGAGACAACATAGCAAGAACAATATGATGTCATTAATACCATGCATAAAAACATATTCGAAACTTATATTTCATGGATCCTAAGACTAATATCTAATTAATTCTAACTTTGTAGACCCAATTATCCTTGATGTTTCATCACTTGAATTTATGAAGAAGTATCACATCGAGGTTCTCCTCTTGAAGACAATACAATTCTTTAAGATAACATATTTCACTAAGGGTACTTGTAAACATTCATGACATACTACATAGTTTTCATTGTCAACATGATGCTCCACTTAAATATCATACGTTAACTCTAGTCTTTTACGTGCCACCTTTATCAGAAAGATGGTCCATCAAATATACTATTTATAACTTATATATCAATCACGATAATGATCCACGTAAAGATCATCTTGTGACTATATATTTTACTTGTTATCAAGGTGCATCACATGAAGTTCATCTTAATTATGTCAGGACACTCCACCTAAAAAGTCATCTCCTTAACATATAAGATGGCCCGACTGAGGTCATAATGTTGACATTGTGATGCCCCATGTGAAGATAATATTAGTGACATGATTTAATGAAAATTATCTAGTTACTTTTCATCATTATTAGCAAGAGAAATACCGAGCCAAACTGTTTTATTCCTAACATAGATTTATTTTTACATTATTTTTTATTTGATAGAGTTTTACACCGGTCAAAAATGGATCCTTCCCTATATTTGTCAGCATGCAAACTCATACAATAGTGAAATAAGAATATATTAAAATGTATAACATACTTTTTATGATCAAAATAATGACTACACCATTTTTCACACCAACTGATTCATTATTCCATTACATTTGCTTGATTCAAGGAAAATAAAAGAAACTAATCTAGCATCACTAGTCAGAATAATGCATTAGTAATTTGGTACGAATCTAGAAATTCCCTTACGTAGGATCAACTACAACATGTGCTTCATGTTCTTCTTTTGCTTATGAACTTAGATCATCTAAGGAAAATTTTCATTCCACAACCACCCAACAATGTAAGAGTTAGCTAGCGCATATCCTACTAGTATAATTGTACTTACATTTACATGCTACTCAATTCTTACATTATTGGCGGGTTGCGGAATAGATAATATTCTCATATGATCTATAAAAATGGATTTAAGAAGAGAGATGGTTAACACAAGCTTGGGATAGAAAGGAATCACCAGAGAACCTCCCACTTTCAGAAACCGTGATCTATAGATCCAAGATGCCGCTATTACCATTTTACCACACCAAGTCTCCAAGGGACGAACGAGAAGGAGTGTAGGTGTTGTAGCATTGACAACAAAAAGTTGGTTAGATTTTTTTGTAACAAAGGAAGTCGATGAAATAGTGTTGCAGCCATGTCAAATTGTGATCCAAATTGGGTTTTTGAAGTATTCCAATCAATAGTGGAGGGGAATATAGATAAGTGAAGAAATATGGTGGCTAGATATGTCATTGGTTTAAAGCCTGACGGTCCTGCATTGCAAAATCATTTCAATGGGTTCTGGAAGATAAAATGGGGTGTTCAAAATCTTATCTTGAGGTAACAATTTCTTCACCGTTTGATTTGTACATCCGAGAGATATGCATATTGTCTTAGATGAACGTCCTTGGTATGTTTTTTGGGAACCTCTCATACTAAAAAAATGTTAGAGAGTCAAGCCTCTGGAAAAGTTGAAATTAATATAGGTTTCTTTTTGGGAAAAAATTACAACCTTCTTATAGAACTGTGGGATGAAGAAGCATTTAGCTTGATTGGGAGTTATTTGATACCCCACTACGACCTGAATATCTCTCAAGACATCTCAAGAGGTTGAAATTTTCCAACATCCAAGTACTAATTCATGCAACCTCTAGTTTTTCTCCTAGCCCCTATCTGGTTTGGACTAGGATTCTATAGTCAAGACTAGTTTAGTTGGGGTTAGTAATGAGATCTGCATTAATTTGGTTTGTATCTAGTCAGATTTTGTTTGGAAACCCAATCTAGTTCTAGTCGTCTAGTCAGGATTCAACCTGATTCTATTTGGCATCCCAATTAGAATTTGGTCAGGATCTGTAGTTTGATTTTGTTTGGCAACCTAAATAGAATCTGATTTGGTTCTAACATAATTGAAATTAGCACGAGTATGTGCAAGAACCCATTACACTAAATGAGATTACTCAAAACTCAAAACACAATAGATCACTAATTAACCACATAGCATAAAAAGGGGATGATTGAAACTGATTTATTTCACCAGGATACTCAAGAACATTTACATAAAATTTCAACATCTTACTTGTATTCATATATCATGCCAAATATCTTTTATAGAGATTTTAGAGGGGGGGGGGTGAATAGAGTTTTATAGAGATTTTAAAGTAATTTAAACTCAAACAACCAAAGTAAAGATTAAGAAGAGGAACACAGGTGTTTAGAGTGGTTCCACCTTAACAAATACTAAGGAGTCAATCCACTACCCGGTTGCTTACCCAACCGGGATTTTGAAAGTACTAAATTTTATTACCTCTCAAGGATATTACATAAAATTTACAATACTTTCCAAACACCCTTTGGACAGCCTTCGCCTTGAAGTAGTCTTGCCAACCTCGAAGCAGCCTTCCTTGAAGTAACTTCAAGCTCCCCCTTGAAGTAGCCTTCCTCCCGAAGTAGCTTCCCGTCAAGACAGCCTTCTGAAGTAGTCCAAAGTTCCTCCTCTTCACCACGAAGAGCTTCACCCTCTCCAATCCGCAACCTCCTACCTGGAGTAGCAAGGAGAGTACAAGTAATACTAGGAACAAGAAAGAAATAAGAGAAAATACAACTTATCCTTGAAGCTCAAGGCTTGATTTGCCTAGATCAAGCGTTTGGATTTTCCTAGCCAAGATGATGAACTTGTGATTGCTAGGGTTAGGAAAATCTAGCCTATAGGACGAGCTTGAGCTAAGAGGAAAGTGGCCAGTTTATCACAATGCTCAATTCACAACAGATTGCACAAGAGGGCTCAAGTATTTTCTCAAGTATAGCAAGTATATCAAGTGAGTTCTAGTGTCCTATGGCTTGTCCTATTTATAGAAATGGCCTAAGTATGCTTAAGGACGTTCTAGATAACTTCTAGGGGTTTCTAAGTGCTTAACTAGCCGTTAGGTACAAGTTTGTTGCTTTTGCAACGGCTAATTACTTTACTCTGCAGTTTCTGTCAGAGATCGTCTCGGTCGAGAAATTGTCGACCGAGACACCTACTCGGTCGAAGTTTTGTCGACCGACAGGCTCTCTGGATCAACGTCTATTTTCAACTGCCAACTAACTTGTCAGTTGTGTCTAACGGCTACTTTGGATCTTTCTCGGTCGAGGAGTTTGTCGACCGAGAGTGTCTCGGTCGAGGAGTTGGTCGACCGAGATAGATCCTGTTTTAAGATTTCAAGTTAGGCATTAATTATGTGTGTGAGTGTGCATAAGTGATCCTATTGAATGGATGACTAAGGTGTTTAGCTAGGGAAAATCCAATGCTTGATTTACATGCGATTCTAAGTACTTGTACATTATATTTCTGTACAAGTTTTTACAATGATTACATTTGCATGAAAATATAAATACTTCTTGTTGAATTTCCCTTATAGTTTTGTCATCCTGCACACTCAAGTAGCTCGTCAGATAAGAATGAAATGTTTGTCATAATCAAAACAAAGGGATTTTATAGATGTCCATTTGGCCAACAATCTCCCCCTTTTTGAAGATGACAAACATTTCCAAAATATAAATAAAGGAAATATAAAACATATAAATGTCATACCTTTAGATTGCCATTTGTAACTTTTCCTCTTGTTTATAAAATGTGTGCTTATTATTCCCAATGAATTATGGAACATGAAATCCAGTTCATTTGGGAATATAGCAACTTTCAATGTAAAGCCAAGAGTATATTTATGAAACTCATTGATTGAATTTGTCATAAATACTAAGTTATAGTTTTATATATCTCTCCCCCTTTGTCATTTCAAAAAGATAACCGTTTTAATAAAAGCTCCCCCTTAATTAGATATCCCATCAAATCTAATAAAAAAAATGTCCATTGAAAAGCCAAAATGATACAATTAAACAAGTATTCGTGTTAAGAACCACAGATATCAAAGAAAACATCTTCCAAAGGAGTAATAAGCAGTTGCTTCCTAATGCTGTTGAATTGATCTAATGGAAGCGGTTTTGTAAAAATATCAGCCAATTGATTTTCCGTATCAACATGATGAAGGGAAACATGATTCTTTGATATGTGATCCCTTAAGAAGTGATGACGGATTTCAATGTGTTTTGCCCGGCTGTATAAAATAGGATTATGTGCTAAGTTTATGGCGCTCGTGTTATCACAAAAAATAGGTGTAGATGAAAGTTTAAAACCATAATCGCTTAAAACCTGTTGCATATAAAGTACTTGAGCACAACAAGACCCGGCTGCCATATATTCAGCTTCAGTTGTAGATAGGGCAACCGTATTTTGTTTCTTACTAAACCAAGATACTAAGGCTCTTCCTAATAAGAAACATCCACCACTAGTACTTTTGCGATCAAGTCGACAACCAGCATAATCCGCATCAGTATATGCTTTAAAATCCAAGGATTGTCCTTTTGGATACCATAAACCGAAACAAGTAGTGCCAGCTAGATATCGAAGAATTCGTTTAACCGCAAGAAAATGAGATTGCATAGGTTGGGATTGAAATCGAGCACAAAGACCAACGGAAAACATAATGTCCGGTCGAGAAGCGGTTAAATATAGCAAACTACCAATCATAGCTCTATATAAGGAATCATCAATAGGTTCCCCATTTTCATCCTTATCAATTTTGATAGAAGTAGCCATAGGAGTAGTAGCATGTTTGCATTGATCCATCCCAAAGCGTTTTAAAAGTTCTTTAGTGTATTTTTCTTGGCTTATGAAAATTCCTGCAGGCGTTTGCTTAATTTGAAAACCAAGAAAAAATGTTAATTCACCCATAAGGCTCATTTCAAATTCTTTTTGCATAATGTCACTGAATTGTGTGCATAATAAATCATTTGAAGCTCCAAAAATAATATCATCAACATATATTTGCACAACTAGGAAATCAGATGCATATGTTTTGAAGAATAAAGTAGAATCTGAATTTCCAATAGAGAAACCATTATCAAAAAGATATGTCTTGAGCCGTTCATACCAATTCCTAGGTGCTTGCTTTAGACCATAAAGTGCCTTTTTAAGTTTATAAACATGGTCACCTTTTTCTGGTATTTCAAAGCCCGGTGGTTGAGCAACATAAACTTCTTCTTGTATGATGCCATTGAGAAATGCACTTTTGACATCCATTTGATATAGCTTAATGTTTTTATGGGCAGCAATAGCTAGTAACATCCTAATAGCTTCAAGTCTAGCTACGGGTGCATATGTTTCATCAAAATCTATTCCTTCTTGTTGATTATATCCTTGTGCTACTAATCGAGCTTTATTCCTTATGACTTCTCCTGCTTCATTGAGCTTATTCCTAAAAACCCATTTAGTTCCTATGATGGTTTTGTCTTGTGGTTTAGGAACTAAATCCCATACATCATTTTTAGTGAATTGATTTAATTCTTCTTGCATGGCTATTATCCAGTAATCATCCTTAAGAGCTTCGAATATCTTCTTAGGTTCAATGATAGAAACGAAAGCCATGTTTGCAACATCTTTGAAGGAAGACCGAGTTTTGACTTTATCATTTGGATCTCCAATAATTTGTTCTTGGGGATGATCCTTGATAAGCCTAGGTGTAGGTTGTGTTTCAACTTGGGGTTCCGATATAGGAATTTTCTCACTATCATTGGAAATGGTTGTATTTTCGAATTGATTAGTGAGATCAATGATATCTAGATTTTCAGATTTTGATTCTTCATGAAAAGAAATATGAATGGATTCCTCAACTTTTCTAGATATAGTGTTATATACTCTAAAGGCTTTGCTAGAAGTGGAATATCCCAAGAAGAATGCTTTGTGTGATTTAGAATCAAACTTGTCTCTATCATCTTTGGTATTTAAAATGTAGCATGTGGAGCCAAAAGTGTGAAAGTAGTCAACTCGAGGTTTCTTAGAGTGTAGTATTTCATATGGAGTTTTCTTCAAATGAGAGTGAACAGTTACTCTATTAAGCACATAACAAGCAGTGTTTACGGCTTCAGCCCAAAAGGTTTAGGTGTGTTGTGTTCAAGCATCATGGTCCTAGCCATTTCCTGTAGGGATAGATTTTTCCGTTCTACTATACCATTTTGTTGTGGGGTACGTGGAGCAGAAAAATTATGAGTATACCCTTGAGATGTACAAAAGGTCTCAAATGAATGATTTTCAAATTCGCCACCATGATCACTTCTAATGGTACATATTTTATGTTGTAAAAGATTTTCAATCTTAGAACAAAATTGCATAAAGACATGAATAGTATCATCTTTAGTTGCAATAAAATGTACCCATGTAAATCTACTATAATCATCAACAATAACAAAACAATATCTTTTACCACCAATAGATTGTGTCCTCATTGGTCCAAATAAGTCCATATGAATTAATTCTAAGGATCTACTGGTGCTAAGTACATGTTTTGATTTAAAAGATGTTTTGGTTTACTTTCCCATTGTGCAAGGTTCACAGTTTTCAGCTTGATCAAAAGACAAAGCAGGTAATCCACGAACAAGATTATATTTCACTAACTTTTTAATAGTGTGTGAACTAGCATGTCCTAGCTTTTTATGCCATAGCTGTAAGGTATTTTCATTTGCAAGCAAGCATTTGCCTATTACTGATTTTATAGAGTTTGGTTTAAGGATATAAAGATTTCCAACTCTATTTCCTTCATAAATGACATTTGTAGTGTTTTCTATCAACAACTTGCAGCAGGTTTTGTTAAATAACACATCATAACCACTATCACATAGTTGACTTACGCTAATTAAATTGTGATGCAATCCATCAACAAGTAGAACATTTTTGATTTCAAGATTTGTTCCAACATTACCTATTCCAACGATCTTGCCCTTACCATTGTCTCCAAAGGTGACCGTTCCACTTTTCTTTTCTTCAAAAGTTTGAAATGCGTCCTTGTTTCCGGTCATATGTTTGGAGCAGCCACTGTCAACTACCCATTCCTGCATTAGAATGTAGATTTTGGTACCCATGTGATGGTCCGATAAGGTTAGAAACTTTTTAATTGCTTATGTGTATAAAAGTTCTGATACAGAAAACCAGTCGGTCGACAATTGTTCGACCGATTTTTGTCTCGGTCGACAATTTGTCGATCGAGCAGGTTACTGTATCACAAGTAAAAACACAGAAAATTTCTCGGTTGACCAATTTTCGACTGAAATAGGTGCTGTAAATTTTTGATTTGTTAAAGACATCCAGTCGGTCGACAATACTTCGACCGACCCAGAGCTCGGTCGACAATACTTCGACCGACAGATTTTCTGTTTCAGCAATTTCAGAAAAATAGTAACAATAAGCATAGCACCTTTTGTTGAGATAAGACAATATAAATAGCAAAATTAAGCATTCGGTCATATCTCAACTACATTCCATTCTTCTAAGTTTGGGGTTTTGGGATCCAAACTAAATCGGACTCCTTAGTCTTGTAGGGGCATGAAAAACAATAATGTCCAAGACGTAAGCAGAAATGACAGGTAATAGAGTCAATTTCATTTCTCTTTCTAGTCATTGTGTTCTTGGGTACGAACATAGTTTGAGTCTTTTTGGGTTGGTTTTTCTTTGGAACATATCCCAAACCTTTTCTTCCATTGAAAACATTTCCAACTTTCAATATGTTATCAAGAATATCTTTTCTCCTTAACTTATAAAGTTCTCTTTGTAACGTAGCAATGTCATTCATCTTCTTATGTATATCTTTTCTTGCTTGGTCTAAATCAGAAAACAATGAATCTTTTTCTTTCACAATATTATCATAGTCCGAATGGTTGTACAAGATAGGTTGAGTTTGATAATCTTGTAGTTTAGCTAGCAAATCAGTCTTTTCTTTTGATAGAAGATCAACATTGGTTTCCAAATTGAGTAGCTTTCTAGTGCAATCATCTAAAGATGTTTTTAAAGATACATTTTCAAGATCAATGTTGTTCTTTTCATAAGAAAGTTCATCTAATTTAGCAATGAGCTCATTATTTGATTTTATAGCTTTCTTTAGTTTCTTCTTGGCATCATCATACTTATCATGAGTTTCTTGTAAACTAGTAATTAACTCTTCTTTAGGAAGATCAATAAGGCTTACCTCTTGAGAGTCTTCATTGTCTTCTCTTGCCATTAGACATTCCACATTTTCATCTCCACTTTCACTTTCACTCGTTTCATCCCATGCCGCTTTATAAGCTTTTTCTTTCTTCTTATGTGAGCTTTTCTTTCCCTTCTTAGCTTTGGGACATTTATTTTTGAAATGTCCTTTCTTTCCACATTCGAAGCACCTGGGAGTGGAAGAAGAACTAGAAATTTTATTAGATTTAAACCTTATGTATTTCTTACCGTTGACTATCAATGCTTCTTCTCCTTCTTCTTCACTGGATTCCTCACTCTCTTGTGAGAGAGCTTTTGATGCTTTGAGAGCCACGTCTTTCTTTGGCCCACATTGATGCTCATGTTCTCTTCTCTCTTCCTCTTCTAGGTCTGCCTCATGAGCTTCTAAGTTTCCGATGAGCTGCTCCATTTTGAGGCGAGTGAGGTCGTTTGCTTCTGCAATAGCTGTCACCTTTGGTTTGTACTTTGGAGGAAGAGATCGAAGTATTTTTGATACCTGATCTTCCTCAAGAATAGGTTTCCCTAAAGCACTCAAACCATTAACAATAGTAGAAAATTTTGAATACATTTCACTAATAGTTTCGTTTGGATCCATACGAAAATGTTCAAACTTGGTTTTAAGCAAACTAACTTTAGAGTTTTTAACTTGAACAGTACCCTCATATGTTATAGATAATCTATGCCAAATGTCATATGCGGTATCACAGTTTGATACTCTATTAAATTCACCTACTGAAATGGAACAATATAAAATTCTTACTGCCTTTGCATTCATTTGGGCCATTTTTACCGTATTAGCATCCCATACTGCAAAATCGTCTTGTGGGAGTGTGTATGGTGTAGATACCATTCTCCAAAGATCCCAGTTGATTCCTTGGAAGTAGAATTGCATCCTTCTCTTCCAGTATTGATAGTTTGTCCCGTCGAATGCCGGAGGTCTAGCAACGAGCGTTCCTTCAATGTTGAGGTGGTTGAGCACTCCATCACCCATTTCTTCAAGACCGTGTTAAGGTTCCTTGAAGCCCTGCTCTGATACCAATTGAAAACCTCTAGAGGGGGGGTGAATAGAGTTTTATAGAGATTTTAAAGTAATTTAAACTCAAACAACCAAAGTAAAGATTAAGAAGAGGAACACAGGTGTTTAGAGTGGTTCCACCTTAGCAAATACTAAGGAGTCAATCCACTACCCGGTTGCTTACCCAACCGGGATTTTGAAAGTACTAAATTTTATTACCTCTCAAGGATATTACATAAAATTTACAATACTTTCCAAACACCATTTGGACAGCCTTCGCCTTGAAGTAGTCTTGCCAACCTCGAAGCAGCCTTCCTTGAAGTAACTTCAAGCTCCCCCTTGAAGTAGCCTTCCTCCCGAAGTAGCTTCCCGTCAAGACAGCCTTCTGAAGTAGTCCAAAGTTCCTCCTCTTCACCACGAAGAGCTTCACCCTCTCCAATCCGCAACCTCCTACCTGGAGTAGCAAGGAGAGTACAAGTAATACTAGGAACAAGAAAGAAATAAGAGAAAATACAACTTATCCTTGAAGCTCAAGGCTTGATTTGCCTAGATCAAGCGTTTGGATTTTCCTAGCCAAGATGATGAACTTGTGATTGCTAGGGTTAGGAAAATCTAGCCTATAGGACGAGCTTGAGCTAAGAGGAAAGTGGCCAGTTTATCACAATGCTCAATTCACAACAGATTGCACAAGAGGGCTCAAGTATTTTCTCAAGTATAGCAAGTGTATCAAGTGAGTTCTAGTGTCCTATGGCTTGTCCTATTTATAGAAATGGCCTAAGTATGCTTAAGGACGTTCTAGATAACTTCTAGGGGTTTCTAAGTGCTTAACTAGCCGTTAGGTACAAGTTTGTTGCTTTTGCAACGACTAATTACTTTACTCTGCAGTTTCTGTCAGAGATCGTCTCGGTCGAGAAATTGTCGACCGAGACACCTACTCGGTCAAAGTTTTGTCGACCGACAGGCTCTCTGGATCAACGTCTATTTTCAACTGCCAACTAACTTGTCAGTTGTGTCTAACGGCTACTTTGGATCTTTCTCGGTCGAGGAGTTTGTCGACCGAGAGTGTCTCGGTCGAGGAGTTGGTCGACTGAGATAGATCCTATTTTAAGATTTCAAGTTAGGCATTAATTATGTGTGTGAGTGTGCATAAGTGATCCTATTGAATGGATGACTAAGGTGTTTATCTAGGGAAAATCCAATGCTTGATTTACATGCGATTCTAAGTACTTGTACATTATATTTCTGTACAAGTTTTTACAATGATTACATTTGCATGAAAATATAAATACTTCTTGTTGAATTTCCCTTATAGTTTTGTCATCCTGCACACTCAAGTAGCTCGTCAGATAAGAATGAAATGTTTGTCATAATCAAAACAAAGGGATTTTATAGATGTCCATTTAGCCAACAGAACCCATTACACTAAATGAGATTACTCAAAACTCAAAACACAATAGATCACTAATTAACCACATAGCATAAAAAGGGGATGATTGAAACTGATTTATTTCACCAGGATACTCAAGAACATTTACATAAAATTTCAACATCTTACTTGTATTCATATATCATGCCAAATATCTTTTACAATTATTTTTTGACCTCAACCACAACATATTCATATATAAGAACATCATCCACATATACCACATGTACAAGCATACAAATGCTATCAAAAGCTCAATTCAATTAAATCATCATATACAAACTTTCCCTCCTGGACCTAAGAGTACAGGGACGAGACTATGACACACTAGACATCTAGACAACCTTCTCTAAGGCCCATTGTCACATCTCCTCCTCACTGTCATGGGTCTGCTGCCACTGCTATCGATCAGTTAAAAAAATGTGGCGACCCACAAGGTGAGACCCATGTCCCAACAAGATATATAACTCTCAACAGATTACAACAAGTTAGGAAATTAAACAGATGGAGCAAATATTACTACCAGATATAAAACTTTTTGAGAACAGTTCTACTCAGAGTCTTATTTGTAACATTAAAATATTAACATTATTCTCAGGAGGACAAGAAAATATCATAATGAGTTTAACCAGTATCATGAATATATCTAACAATTATTAGCATGTCTAACAGGATAAGCATATCTACATTTTTAAGTAGAGCTAATA
Source organism: Alisma plantago-aquatica (assembly GCA_963693085.1). Lineage (NCBI taxonomy): Eukaryota > Viridiplantae > Streptophyta > Magnoliopsida > Alismatales > Alismataceae > Alisma > Alisma plantago-aquatica. Next base: position 1,108,776,996 of record OY856412.1, read on the forward strand.
GTATAAGCACAACTATCTACATAAGCATGACTAGCAATGTAAGCATATCTAACTATAGAAGCATGGCTATCGATATAAGCATAGCTAACATCATGAGATAACTATCATCATAAACATAACCAACAATAGAAGTATATCTAACAACATAAGCATGGCTACTCCTCTTATTACCACACTATATAAAATTTATATGTGAAAAGAGCAAACAAGGGTTATCATCCAATGTGAAGTGTTGTGTATAATCCTAACCGATATATTACATGATTGGATTACATATTTTATGAAGCCTAGGGGAGAGTGAGGAATACCACTCAAACTCAAACTGACCACTGTGAAGTGCTATTCAGTTCCGTACAAGATCTAGGAGTACTAACATCCTAAGATCTCCTCCCTTAGTTAGTATGAGTGAAAAGGGAGTGACATAACAGTCAAGATACCTGTAGTGACATATAGTCAAGCTCATAAACACCGCCCCGTCCTTGGTATAAAGGTCACGACGCCCGAAACCAGGGTATATACCACCCTATTATATGAGGTACAACCACATTTGTCCTCAAATCACATCACATATAAAAATGCTCAAACCAAGGCATGACCCCAACCATCCTCCATAACCTTGAGATCTGGATGTCAATGATGTACACTCCCTGCACCCCGCATACTCAAAAGTATGCTCTCTGAGTTTCCCTTAGGAATAATCATTTCCCCATTAGCAAGTCCTGACACTGAATGGTTCTACGGATCGAGGCACTACATGATTATGGATTCACTTGATTAATTATTTCAACTGGGTGAAGTACGACTGCATCAAACAAGTGGACATACAAACCCTAATTTATTTCTAGAAAACATTAATATGTAACAACTCCGGAAGATGTAAAACGTTTGAGGTATAATTCTTTTCACATCACTACATGATTCCAATCCCTATCACATAAGTCAGAGGATCACACCCCCATTAGGGCTCAACCATTCCCAAGGGTCATCAAGACCATCACATAATAATCACCTACAAGAACATCATCATCTTTCCATAATTTACCAAGGGCTCAACAACCCATCACCATACTTGTGATACCCATGCTTAGCATAACCTTACATTAATATGTTCATCTACCAGCAGTTTAGGGTTACAACCACATTAAGAGGATATTCCATCACCACATAAGTTACACAAGTGAGCAAAACATAAGCAATCACCATTATTGGATTATACTAGGGTTTGGTGCATCAAGGATAAGCTAGATCAGTATTACACATTATCTCATCATGGTGATCATAAGTCTACATTCATATGAGGGCAAAGGTAAGACTACATGATTAAGGGAAATCACCATCAGATTCTTCATCGTTCAAACCAAACCAACATACCACAACATCACCCTAAAACCATCATATGTGAGAAGGTAAATCATGTACGGGGAGACAGATAAGGAAACACAAACAAAAATTTAAAGCTCAATTCCCCTGAACAACAAGATCATGTCAACAACAATGTATCTAGGAAGGAAAGGTTGTAAGGTTATACCAAGTCCAGTGACATTACCCTTGCACTAGCATTGTGATTTTTCTTCTTCAGGAAACAACTCGCTCCTTCTTCAATATAAGCACTCCAACAGTCGTCTCCACCGACCTTCTAGTCTGGACACTACAGACGGTAGTTGAAGGTGTTCTCCTAGCAGTAAACAATGCCTCCTACCTCAAGAGTAGTCCAAGCAGACCACGGGGAACTCCACGTTGTGCTACCAGATCCAAAAAGAAGGAATTGTGCCTTTTGAACGTCAACCTGCTATAGTTGATACACTCTCCCACAATTGTCTCTCCCTTGATATCCCTCCCTTTATCGGGTAGGACTTGCTCATGCTCTCTATTGTTTACCACAATTAGAGAGGACAACAAATTGTCAGAGGCAACAATTGTGTTATGAGAATCTCCCAGTACCCCTCTATTTATAGGAGAGGCTAGGGTCAGGGTTCCCAATCTGTACACGAGTCGAAAGGGTCAAATTCACAAGTTTTCTAGAACTTGCGCATGACAAACCGGTCGGTTCACACACCCAACTGGTCAGTTGGTGCACTAGCTGGTCGGTTTGCTAAATAAACTGTTCACTTTGTGTAGTTCCCTATTCTGAATCAAATTGGTAACCAATGCAAGATTGATGCACAACATGACTTTAGCACCAATCCTCGATCCAATTGAATTGGCAATCAAACCTGGCAATTCATCGCAGGAACTGGTCGGTTATGAATGTGAATTAGTATGTTCACTATGTGAACCACTCATCTCACTCCATGGTTCAACCATTGATCAACCATGTTGATTCCAATTGTCCTGACACTCCAACTGATCGGTTCAGAGTCCAGTCAGTCAATTTTGAACCTCAGTTGTTTAACTGAATACCTAAATACCTTTAGTAATCAAATTAAACATCACTCATGAATACACTCCTTTAATTGAAGTGTATCCTATTCGTGTGACCCTATAGGTCCAAAATTACGTTGGCAATGAATGTTCATAACTAACTTACAACATCACAAGCAAAGAGTGGCATCTAGCAACACATCAATGCTACCCAAGCAACTCAAAAAGTTGGAGAACAACTTCAACCTACATTCCGTGATTAGTTTTACCATGATCGTATAGTTCCTTTTTATCTAATATCCGGATTGAACTCGAGGCTTGGTATCGTCTTCCTCTCAACATTCAATCCATGTTCCTTGAACTAGAGAAGACTGTCTGAGATGCATATGAGTTCACATATCATATATTGAATCACATGAATACGACCGTACATCTATCAATTCCTCTTACCAAGGGGCCTTGGATGTCAATCTCCTATAGAAGGGACATATCCCATCTACATGACTCACATTCAATCCCCATATGTCACAGAGCACCCAATCATCACCATTATGGAAACCCTTATTCCAGATCATGTTGGATGAAGTCAAAGTACATGAAATACATGTGATGAATGTAGCAACTTTGGGTCTAAGAACCACAATCACCACTATCGCTATGAGAGATGATTCTGACTACCATTTCATGGTCTCCATGTATCACTCTCATGGTGGTTCTGTCTGATATGTTGTTCTCTAACATATACATGTGTGCTTGACTTGATATTACATATCACGACTAATGATACTCTGTCATCAGTCAACACACACTCTAGTTTTATGTATTACTATTTTCTATTTTGCTTTCACGGTAATATCTGACTAGGGACATAACAAGAATGTATGTACTCTTATCATATAGACGATCTCATCATTCAGGTCCTCAACGTAAAGACATATGTCACCAAGTAACATCATTCTTTATACATCTACTATGTATGTATCATCATCTCATGACTGACATAAACATAATAGACAAAATTACCTTTATTATTATTATCAAATCATGTATCCAATGCCACACTTCAATCATCATATGATTGTCTCCTTGGGCATACACACCAAAAGACTCCCACTTGTACTTAGAGCCAGTCACCTACGAATCTTATTCCAAGTGATCTTAACATGTCCATCATGTTTCTTCTTCACAAGTGCTTTTATAGTGGGGTTAGCAATGTTTTCTTCAAGTTAGTATTTTGAAAGTTTCATATCTCTTCGCTGTATGACATCTCATATGAGATGGAAGTTCCATAGTATGCTATCTAAGATTCCTTTGCCTAATCAGTAGATCCATTATTGTTATTATTATTTCTATTGTGACATCAATGGTTGGAACCTCACACAAATTCACCCATATGAACTTCTTGATCCATAAAGTATCCTCTGCTATTCACATAATACAACATCTCAACTTCTATTGTAGATTTTAATAACTTTCATTAGCTCAGAACCCTTTCCAGCTTACAGTTCTCATTTAAGGTCAAACTTAAACATAGATTGCGATCATTAATTTTATTTGTCGCTTTGGAAGCTTGCATTAGTGTAATATTTTACACTCAACTCTTCCTTATTACCTCAACCAAGGAACCGATCCTTTTAGTGCTTCTCAAGCACTTAAGGATGTTCTTTATGGTAGTCCAGTGACTCTCACTGGCATCTGACATATACCCTCTCGTCATGTCCAATACATACAAGATTGCTAGATAAGTATATATATCCTCTCTTCATGTCCAATACATATGATATAACTGGATTTTCTCTTGTCATGTACAATACATATGTGATAACAAGATAATCTCATAACAATCCATCAAGTTAGATCCAATTGCAAATGGATATGGCATCTATCCAAGTGTTTATATTCTTCACAAGAACTGGGACACTTGGCTCCTGAGGGACTAACTCCATGGAATATGGAGAAGTTTTCTCTCATTGAGTCTTTCATGCTAAACCCCTTAAGCATCTTGCCAATGTATGTACTCTTTCTTAGATCAAGAAGATTTTTAGATCTATCTCTATAGATCTCAATCCCTATCACATAGGATGTCTTGCCTAAACCCTTCATAGAGAAGGTGTTTCCAGCTGGGTTTTAACATTTACATGATAAGGATGTTAGTCCCCATCATCATGTGGAATAAAAATGTGCTCTCACTAAAGATTTTGTAATCACATATTACATCTTCATTCCAACTCAAGTCAAACTCCTTGACCGTGTTGTCAAATAGAAGATTCCAACCCTGATATGCTTCCTTCAATCCACAAATTGACCTTTGTAGCTTATATACTTTATTTGCAATATTAGATTTATAAAACCTATAGTCTCTATTGCACACACATTCTTATAATGATTCTAGTTAATGAATTCATTTTTTAATGTCCATATGCCAAATATCACTAGTCACAATAAGATGCAACAACAAGCATGATCCCGACATATTTAACCATGGTAACTAGTGAAAGACTTCATCATGTTCAACACCTTGAACTTGTTTGAAACTCTTTTCAACCAATATACCTTTCCATGTTGGTCTTCTCTCAAAAATCCAAATAACTTTTACTCCCACTGATTCCTTCAGAAGTAAAGTTCCTCTTTAGGAATACAACTATCCAGATTAACAAATAACTTTGTTGCTGGATTGGGATAAAAGTAGTATTTCAACAAAATAACATTTATGTGATTTATGGACAAATCTTTTAAAGAAACTATTTTCTTACATAAGATTTTGACCCTAATCTCTATAAAAGACACATAGGGACTCCTCCCATGCCATATCTCATATGGTGTCTTTTGAACCATTTTAGGGGTACATTATTTAGTGTAAAGCATGTGTCTAAAAATAAATGGGAAGATTAGTTAGATTTTATTGATAATTGCACCATGACTTAACAAGGTGTGATTCCTTCTTTCTAATAAACTTTCATGATACACTATTATTGTGTTTTAGGTGGAGTTCATCATGATACATTATCATGATCTCCCTTGAAGGTTCTCAAACTCTTGGTTTAAAATATTTCAACATCGATCACATCGAGGTATCGTAATACTTTTACCAAGTTAGTTATGTAATTCATTCACAATCTCCTTGAACACTTTAAGAGATTCATACTTGTATTTCACTAAATAAAAATTTCCATATCTACTGATAACATTAGTAAATATATAATGAGGTACTTGCAACTACCTTTAGCATTTATTATAAAAGGTCTAAATACATCAATATGTATGAGCCCTAATAGAGCAATTGCTCTCCCACTACATCTAGTGAATATGCTTTTCTCATATTGCACAATAATTAAGATATGCATGTCTCTATTGGTTCAATAGACAAAAGAGTCTAGATAACCATCATATGGATTCTAGAAATGCATTTCCCATTTATGCATCTAGATGACAATGCTATATGTATTCATTGTTTGAGTCATCAAGTCATTCAATATATGTATCATATACATTTTTATCTACAACTATCAAGTATAGTTTATAAGACATAGGGCATTGCCATATAAGATCTCATATTTTAAAATGAAACATCAATTTATTCTTGTCCATACAAGATACATGATGTTTTCATTAATGGCAAGTCTATAATAGCAATTTAGCAATTATATTATATGCCTATGAATGATAGATTCAAACCGCAGTGGCAACAACTCTTTCTCCTTACAATTCTAGCTTATTTCTTATTGGGTCCTAAAGTAGAGATGTCTATCTCTTTCTTCTTCCTTTGTTCCTTTAAGTAAAAAGGACATATTCCTTTTGCACTTACCCTTCTGCTTATCTTGAGTGCTAAAGACTTGGACTTTAGCTTAGCCTCAAAACTCTTCTTGGCCTCGCCTTTTCCCTTGGACTCACTTGTGCTGATCATCATAGATTTGTCCATCTTCATTTTTTCTTTGGCATAAACATGCCAAGTAGTTCTGACAATAGTTTAGCCAAGTTACTCAAGTAGTAACACTTGATAAACTGTCTGTATGATTCATGCAAGAATTTGCAGATTCATATCCGTGGTCAACTCTTGACCTAAAAGAAATCCCAGTCTTTCCACATGACCAATCATATTGAGTACATGGGGTTCTACTAGATCTCCCTCTGTCAGTTTGCACTCAAACAATGCTTTTAAGAAATTACACCTTACTTGCTTTACATGATTCTTAAGATGTGTTACCATCTTGAGAATATCCATGATTTTCATGTTGTTCATTCAACTCATAGTTCATACAACATAGCATAAGGTATTTGATGTCTACAACATCATTGGCATGCTTCAAGTAAGCGTCCATTTTAGCCCTAGATGCATTTAGAGTGGGTTCCTCTTCTCTGGTCTTTCAAGGACATAGAGCTTTCACTCATTGATGAGAACATTTCTCAAAGTCCTTCACCAATTATGGAACTTTTCCCATTTTCCTTTCTCAAGGACTGATCGTGATGAGAATGTGTTTGTGTTTGACATTGGATTCTACAAATAAATATTACAATTTTCAAAATATTTTTGATAAATTTGATTTAATAAGTTTTACGATATTAATTAAGCCATTAATTAATTATCGCCACCACTATTTTGTTCAAATTGATAACCCTCACGTATCAATTTGGAAGATTGCAACGTACAATCTTCTAGTGATCCAAGATCTAAAATAATTAAGTCAATATCCAACCAACGCTGGCGCTCATGACCAATTATTAAGGAAGGCAATGTTTGCCGATTACGTCTCATACAACTCCTGGATAGATGGTGTGCACAACTCCTTATCACAATCCAACTGCATGCTTCTAGGCACTTAATCCTATTAAGATCACCTAGTTAACCCACACCGAAAAGCCAACACAATAGAATATGCACCCTGCTAGGGCAGACCCACATATCTACCATCACACTTCCACGAGATAGATGGTGCACCATGCTAGGGCATTCCCACGGTTGGTCAATCAAGCTTTTCATTTTTGCTGCTTATGGAAAGAATTTTAGACTTAATATTTATCGAGAGATTATATATATAAATACATATACATCAATCACCAAATACTTATAGTACATATCATATACATTCTATAACCGCAACAAGAACATGCAATAATTAAAACACACAAGCGACGGTTATGGCCATACTATTGTAATTCCTAAGAGCTACAAGGAATTACTACTACCCAGGGTCCACATCATATGAAACTTGTTGTTGATGAAGATTTGTGCTCAGAGAAATGCTTGAATCAGTCGGATCATCTCTTGGTCTCTAGGTTGGCCTCTTGAAATGGTCATCTGGTCTTTAGGTTGAAGCGACGTCTAGACTCTTCCATCCGGTCAGTGGGGCCACCAGTCGATCAGTTCATCCTCCTTCCATATAGCCTCCTTGGTCTTCCAGTCGTTCAATCCGTTTCACGAACTGATCGACTCGTCTGGTGCATAACGTCTTCTCATGATGAAACATAAAATAAAAACTTTTCTATTTTTTTATTACACTCTCGAAGGGAAACATTGAGTTACATTTGAGGGGTATAGGAAGAAGAGCATTAATTTAGATTTAGAAAAGAGAGAGAGAGGCTCGATATGCAGACTGAGTAACAACAAGAATAAATTACCACAACCATGCACACACAGATCTAGGGTTATTGGATATAACCATGCTTAACATCCACCATCAAAACCGATTTTAAGGAGATATGTGTGAACTGCATATATATATATATTTGTTTATGAATCGTATGTGGTAATTAATCAGATATGCACATTAACCAGTTCAATATTCACATCGTATGCTATGAAATAAATCTGATCATATCAAGTTCAATCCCAGATACATCATAAATTGATGTGGCTTTGATACCACTACAGGGAAATTAGGGTAGCAGACAAGGCAGTGGACTTTTTTTTAAAGCACAATTCCCCTAAACAACAAGATCATGTCAACAACAATGTATCTAGGAAGGAGCAAGGTTATACCTGGTTCTAGAGCAAGTCCAATGACATTACCCTTGTGGTAGTATCATGCTTCTTCTTCTTTAGACAACAACTCACTCCTTCTTCAACAACAAAACTTAAACAGTCGTCTCCACCTACCTCCTGGTCTAGCCACCACGAATGATGGTTGATGGTGTTCTCCTAGATGCAGATAATGGCCTCCCGCATCTAGAGTATTCCATGTGGATCACCGAGAACTCCACATTGCGCTACTAGAGCCAATGGGAAGGAGTTGTCCCTTTTGAACGTCAACCTGCTTGAGTTGATACACTCTCCCACAATTGTCTCTCCCTTTTCTATCCCTCCCTTTATAGGGTTGGACTTACTCAGACTCTCTATTAGTTACCAAAACCAGAGAGGACAAAAAATTGTCAGAGGCAACTGTTGTATTTTGATAAGCTCCCAGTACCCCTCTATTTATAGGAGAGGCTAGGGTCAGGGTTCCCAGCCTGTACGGGAGTCAAAAGGGTCGAATTCAAAAATTTTCTAGAACCTAGGCATGGCGAACCGAGTGGTTCACACACCCAACCAGTCGGTTGGTGCACGAGCCATTCGGTTTGTGAAATGTACTATTTTGAATCAAATTGGTAATAAATGCATGATTAATGCACAACATGATGTTAGCACCAATCCTTGATCCAATCGAATAGGCAATTGAACATGGAGGTTCATCACATGAACTAGTTAGTTGGGATATGTGAACTAGTCAGTTCACTATGTGAATCAGTTGTCTCACTCCCTGGTTCATCCATTCATCACCCAATGTTGATTCCAATTGACCTGACACTCCAATTGATTGGTTCAACCCTTGAACCAGTTGGTTCAGAGTCTAGTCAGTCAACTTTGAACCTCAGTTGTTTAATTGAATACCTAAACACCTTTAGTAATCAAATTAAACATCATTCATGAACATAATACTTTAATAAAAATATATCTTATGTGTTATAGGTCTAGAATTATGTTGGCAGTGAATGTTCATGACTAACTTACAACATCACAAGCAAAGAGTGGCATCTAGCAACATGTCATTGCTACCCAAGTAACTTAGAAAGCTGGAGAACAGCTTCAACCTACATTTTGCGATTAGTGTTACCGTGATCATATAGTTCCTTTGTCTCTAATATCCGGATTGAACTCAAAGCATGGAATCACCATCCTCTCAACATTCAATCCTTGTTCCTTGAACTAGAGCTGACTGACTGAGATGCATATGGGTTCACATATCATATATTGAATCACATGAGTAAGGCTGTACACTTCTCAGTCCCTCTTATCAAGAGACCATGAAAATCAATCTCCTGTAGGAGGGAAAAATCCCATGTACATCACTCACATTCAATCCTCATGTATCACAGTGCACCCAATCATCACCGTTATGGAATCCATTATTCGAGATCATGTTGGATGAGGTCAAAGTACATGAACGACATGTGATGAATGTTGTGACTTCAGGTCTAAGAACCACATTCACCGCTATCACTATGAGAGATGATTTTGATTACCATTTCATGGTATCCATGTATCACTCTCATAGTGGGTCTGTCTGATATGCTGCTCTCTAACATATACATGTGTTCTTGACTTGATATCACATATCATGATTAATGAGACTCTATCATCAGTCAACATACACTCTAGTCTTATGTAGTATTCCATTGTAATACTGACTAGGGACATAACAAGAATGTATGTACTCTTATCATACATATGATCTCATCGTTCATATCCTTAACCTAAAGACATATGCCATTGAGTAACATCATTCTTTAGACATCTATTATGTATGTGTCATCACCTGATGACTGAGAAAAAACATAATAGATGAAATTACCTTTATTATTATCAAATTAGGTATCCAATTCCACAATCTAATCATCATATTATTGGCTATCTAAGCATACATACCAACAAACCATTGGTTGTAACACAAGAAAACACCTTGAACAAACCACTTAGAAAACCATTGGATGTGACCTAGAGATAGTCACCAACTAAACCTAAACAAGCCATCGTTTGACAACATAGAAGCACCATTGATTGTTGACTCAAGAAAAGCCATCAATTGTGGGAATACAACCCGCCATCAGTTGTGGAACCATGGATCACCATTAGTTGTGGTGTCTAGTACCATCATCGGGTCATGGAGTCTAAACCTCCATTGGTTGACACCATTGAGTGTTAAAGCAGTAGGGCCATCAACTGATGATCATAGGTCATTGGACCATTGATTTTGGGAGTGAGAACAACTATTGGTTGATGGATCAAAAGGTCCATTGGTTGTCTGACTCAATACTCCCATCACTTATCATCCATATGGGGTAAAACCAAGCAAAAACAAGATAAAACTATCACTTGGTGAAGGAAAGGAAAACCATCAGTTGTGGCCATCACTAGGCACTAAGACCATTGATTCTTGAGCAAACAAATGATCCGAAAGGGATCCAAGGTAATACCATAGATTGGAATGATAAGAACAAGTAAAATAGAATGAAAAAGAAAGTCAATCGATTCTAACAAGAAGGCAAACCATCAGGTGATATACAAGGTAACAAACAACCTTAAAGACCATAAGAAACCCATCAATCAAGAGATACCAAGAACCATTGTTTGTCATAAAAGCAAGCCCTAAATCTTACTATACCATAGCAAGGTCACACACTAGGTTTAGAACACATCATAGAAGAATAACCATCTAAGAACTAGCACCTAAGCTCAAACCCTAGGCAAAGGTAGGATCTTTCTACAGAGAACTTAGTTTTAGAGCAAGATCTAGCACATGCAAGCTATAAGTAAGAAATAAATGATGAGAAATTTATATAACTCACCTCTAGGAAGAAGAAGAATCTCCAAACAGAAAGAAAGCTCGATAGGAAGAGGAAGAATCCCTAGCTTGAGCACTCCACACGGCCAAGCTAGCTCCTTCTCCAAGCAAGGGAGCAAACCCTAGGTCAAAGAAGCAAGAAAGGGGTATTCTTCAGGCTCTAGAGAAAAATCTACCATGGAACACCAAGGTTCTGACCAAGAAGAAGGATAAAGGAGGTAGTACAGAAAGAGAAAAGAAGGAGAGAGGAAATAACTTACTTACTTAGGTCAAGTACAAGCAAAGGAAGCACCACCAGCTCAAAAGGAGGGTAGATTTGAACCCTAGCCAGACATGCAAGGATATTTTCCACCTTCTTCTCCACCTAGACAAGGAGGGACGAGCACTAGATAGAAATGAAGAGAAAGGGGGTCCAAAGGGATTGTTTTCATGCTAGAGGGAACATATAAGAAGCTAAGGGTGAGAGGGAGAGAAGGTTAATGTGTCCTACTAGGTTTGCCATGTGTCCATGGCCTAAAGGGTCACATCCATGCAAAGTAGAAGCTCCATATGTTGTGGGAGTATGAAGGGAAATCGTTTGTTGACTCCCAGGCCACCCATCAACCTTCAACAATGGGCTAACCATCAAATCATGAACCTTTGGTCATACGGGTGAAAACTCTAGCTCACCATCGGTTTGCACCTCCACTTGGTGAACCACCAACCCAAGGAGCTCCAAGAGGGGAAACCATCAACAAACACACCTCTAGTGACCTTGAAGAAACCAAAATCATATCCCATACAACATGGAGGACCATCGAGTTATGGCCTCCAAAGTAGCTCATCTATGATGGCAAAACCCTAACTCAACCCTAGATAGATGTCACCATCAAACCAAGGTGCATCTAGGACCCCCAAGGTACAACCAACTCAAAAATGATATGAAAGAATGTGAGGAAAAACAATAATGTGAAAAATTTCAATAAAAATCATAGATATGGGTAAATTGCATAAAATTCCAAAACATGCACAAAATTGCATAACTTGCTCCAACACAGTCGAAACTAGACCAAACTTGAAAGTTATGCTTGTCACATGATATAAAAGCACATCTAGGGATTATATTAATGTTTTTAAGCATGAAGTTAATGTAAGAAAGCATGATGAACCCAAAAGCAAGGTTAGGGGTCTTACAATATGGGTAGTATAATATATGATCAATATTATATTTCAGTATAGTAGAAAATGTGTAGACATAAAAAATAAAAATATATTTAACTATGTTAATGCAATTTCTAAGTATGAATATATTAGTAGACTTATATACTTTACCCATGTTTTGACATAATACATGAGATCTATGTGTTGGTATGTATGCCCATAGAGCAAGTTATATGATGATTGTAATGGGATACTTTGTAAATGATTTGAATAATAATAAAGGCAATTTCTGTCTATATGTTTTAACTATTTTGAGATAAATAGTATAACATGATAGATGTCTAAAGAATTGTTGTACTCAATGACGTATGCCTTCGGGCTGAGGACTTGAACGATGAGATCATACAGATGTTAAGAGTATACATTCTTATTTTGTCCCTAGTCGGTTGTTATTGTGGAAATAACCATAGACATCAATAACACATAAGACTAGAGTGTGTGTTGGTTGATGACGAAATCTCATTATTCATGATATAGGATATCAAACCAAGAACATAGATACATGTTAGAGAATAGTATATCAAACAGACCCACCATAAGAGTGATGCATGGAAACTATGCTTGGTTAGTCAGGACCAACTCTTATAATATTGATGGTGACTATGGTTCTTTGACCTGAAATCACTACACTCATCACATGTTGTTGGGTACACTTTGCATCATCAAACACAATCTTGAAATATGGATTGTTATAAATGTGATGATTGGGTGACTTTGACACATGGGGTTTTGACTGTGAGTGATGGATATGGCATTTGTCCCTCCTAAGGGAGTATGATATCCTGGCCACTTGACAAGTGAGACTGAGAAAAGCATGGCCATGCACATGTGAGTCAATGTCTGACATTGAGCTTACATATATCTCAGACAATCTACTATGGATCAAGAAACATGGATTGAATGTTTGTAGAGGATGACATATCCATGCCTTGAGTTCGATCTGGATATCAATGACAAAGGAACTATACATTCACTGTAACACCAATTATGGATTGTAGGGTTGAAAGTTATTCTCCAACCTTTCTTTTCACTTGGGTAGCACTGATGTGTGACTAGGCACCACTCTTTAGTTATAAAGTCATAAGTGGTTATGGACTTTCACTACCAACGTGAAATGGGACCTATAGGGTCACACACATAGGATTAACCTGGAAGAGGAGTTTATCCATGAATGATGTTTTGATTCATCACTAAAGTGTTTAGATATTCAATTAAACATTCAATCAATAGACTTGACTCAGAATCATCAAGTTCAAATGTTGAACCAATTGATTAGAGTGTCAGATTGATTGAGAACTACATTGACTGAATTCTGCACAGCATGGACCACCAACCGACCTGTTCACTGGGTGAACCGATCGACTCATGTTCAGTGAGACAACCGGTTCACCTTGGTGAACCGACTGGTTCACTTGAACCAGATGAGCGAGGTAGGGTTGTCTCATTTTGTGAGAAAGGATTTTCATTTCACTTGTACAATTCAATTGGAATAAGAATTAATATTTGTATTAATTAGAAGCAAACAAGGAAAGTCAATTGTGGGAAAGTTTGGGAAGTGAAATGATTGGTTCACTAAGTGAACTGACCAGTTCACACTCCCAATCAATTGATTCATTTGTGAAAGGATCAGTTCGCCTTCCACAACACCATCAATTTGTGGAAATTCTGGACCCTTCTACTCCCACTTTAGTCCCGCATTGCCCGGGGCTGAGAACCCTGACCCTAACCCCTCCTATATATAGAGGGGTACTGGGGGATTCTCAAAAGAACAATTCAGAACATCAGTTGCTCTATAAAGTTGTCCTCTCTGGTTTTGGTAATGTAGAGATCCCAAGAAAGTGCTACCCAACTAGGGAGGCACAATAAGGGAAAGCCAACTGTAGGATGATAGTTGGTGGTGGGAGAGTGTGTCAATGACTAGTACGCTGATAGAAGGGATGAATCCTTCTAGTATCCTTTAGGATAGGACAACTAGAGTTTTTGGTGGTCCATGTGGACTATCCGTAGAGGCGGGAGGTTTCTGTTGCTCAGGAGGATGACAGTCAACCGTAGTCCGGGTCAGGATGAGTGTTGGGTTTTAGGAGAGACAAAGAAGGCAGCGGAAATAAAAAATTTCTTCTCCCAAAACCCAGAATAAAGGAAATGCGTCAACGTCTATACAATAGGAAGGATGGTTTGTAGAGGTGTACCTTGTCCTGAGGCTTGCTCGGCGACGTTACCTTACAGCTAGTGCGGTCTTCACCTCTGGTCTTGGACGGTGTCTGATCAACTCCTGGTCTCACCGGGACTGTCGGGTTTGACAGCTGTCCTCCGAGCAGCAGAAGTCTCCCGCCTCTGAAGTAGTCCACACAGACCACTTGGAACTCCAATCTCCTTATCCCACAAGGAATCGGAAGGAGTTGCACCCTCCTGTCGGCGTACTAGTCACCGACACACTCTCCTGCCACCAGTCACTTTCTACAGTTGTCTTTCCCTTGCTGTGCCTCCCTTATCGGGTAGTACTTGCTCGGGCTCTCTCTCGGTTACCAAAACCAGAGAGAACGACAACTTTGCAGAGAAATTGGTGCACTGAATTGTTGTAACGACCCCGCCTCCCGGTAACCCCCAATTAAGGGAGACCCGAAGGTCAGAGCCGTTAATCAATTAACAGGATCAAAGGTTTGACAAATAATCAGTAATAATTAATAAACTTTACCAACTAAACTGAAAACTGGTATAAAATAAAACTTTTCTTACCTTGGAAAAACTGGGATTTCTAAACTTCTATCCATGAAGATGTTACTCTAACTAATCCTCCTGTGTACGTTACCTCTCATTTAATTCCACATATGCCACTTTACTGTTTGTTATTTTCATTTGTACCTAAAACGCCGACAAACAAAACGTCGGTCAGTATATCGAAATATACTGGTATGTGGGGAAACAATAATCATGCAACTATGTTAACAATGTAATTAACAAAATATCATTTAACAACCAAGATTACGTTTCAAGCAATACTACTCAATCCTTGCCTATCCCCTTTCTATGTAACGTCCCTGCAGTGGACATGGATACCACCTCTCTCATATGGTAGATCCTTACCCCCATGGCCCTACCACACAGGTAGCCAATACCTAGGGTTATGGAGTCGCATGGTCCTACCCAAAGGTAGACCAATCCCTGACTCATGATGACTTGATGGACCTACCCCATTGGTAGCCATTTACTAAGTAATTTAATGACCTGATGGACCTACCCTCATTGGTAGCCATTTACTAGGTCAATCTATAAAGCTACAGAGGGGACTAGGATCTGAGCTAGTAGGCATATTTCTTATGTGATAGTCATATTCACATTATACTTTGCATGAATTAAATACATCCAACAGTTTAATTCAAGCCACGATGGAAACATCGATAAAATCCCAGAAAACTAATTCGGGTAGTCATAAGCATAACCACATACCTGTACATGTAGATTCAGGTGCAAGAATAGTCCAAACAACAATGAGCAAGCAAGCATTCAATAAGATCCTGAAACAATTATACAATTTTCTTTTATTACTCATGTCATTAAGATCTATCAAATCTAGCTCGCTTCTTAGGATTTCTAGTACACTTTTAGGGTTTCCATTGCAATTAGGGTTTCCCTTCCTCTTTTACTATTTTAAACCCTAATTTAACACAATTGATCACAAACCCTAATTATTTCCACATCTATTCCTCAATTCTGGATTAAAAGCATATTTAACCATTAATTAAGCTCATTAAGCCTCTTTTTATTAAAGCTACTATTTTTATCCTTTTAGTCCATGATAAGATCATTATATGCATTTATCATCAATTCATAGTTCATTACAGTCCAAATCACATATGAACTCGATGTGTCATAATTCCGTCCTTTATTCATCAGAAAACCCTAATTACTACCTTTAGGGTATTTATCCACCAATTAAGAACTTTAATGCTTGAAATAACTTAGACTTAACATATTCCAATTTTACTCATGAAATTAATCAATTACAGCCATTAAGAGTCAAATTTACCAACATTAGGGTTTCAAGGCCCATTAAAGAATTATTCATGCACATTAAACTCGAAATTAAACTAATTACATGCAAATTCATCCTTTTCCAATCTTAATGATCCTTTTTATCATTAACAGGCTAATATCAACTTTATATACTCATTTAACCCTTTCTAACTCATTAATCATCAAAGGTTAGGGTTTTTTTCATTGATTAAACTATTAAAGATAGTATCTCTATATACATTTCTAATTGCATAAGGAATCATGCTCCAATTATATTTTATTTAGATTCCTCTCAATTTTCTGAGCAAGTTTCATGTATAATGCGTGTCTATCCGAGCAACAGTTCATTAGATACGAATTTTGTAAAAATACTTACTTTTGGGCCAATGAGGAGCTGCCACGTAGGCGCCTTCCATGCAATGAACTCGGCTGGGTTTGCAAACATTTTGAAAAGTCCGTTTTTCCCCCGCTTGAGTTATTTGTTTGTACAGCCCACGGAGGGGCATTCCTATCCACGCACCTCCTCCCTTCTCCTTCCTCACGCTACCCTAGCGCTTGCTTCCCTGTTCGCGCTGGCACGATTCTCCACTCCTTTCTCGACCCTACCGGCTTCCAAGGAGTTGCCCCCTGCCTTCACTGTGCTCCCGCGCAGGCAAGGAAGCTACACCCATGCAGCTGGTTGCCCAGGGTCAGGGTAAGCATGCCGACCGCCATGGACGCCCTGCCGCCAAATGTAGCCCTCTGCAGGGTTACTCCTCCTTGCCCGAGGCACGAGGGTCACCGCCGACCCTTCCTCTAGCTCCTCCGCACACCCAGGAACACAAGGCGCCACCTTGCTCATGCCCAAGGTGCTCGTTTCAGGCATATTCATCCCATAAGAAACGACCGTCATGCAACCACGTCGCCGCTGCTGTGCATGACCTAGAGCATTAGAACGATGGCCGTGCCCCTCTCTGAACTCGAGCGACTTCACTCCTCCACTGAGATGAGTCCCCAGTTCCTTGTTGCTCCAGGGTTTGCGTCATCCTCTAACCCAGGGTTTGCTTGCAACGTCCAAGAAGAAGAAGAAGAAGATTAGGAGAGAGCGGTGCATGGGGTCCTTCTTGAACTCGCCCCTGTGCTCTAGCCCTTTATAAAGGGTTGGGCAACAAAGCCCTAGGTTATCCTATTCACAACTCATAGAGTTATTTCCAAAAAGAAACATATTCCTTTAAGGATAAGTAATCCTTTTCTCTCTTCTTAAACCTTTTGATATCCTCTAATATTTGATTATTTAGGAATTTCGAAAACATTTTCCTTTATTCTTTTTATTCTTGGCTTTTAGTCCATTAGCCACGAACTTAAGTTTTCCTTAAGTAGAAAATACCACTTTATTAACAAAACCACAACATTCATTAATTGTATAATCACATTATCTTCTTATTCGATATTATCGGTATTTCCTCTTTCCTCTTTCTTCCTTGGGGTTCCTTGGACCCCAAGAAACTCTAATAATTCGAAATTCCTTGTTAAGGAATACTCATTATCCTTAAATGCATCAATATGCTCTCTTTCTCATTATTATGTTGATTTCTTATTAAAATATCCCTTTTGAGGATTTCTCTTTATTTCTATTTTATTTTCCTCATTGGCATTCCTTTTATTATTAGGAATCCTTGGAATACAAAATTCCACTAAGGATAACTCAATTATACCTCTTCACATATTTTCCCTATTTCATCAATGTTTTCAATTTCTTTATTAACAAGGAAATACTTAATCGATATTTTCTTTTCTTATTGCCTTTTCTTTGCAACTTTGGACTCCTTGGAACCCAAGGAATCTAAGAGACACGAAATTTTCCTTGGATTTGCCTTCTAGAGGTTTCCACACCTTTCTTATCTCAAATTCTCAGTTATTCATTAATTAATTGAATATCCTTGTTATTGGGCCCAATAGCCAATAAAGCCCGCAAATAAATCAACAAGGCTATTTTAAACGAAAATCATGCATCCATTCATTATTTGTTAATTTATCTTTAATATGAGAAATTACATTTCTTAGCAAATGAACCCAAAATTGGGGTTGTAACAATTGTTGTCTTTTAGAAGCCCCCACTACCCCTATATATATAGGAGGGTCATGGGACATGGTTCTCTACCCCAGGTAATGTGGGATTAAAGCAGGAGTAGAAGGGTTCGAGATTTTCCAAAAAACAACCAACGACACCACCTAAACCGATCGTTTCATACATGAAACGGTCAGTTGGGGAGTTGAGCCGATCAGTTCACATCCCAACCAATCGGTTAGGGCACCTAAGCTGATCGGTTCACTTCTGAGCTGATCGGTTCGTGGTCCTGATCCAACTCAAATTGACTTTCAAATTTGTTTCTGATTAATCAAACATTAATCCTTGTCCAAATCGAATTTGTACAAGTGAAACAAATTGTATTTGCAAAATAGTCTTCTCACTTTCCAAACGATCTCGGTTAGACCAGTTGAGCCGATCGGTTCAACTCTTGAAATGGTCGTCTCAGCCTGCCTTGAGCTGATCGGTTCATCACATGCGCCGATCGGTTCAACAACCTGAGCCGATCGGTCCAACTCTTGAGCTGATCGGTTGGGGCAGCAAACTTGTGCAAATCAGTCAATTGCAGTTTCAATCAATCTGATACACTAATCAATCGGTCCAACACCTTGAACACTATGATAATGAGCTATCAATTGATTGAGTGTTTAATTGAACTATTAAACTCCTTTAGTAATCAATCTAAACATGGTTTGTGGATAGACTCCTTTTCCAGGTTAAATCCTACGTGTGTGACCCTGCAGGTCCATTTCACATTGGCAGTGAAAATCCGTAACACTTATGACTTCACAAGCAAAGAGCGGTGCCTAGTCACACATCAATGCTACCCAAGTGAAATAGAAAGTTGGAGAACAACTTTCAATCCTACAATCCATGAATGGTGTTACAATGAATGTATAATTCCTTTGTCACTGATATCCCGAATGAACTCAAGGCATGGAACAGTCATCCTGTCAACGTTCATTCACTTTCTTGATCTCAGAGTAGATTGGAGGAGATATGTATGACATCAATATCAGATACTGATTCACACATGCGTGCGCACACCTATCTCAATCCTACTCATCAAGTGGCCATGGATATCAAACTCCCTTAGGAGGGACAAATCCATATCTATCACTCACCCCTCAAAATCCCCATGTGTCAAAGCCACCCAATCATCACCTTTATAACAACCCATGTTTCAGGACTGCGTTTGATGATGTCAAAGTGTACCCAACAAAATGCGTTGAGTGTAGTGATTTCAGGTCAAAGAATCACACTCATCACCATCACTGTGAGAACTGACTATGACTACCATGTCATGGTTCCATGTGTCAAACTCACGGTGGGTCTATCCGGTAAACTTGTTCTCTAACAAGTACCTATGTGTTTGGTTTGATATCTCCATATCATGACTAATGAGATTCTGTCATCAACCAACACCACAATCTAGTCTTGTGTGTCATTGCTGTCTATCTACCTTCCACAATGACATCCGACTAGGGTCATAATAAGAATGTACAAACTCTTAGCATCCGTATGATCTCATCGTTCATGTCCTCAACCTGAAAGCATACGTCATTGAGTAATGTCATTCTCTAGACGTTCAATCTGTTCTATCATTATCTCATATGATTGAACTAGAAAGGATTGGAAGCTTGCCTTTGATCTTTATCAAATCAATCTTAATGTATCCCACCAATCATCCCATGATTGGCTCTCAGGGCATATGTAACATCCCAGGATTTGAGGCCTCAGATAAGTTGATCTTAAAAGGAATGATTAGACTACCCATATCACCAAGGTGCACCTCCTTTTCTGGGAGCCCATTACTAAAGAACTCCATAGTTAAGCGTGCTCAACTTGGAGTAGTACTAGGGTGGGTGACTAGTCGGGAAGTTGATCCTGGCTTGCGCGTCAGTGTGGACAAAGTGCGCAGTTAAGGCTAGTGGTGGTTTGTGGGGCCAGTCGTCATTCCTAAAACTCTACTAGAGCCATGTGAAGTGGGCCCAGGTGTTAAAAATGGTATCAGAGCCATAACCCCTCCAGTAGGTGGGGCCCACATGGACATGTGACATGCCAGTCTTGAGCCGTGCTGTCCAGGCATGTAGGAAAGGGCTGTCCATGGTTGACGTAGCCACCCTTGTGCTGGTATTCCATGATCGGGAGCTGGGTGTCCATGGGCCATTGTGGGTCTGCACTGAAATGGGGTCAGATTATGAGGCCATATAGTTGAGACTTGATTAGGACGTCAAGAGTCTAAGTGGGGGAGATTGTAACATCCCAGGATTTGAGGCCTCGGATAAGTTGATCTTAAAAGGAATGATTAGACTACCCATATCACCAAGGTGCACCTCCTTTTCCGGGAGCCCATTACTAAAGAACTCCATAGTTAAGCGTGCTCAGCTTGGAGTAGTACTAGGATGGGTGACTAGTCAGGAAGTTGATCCTGGCTTGCGCGTCAGTGTGGACAAAGTGCACAGTTAAGGCTAGTGGTGGTTTATGGGGCCATTCGTCATTCCTAAAACTCTACTAGAGCCATGGGAAGTGGGCCCAGGCATTACAACATACATACCAACAGACTCCCACTTGCACTGTGAGCCAATCACCCTTGAATCATATTCATAGTGATCTTCAAACATGTCCCACATGTTACTGTGCTCTAGTGCTAACATAGTGAGTTATGGCAACACTTTGCCAAGGTCAGTTTTAACTGCATGTCTCTCATCTCTGCGCTGTACATCATACGTATGAGATGGAGTTGCAGTAATATGTGATCTAGTATTCCTTTGCTAACCTTTAGCCATATTTCATGACCAACTACTCCTAACTTGTCATCAATGATCGGAATAACTATAAGTTCATCTCTATGAACTTCCAGATCCATATAGTATCCACTAATATTCTCTAACACACGAATACTTGGCATTTCCTTTTAAACTGCTTTATTGGAGCGTTTCTAATTATCAACAAACATTCACTTTTATATATCCCATATATATTACGATTTATTTTCTGTCCTTTTCGGAAGTTCACATCAATGTAACTCTTTACAATGAACCCTTCCTTATTTCCATAGAACTAGTACTTCTCAAATACTTATCAAGTTCTCATGGTATTCCAGTAACCCTTACTGGAACTAGACAAACATCCACTCATCATGTCCCACATATGAGTTATCAGGATGAGCATATCATATTATCATGTCCTACATACAAGATGATAAATGTGTTTAGTTCTTGCCATGTCCATACATGCAAGATAATGGGATGATTACATACATGATAGATCCTTGTCTATTCTTAGTGTTTCCATTCTTCATAAGAATTGGACACTTGGCCTTGGGATACTAACTCCATGTAACGTGGACAAGTTTTCTCCCACTGAATCTATGCATACTGAGCCCTTCAGTATAGATTGCCAATGTATGCTCTCTCTTTTCAGGTCAAGAGGTTTTCAAGAATTATCTCTATAGATCTCTATTCCTATCACATAGGAAATTTATCTATCTTCCTTAAAGATAATTTCCACTTTAGTTTTCCATTGTAGAACATTTCCATTTCACATCAATATATGGAATGTGAATACGCTCCCACTAAATCACATATATCTCTTTATATTTGACATATCAGTCAAACCTTTTAACTATATTATCAAAATAAAGATCACAATTCTGAGTTGCTTGTTCTCAATCAATCACATTGATTAGTCCATTGTAACGTATAGACTTCATTTGTATTAATGGATTCATAAACCTTATAGGTTGTGTCACATACACATCCTTATTTTATTCCTCATAGGAATGCAATTTAAGTATCTGTATGCCAAATCTCTTAGTCATTAAGTTGCAATCAACAAGCATCATCCTTCTCAAAATGTTATCCATGTGTCTTAACGCTTAAGACTCATTCACACTTTTGGATTTTATCCCGATGGGTGATACATCATGGTCATACCTTGTGGTTCACATGGAAGTCATTTAGGATGTAATGGCAGTAAACCATAACTCAAAATCCGGTTCCTCATATTCATCTAGATAGTTGATTAATCACATGACCAACTCATCACATAAATAATTGAGGTGTATCTGTCAAAGATATAAGAACTCACAACTCCTTGTGATTCTTAATGTCCTTTATTAGTGTGGGGTATTCTTTATTTAAGAAGAAATTAGTTATTCTTTATAGGGTTGACCTATTTCTTATATGTTTGAATTTTGGGATTTGCCCCTAGGTCCAATTCTTGGACCCCTAGGTTGCCTCCCATCTTCCTACATCCTAATAAATCTCCCTAAACCTAAGTGAGAGATCTAAGTAGCTAGATTAGATAATTCTAGTGCAATTAGCATGGAGCCTTCTCAAGGCTAGAATGTGGGGGAATTGGGGTCTAAAACCTTAATTTCACCTCCCCATTACTACCCTCGGCCCTAATTGCCCTAGGAATGCCTAATCTAGAAACCTAGACTTGATTAGACTCTAATTGAATTGAACCTAACCCCTAACCCAATTGAGCCTCGTAAGGGTAGTAGGGGGTGTTTGGGACTAGTTCCCCTATACACAACCTAGCATATCCATGGCCAGTTAGTAGCTTAGGTTAATTCATTAGACTCTAACTTGTTGTTTGGTTTGTATGATCTAAGTGGAATTACAATGTTCATATGTCACCCCCAACTTAAGCGATAAGTTCATACCCCTAAACAACCCATACCTCTCTTTATTGCTTAAAACCCTAGTTTTGTGTTTGCTTAGCTTAAATAGCTCTTTTGTTTCTTAGTTAGCTTCTTGCTTTGCTTTTGTCTTGTTCATGCTAGTGTATCTCTTTAATTTCTCTTTTACTTCTCTCTTGCTTGCCTTAGTGTAATTTTCCATTTCATACCTTGCTGAGTCCTTTCTTTCATGCTTAGTCTTAATCTAGTCTAGGTTTAACATAGATTTCATTCTTATATTTAATTCCTCATTTGTTAATAGTAGTTTAACAATCAAATCACCTTTAAACCCTTAACCCTAGTCTCCGCAGTAGGAACCCAACAAAACTAAACCTAGCTCTAGTGCCCCCTCTTTTCCCTGTGGATCAACCCTATACTTGACACCTTCCTATACTATGACACGACCCCATGTGCTTGTGGGTGTAGCTGTTGTTGGTATGTATGCCCTGAGAGACTATCATGGGATGATTGGTGGGATAAACTAATAGGAAGTGAATTTTTGATCATCTGGGGCATCATATGCAAGTCTTGTGAACGAAAAACTTCAATATCAGTACCATCACCTACAATTTAATGTACATTCTCATTTGTTCTCTTGTAGTCCTTTGAACTAAGAAGCACTGCTCTGGTAGGAACATGATATCCCAAAGAACTTCCTTGTAATGGCTAAATTAGATGTAAATTAATATAATATATATAGATGTTTTCAATAGATGCTTGCCATAAATAAAGTATAATAAAAGAAATTGCATGCATGATTCATATTGACTACCTTAACTAAGTAGGGTTGAGGCACCTACCGGACCTCTAACCTTAGGTGAGGGGAGAATAAGACATTCCTAATCACCTACACACATTTTGTGTGTGGGGGAGAATAAGATGTTCCCTAGGGGAGAAATAACACATTCCCCAACTATGAGTGGTTGTATATAAATACCGCTACTATAGCTAGTTAGTCTAATAAAATCATCATGCTAGAATCAATGACAAGTAATAGCATCAATCAAATAGAACATAGCAGTGGGGTACCAAGACCCAAGAATAACATTCGAAGACTGATTATGAGGCAAGTGTAGAAAAAGAATCATGAGCATAGGATATATGGTTCAAATAAAGCCTCATTATAAAAAAGTATAAGTTAAGGCACAAATATTCCCAACTAAAGGTGTAAATGCACGCATCTTATTCTATAGAGTCCTAGAAACCACTTTTCACAACTTTTAAATGAGATCAGAGTCTACTTGCCCTAATATGATAACCATGATTATGCATTAGAATTGTAGTCATTCGTTAAAGATCCAAAACCCCATAACTACTAACTTTTTCCACAAACCATCAAATCAGACTCTGAAACCATCACTACTATTTTAGTTAGGTTCTTATGATCAAAATAATATATAAATTTATACGTTTTTGAGATATAAACTTTTAGGGCTATTTTTGATGATTTTTAGTTAATTAAATCATCCTCAAAAACACTTTTGCAAAAACCTCAGAATCAAGCATCAAAATTATTTTTATTAGATAGCTTACATTTTTATAATTCTAAAACATATTTTTTTAGATGCACGATTTAAGAGATATGAATTTTTGAATACCAACCAATCATGTGGTGCCACGTATGTACCTCATCCAAACAGAGAGAGCGAGAAACAAAGGAGGTGGGGCCGGGTCCGCCACTTGGCCCAATGGGCGACGGACAAGTAGGCGGCCCACCCTCACTGGCTGCCCGCATGGCTAGGGTCAAAGTCGAGTCAAATAGAGAAATCAAACGAAGCGAAAGATGGTTCTACCCTTGTGCAAAAACAAGGAGGAGAAGAGATGACCAGAGGGCAAAATGGTAAAATGAGGTCAGGTTATCCCCTTCCTCTCACCCACACGCCATGGCTGTTGCTACGAGCAACTGGCTTGGGGATTGGGTGAAAATGCTATACTTAACCAAAATTAACGTTTAGATATAAAAAAGAAAGCTAAGAAGATGGCTAACCTAATGGTGTTATCGATTTGCAGGAAGGTGGAGAGAAGAGGGAAGGAGAGGCGCCGTAAGCTCTGACCCTTCTATCGCCGTTGGGGGGTCAAGACACGATGGAACTCGAAATTAATGGGTGTGTTGTGTTGCAAAGACGATGGAGATGCTAGAGGTACAAGTATTTATAGATGAGGAGATGTGGTTTAGGATTCGTGTAAGTGGTCAGTTTGGGAAAGCTTGGATAATCGATGAAAACACAAAAAACTTGGGATAATGTTGTGCGAAATCTCGCAAGGAATCCAACAAGCCTAAGAACTCATGATTTGGTTGAGAAATGAGTGAGATAATGCCAAACAAAAAATCATAAAATAATTCGAAAATTACTGTTCACAAGGCTAGAGGTAGGGGATGACTCGGACATTTAATACAACTTTCCAACTTTGTTCTTTTGATGCATTTAATATATAAAACTTTCCATAATTATTTGAGGGTGCAAACAAAGTCCAAATAAAATAAAATTTGATATGTTAATTGATTTTAGGGTGAGGAATCCGAATATAAAATTAGATTTGCCTTTTAAGAAAGTTAGTTTTGTCAATTAAGCTAATTACTATTTTCTCTTTCTTCTCTCATTAATGACTCTAGGATTCTCCAAAAATAATAAAACTTCATATATAAGTCATATTAAGTATGGTGAACACGAATTTTCCATTATTTTTATTTTTGATCTTGTTTATTATTTTAATTAATAATTTTAAGGTTTTACACACTATCTCTCTCTCCTAAATTTATCTTCTCATCAAATATTTTCCAAATTGAATCAAAATTCATACAAAGATATATTTTAACATGTAGAACACGAATTTGGAATTATTTTATTTTTTTGAAGACTTTAATAATTTTATTTAATACATTTAAATTTTATCACTTATTTTATCCTTTTAATTTATTAGAGGCAGCTAGAAACTTTCTAAAAATGTAAAACTTGGCTTATAAGCAGTAATAAATGTTTGGAACACGATTTTGGCATTAATTAATTTTGTTTCAACATATATTTAATATTTTTGGTCTTTAAGTCATTTTCTCTCTCCTAGATAAAATAAAATATTTAGCATTCACAAAATTAAATACAAATTCACATATAGACTCATTTTGACATGTAGATTACGAATTTGGAGTTAGTTTTCCAATTTGAGAATGTTAGCTAATTTATTTCACCTTATTGGCTTATCTCCTATTTTCTTTTAATAAAGACTTTAATATATGCATTTATCTTCCAAATTAGGTGATACTTGGCCCTGAAGTTTCTTTTAGGTCAACAAAATGAATTTGTGACCCAAATTATCTTCATGGGTTTCCATTTAGGATTTTTGGAACAATATATTCCTCATTATCTTCTTTTATCCAAAATATCCCATATTATCCCCAATTATTGCATTTATCATCTCCTTTATGTATATTTTGGGATTTCTTTTCTTTTTCATACTCTAAAAGATACTATAAAGTTCTAACACGAATTTCTTTATTCTTTTTATCACTATAGTGGATATTTTACATATTAGACCCATTACTAAGCTTACACTGAGGTATTTGTGCATAAACCCAAATATTGGTAGAAAAGGTGAACAAATGTTCATTAGACCATCATATTCTCCACAAACTAAACTGAAAGGCCAAAGAGGATAGAAATGAAAGGAAAAGATGAAAAAGAGGATCAAAAGACAAAATTTCCAGAATTCGGTATGTTACATGAAGAATATGCTCGGGCTTCACATTAACAACTCTTTGTTTGTATTTTTTTCATTTCATTTCGAGGGTTATGGATGAGTATCCTTTCACTTAATTTCCAGAAAAAAAAACAATCATGAGTACATGACGAAAGAATGAATGATGCAAAAGATATGCAACCCACACGGGTTTGTTATACA
Organism: Alisma plantago-aquatica; assembly: GCA_963693085.1. NCBI lineage: Eukaryota > Viridiplantae > Streptophyta > Magnoliopsida > Alismatales > Alismataceae > Alisma > Alisma plantago-aquatica. The sequence goes on from OY856412.1 coordinate 1,108,804,039, forward strand.
ACTAAATAATATGCACAAAAACTACTTTTTTCATTTTGTAACTAATGCACTAAAAAGAAATTAAATATCATGTCACCTATCATGCTATGCAATGCAATCAAGAGGAAACAATTTAGGTTTCTTGATCATCTTAAGGTGGTGGGTCAAATGAATGAAAAGCAGATGGAATCACAAGATTAAGAGATAACACATTCCTTAGACTATGAAATGTCCCTCTTCTATTGACCTGTGTATAGGGTAACCTTAGGATTTCTTTCTAAAACTTACGTTTAAGGTCCAATTAATTGTTTGGTCAGTTCAGGTTCAAACCCCATTGACACCCACAATTCTTGGATAAATTAAGATTTCCATTCATATCAAATGTTCGTAAGGAAACCTTCTCTCTAGAATCGTCGCTCCCCCTTCTCTTTAGAACTCCCAGTGGCGCCGATGGGGGGAGGGGAGCGTCTCCTTGACACTATCCTCCCCCTCCTCCTTGCGTCCTGGATGAGGCTCTCATGTGAAGTTAGTTCCGATTCTTGGAGAAAGGTGTAGATCTGAAGCTAGACCTATGGTCACGTGCGAGAGGCAGGGAGGACGACTTGGGTCTCAGCCCTCATCTCATCTGGTTTGTCTGGGGTCTGTGGGTATATGAATCTTATTCAGAGGGGCATGGTTGGATGAAAGTATCTCGTGTGGACCAGATCTGGAGGGCGCCAGTGAAGCTGATTCAATCGGCCTCCACCCATTTCATAGGAGATTGGGCGGAGTGGATCCACCCCTTCCCAGATCTGGAGTCCTGCGAGGGTTGCTTGTGAGGATCATTTGGTCTCTCATTTCCCCCCTCCCCCTTTCCCCTCCTCGGCCCTTCCCCAATGCAAGGATATGGCTCCTCTGACTAGGGCGATGCGTGCAGGGTGTGCATTTTTGCCCCTGCCAACCGCCTAGAGGAGATGCTGCTTCTCCTGGCAGCGATGTCCCCCTTCACAGGACATCAGGGTCTTTGCGACTCCAGGCATCCTGTAAGTTGTTTTGTGGCGCATCCCTGATCCATCTCGACAACCTTGGCAGCAGGGTGGCTGGTGATTAATAAGGGAGGCTAGCCTGAGGTCAAGTTGCGTGGTGGAGTCCTAAGGTTCCTTACCTCTGGTCTGTTATGCTGCGCGCTGGGACACCTCAGGGTGTTCGATAAAACACCTTTTCAGGTGTTTGATGTTATGCCACTGTGCAAATAACAACATTTGCTCGTGTTGGATCTCCATCGACACCGGCTTCCCCGACATTGGCCTTTGGCCACCTGAAGTTCATGTGGTCGGTGTGTGGTAAAACACCTTTCAAGTGTTGTTGTGATGTTGCTATGTAAACAACAACTACCGAAGATCAAGGACCCTTGCAGGTTAGAAACATGAATGTGTGGTGGGATGATAGTTGGAAGGATCTCCCTAATCTTGGCATAGTACCATACTTTGTGGGTACTCTTAATAGATAGTTGGCACTGTGCTAAGCATGAAGGAGTGAATTGGAGATGTTTTTCCCCTCCCACACTCTATTGTTAAAATGCGCTGGTTCTTGCTTCTCGCGTGTCTTGCTCAGCCTCTTATTGATCTGATGATAGGGGTTCCTTTTTGGGTGATTTCACCCACTTAGAATCCTAAAGTTCTAGTAGATGAGAAGATCAGAAGCTTCAAGGCTAGCAACATGAAGGAAAATAAGTGTTTGTCCTATGTCAAGCTGCTATTACTTTTTGTGGGTATGCTGAATGCATGTAATAGTATTCTTCTGGTAGGAATGCTTGGACCTAGCTTATTTGTTCAGATGGGTCTTCTTAGTTTTGTCTCTTCATCTAGAAATCTTGTGTTTTCCCCCTGTGTGGGGATTTTGTTCCTTGAATGAGCTATTTTAGCTCCTATCGATGTAATGGGGTACTTAGTGCCCAAAGTTTTTTGGTTTCAATAGTAACACATTTTTTGACCGACAAAAAAAATGTCCGTAAGGTGACTAACCCATACACTTCCTCAGGGTGATGTTTCCTTATGAATTTGCAACTAAGACATTTTTTTTTCAATTTTTGAATTTCATTGCAAAGACATAGAAGAACACTTCTGTGATGACAAAGACAAATATCATGCTTAATTGCTCCATGATTACATTAGGTATATGTGGATCCTATAACTCAAAATAATAAAATTAAAAAGCAAATAAAATATAGAGTTGTTCCGACACCCCCTAAACTTGAACTTGACTATTTCATCATAGTCAGAATCCAATCAAAGAGGTGGAATAGTGGTACCATATTAGAATGGTGGTTGTGGTAGAATGTTTGAATCATGTGGGTATAAGGTGCCCTAGAAAGTCGGGGACTGCTGTGGCATCTCTGAAGGTTGTGGGTAGTTGCCAATATATCCTTAGTTCAAGTAGTTGTTGAAGAACGACTACTGGTAGTTCTCCATCCACTGCATGAGAGTATGCATGTTCTCCTGGTTGGCCAGAAGAAGGTGCTCATTCTCAAAAATGGCATGTTGGTTCTGATATAGGCATCTTTGAACATCTTGGATGCCTGCCAATGTTGCCCCTATTGGATTTCCGGCAACATCCCATACATACCTGCAATGGAGTATGGGTCTTCATACTGGGCAGGTGGTGGAGCAGCAGATCTAGAGCCCCATATCTTCTGGAAGACTTGTAGATGACCCGATGCTATGTGAATGACATGGTTGCCTCTTCTTCTTCTTCTTCTTCTTCTTCTTCTTCTGCATCATGCTCTTGCTATGTGCTATCTTCTTCTTCATATTTGTCCATTGTGTCGTCTTCTAACCACCTTATGTGTTTCATCCCTCATAGGCTGAAGATGGGGTTAGGGAGTTCCCTTTCCTGCCACTGGTCCTTGACTATAAAACAAGCATATACCTTCCCATGGCTCTTGCTAAAGAGGTGTGCTCTCTTGAAATGCTTGAGATAAAACTTTGAGGAGGTCCACAAAGGGTTGGAGGTGGATAGGTTGAGGTTGAGATGCATAGAAATCGAAGTAATGAGCCCTCCAAAATGGATTGGGGGCTTTCTATGCACTTACCACTTGAGTGCCAACATATACTCTAGGAAGAAGGAATCGAGGTCGATCTTCTCTTCCCTTGGGGCCAATAATTGTCTAAAGGATGTAGAGGTCCACCTATTGGACCTTCCCCTACCCCTACATGGACTGGTGAAGATCATGTTGGTGAGGTAGCAGTGCAGAATCTGAGCAAATGGATGCTCAATGTCCATGATGGAGTTCTTGTTCCAGATGATCATGAAGACATGTAGCAAGTCTAACAAGAGCATCCATGCCCATGAGTAGTTGAACTTGTTGGTGGTGTAGCACACATCTTCAATTGGCCACTCATAGATGGCTTTGAATTCCTCCAGAGTCGAGTGATGAGTGATGTTGAAAAGATGGAACAACACCCGTCCTTCCTCCCATCCTTCCCCATGCTCAGGGATGCAACAGACCTCAATGGATGCCAAGAACTCATATACAATCTTCTGGTAGGTGGGTCAATCACCAAAGAAAGGGTGATAAACCACCATGCCTTGGCCAACACAGACCTGATGAAGGCTCTCAGTGAAGCCTACTGTGGCGAGGAAGGCACAATCTCCATACAGTGTCAAGATCAACTCCCTCTTCATTAGGGAGGCATAGATCTTCTTCTAGTCTTTGTTGATGTGAGTCATACATGCTAGATTTGTCACAGTCTCCATATAGTGTCAGGATCAACTCCCTCTTCATCAGGGAGGCGTAGATCTTCTTCTAGTCTTTGTTGATGTGAACCATATGTGCTATATTTAGCACTTGTTGGATCTAGGGCTCTAGAGGTGGGTGAATAGAGCTTCAAAAATTCTCACAAGATATATTAGACCTTTAAATTATATCAATCAAAACCAATAGCTTATGTGAAATTTGAAATCCTAACTAACCAGCATAGCAAGGATGAGAGAAACTAAAAGTAAGCACTTAACAAGGTCATTTAGAGTGGTTCCACTCTCCAAACTAGGAGAGAGTCACTCCACTACCTATAGAGGTTAACCTCTAGGACTTTGCAAGTGCTTTTCTTTATATATTCACCAATAAGAGTTACAACACAATACCACTAAAGGACTTACCCATCCAAACACAAAGAGTATTCCACCTTACCAAGGACTTACTCGCTTTGCAAGAGTCTTCCGCCTTCTTCCAAGGACTTACCTACTCTTGCACAAGTTTTTAGCCTTCAAGGGATTACCCACTCTTCTTGGATCTTCAGCCTTTGCCTTGTACTTCACCTAGAGAAGATCTTCACCTCTTCTTCAACCTTGAAGAAGAAGAACAACAACTCCACCTTCACTCAGAGTAGCTTGCTTCACCTTTTCTTCATGGAGGAAAGGGGGAGGGAATATGGAATGGAATGAGAGCTTTACAAGTACAAGGAAGTAGCTCTCTTACAACTGGCCTATCTCACTCATAATCACTAAATGAAATGTAAACTAGAGAGAGAAAGGGGCTCAAGGAGTTTCAACACTCAACTATAGTAAGGACTTAGAATATCATGAATGAGTAAACTTGGAATGAACTCCAAGGGGACCTATTTATAGCTGGGGGTGTTACTTAGAGTGTGGGATCACTTAAGGTCAAAATATAGCCATTTTCCAAGTTGCAACAGATCTATTCTCACCCAAAATAACTCACCAATGGTTATAATCACTTTTTCTGCATTTTCTGTACAGTACATTCGATCGAGTTGCAATAAAGATAACTCGACCGATCCACTCAATGACAAAGCCAATTTTTAAACTATCAAATGAGTTTGTTCTGGGAAATTTGACAGATGAGCTAAAATTAGTTTTGCTCAGTGATTCAGTCGATTGAGTTATGTGAGTGTACAACTCGACTGATGGGTCATCTTCAAAAAATCCATCACTGGATCGGTAGAGTTTCCAACTCGACTAATGAGCTAAAATTAGTTTTACTTAGTGAGTTAGTCAGTCGAGTTATGTGAGTGTGCAACTCGATCGAGTTTCCAACTCGACCGATAAACAACATGTGAAAATTTTCTAAATTGATATTTGAGTGATTAAACCTTGGAATTAAATGTCCGTGATTTTTTTTTCCATCTTAGTTAAAAGTCATATCATCAATACAAGTGATTATAAAAACCATCTAAGGTCATTTGGAGTGTTTTCCAAAATGCACACTTGCATTGCTTTTGACTTGAACTTGAATAAGCTAGGGCTTGTGTAATTTGATCCGTTTCATGTATCTAAAACCTGAAATCAATCTTTAACAAACATATTAGATACATAGGAATGGAATGGTTAAGTCATTATCAAAATATGGGTAATGTATAAATCTCAAGTGAACATTCTCCCCTTTTTTTTGAAAATAACAGACCATTCCTCAATCATATTGAAAAGGATATATGAAGTTATACCTTTGCCTTATGAATTGCAAGGGGATTCAAGATTTGAACAATGTGAGTTGCTCCCCCTCAATCTATGCTTACTCTAACCTAGTGTTTTTAAAACTAAACTAGACCGACCGATCTGGCCGGTCACACCGGTAAACCGATAGCTGACTGGTCCGAAAGCCTAAAAAATTGTTATGCGTCTTTTTCTGGTCCAACCGGTCAGAAATACAGTTCAACTAGCCAGTCGGACCAAACAGGATTGAACCAGTGGTTCAAAGAGAAAAAAATAGAAAGTAGAATACATATGGGAATTTACATATATGTATATAAATATGGTACATATATATATGCATGTATGTATGTATTTATATAGAAAATATAAATATAATGTAGAATGCATATATATATATATATACACAAATATATGTATATTTGTATATATGTATATATATGTATGTGTACATCTACAAAATAATATATATATATATATATATATGTGTGTGTGTGTGTGTGTGTGTGTGTGTGTATGAATGTATACATCTGCACAACAATATATATGTCTACACATATCTATTTATATTTATATATATATATATATATATATATATATATATATATATATATATATATATATATATATATATATATATATATATATATATATATATATATGCCCAGTTCAACCGATTTTACCGGTCCAACTGCTAATTGCCTTTTATCATGGTGACCGGTTCAGTTTTTCCAGTTCCAATATTTTTTTAAGTCATGGTGACATCATTTCCGGTCCAACCTATTCAACCACTCCAGTTGAACCCGACTCAATCCGGTCTGCGTCGGTATCGGTTTGACCACCGGTTCGGTTATGAAAACATTACTCTAACCTACATAGTTAGTCTATCTACACAAAGCAACATGACATGTATGTACTATATGGTCATTTAGAAAGTCACATGATAAAGCATATAATGAACAAGAAAAGGATCACATAGGCAATAAAAACAATATGGTTGAGCTTCAAAACATTTAACTTTTCTCCCCCTTTTGACATTATCAAAAAGGAATGGGGGTAGAAGAGCACAGAACGGGTCTTCTAGAAGAACAACCAAGCACACATGCACAACATGCAATCTCAAAGCATACACCAAACAGAGATGAGAGAAACAAACAATCTAAGTCATAATCAAAATATGGTAAAACATCACATCAACTCATGAGATATAGTAAATCAAAGAGTAAGTGTACAAAGGATTAAGATTACAACCCATAAAGCAAGTTCTCAAAGACTACTACAAACCAAATTGATGATATCTAGATGATAAAATAGTACAACTCAGAACATGTTCCCAGCTGTTTGTAATACAAAATAGCCTAGAAAGATAATTATGATCAGTAAATAGACTAAAAATGAGAAAAACTAAACATCTAGGTCATCTATGTCTACATCATCCACAACATCATCATCATTAGAGGCATTAGGCTCGTAGTCGTCATCTCTGTCTGAAGGTGCAACAACATCACCTTCATCACCAGAGTACCAGCAAAGCCATTAGAGCCATCATCAGAAGCATCACCATCATCCTCATCAGTCTCCTCATTAGCAGCCTCCTCATCAGCCTGGTCCGACATCTCTTCATCAGTAGAGGGACTAAAACAACGACCTGGACAACATGCATTCTGCTCATCCTAAGACATACTAAGAGCATGGAGCTCATTGGCCTGTGGGAAGGAAGGAGAAAAACTACTGAGGATAGAAAAAAGAGTGGACAAGGGGCCAGCTGTCAGAGGCAACACACCAGGGGTAGATCCACCAACAACATAGGGTGTAGTAGCAGAAGGTGCATGTTGAGGGGTAGGGTTAAAGTGATCATATGTATAGGATGCATAGTCACCTCCTGGGTAGGGCTGGTAGGTAGGGTAGGGGTGTACACTAGACATTATCATGTTAGACATGATGGAACATAGGTCCTAATGTAGGTGCTCCTGAACCTAAAGGTTGTATGCCTATTGATGCATCATGTATCCCATAAGGGTTTCATTTGACACATGGAATGAGGTACGGGTAGGTCGGGGTAGGTTAAGGTGGTGGACGTGCTTAGGTAGAGGCAAGGGTAGAGGCACTAGGTGTGGTGGAGGATAGGATAGGCTCAGACTTCTGAAGAGTGGTCTCACTGATGCAAATTCCTTTCCAGGCAGGTTTGTAGTGTGGGTCATGGAAAAGAGATTTGCCAGTGGTAAGCTGGAACAAACCACATACCAGGGCTGGGTAGGGTGGGTGGGTGCCACAGGTGTTCTTACCTGAGTCAAAGTAGGTCATATGATGGAGAATATATCTCGACCACTTGACTCTGATGTTCTTGAAGAGATAATACATGATTACCGTAGTGTTTTCTGTAATCTCAGTCTGATTCTTCTTTGGGTGAATATTGTAGTTAATGACTAGGGCAAGGATGCGTCTCTTGAGGTCCAAGGCAGAGGAGGGAAGGGTGCACTTCTTCCTATATGGGAATTGAGGCCTATTTAAGAACTTATGAATGTCAGGGAGAGTAAGATCATACTTCTTGTAGAAGGCTTCAGGCTCAACAAGGTCAAAATACTCTGGATAGTCCTTACGCCAGGTGTTAGTCACTTCAGTACCCGAAAAGAAGATGTTCAGGGTATCCTCAGAAACTTGGAATTTCTTCTCAGCTAACATAGATGTGAGGACTACTTGAGTATTTGGCGGGGGTACGAGGATGTTGCAATTCCAACGTAGATTTGTGTAGAATTTGTGAACGACTTTTGGTGCTTGTGATTGAATTATTATAGCACGCATGTTCAACACCCAAGGTAGAGAGATGGTGATCATAAAGCAGTTCCACTACTTGATCTATGACCTCTTGTCTTCATGGTATAGGCTCAAATAGGGCATGAAAAGGGAAATGGTTTCTAAGAAGGAGCTCCTTATACCTATTTAAGCCTCATTCAAGACAAAGAAGGTGTCATCAAATGGAATCAAGCAGGAGTTGGACGAAGATGAAAGTGCATTAGCAGGGACAACCCTCTTCCTCCTATTGGTTGCCATGGAGACAAAAAGGAGAGGAAGGAGAGATCAAAAGCTAAGGAATCACCACCAAAACTCATCCACAGACCTAGGTTGTCAAGGGGGAAGGTCAAGGGAGGCCGATATAGGTCGAACTAGGGATAGGGAGGAGGGTCGGGGCTAGGACTGAGAGCTAAGGGGAGCTGGAGGTCAGATCAGTTGACTTTTCTCTAGTTGAAAGGGAGAATAGTCAGCTGAACCTATCTTAAGTTTTCTCCAAACCAGCCATCGATCGAGTTCTGTGACTCAAAAACTTGACTGATAGGCTCTTTAAAAAATCTCTCGGCCTCCAATCGATAGAGTTGGCAACTCGACCGATGGTCAATCTGACCTAAAGTTAGAAATCCTAATTTCTAGCCATTAGAGTGCTAATTAAATTTATTTTTCAAGTCCATTATGTATTTTGAACATACTTAGGCACATATCACTCATCATTGGGTACTATTTTGTGATAAAGTAACGTTTACAAAAAATACCCAAAAACAAGAGAAAAATAAGGCAAAATGAACATGAAAAATTGAAATTTTAGCATATTAGCAAGCAATGGTGATCAAAACTTAGGCAAAACATATATGATATAATACAACTATCTAGAAGGCATATCAGATTCATTTAAAGAAGTGATGAGTAGTTTAGATCTAATAAAGTTAAATTGCTCTCTAGCTAGAGGTTTAGTGAAAATATCCGCCAACTGATTTTCTATGTCCACATGCGTGATATAGATATCCTTCTTGGCAATATGATCATAGAGAAAATGATGGAGAACCTCTATATGTTTAGCTCTACTATGCAAGATAGGGTTGTATGACAATTAATTGCACTAGTATTATCACAATAGATAGGAGAAGCATCAAAATGAATGCTAAAATCTTGGAGTATTTGCTTCATCCATAGGACCTGGGCACAAAAACTCCCGGATGCAATGTACTCATCCTCGATGGTTGATAATGCCACTGTGCTCTATTTCTTAGAGAACCAAGGCACCAAGTATGGTCCTAGGAGAAAGCAAGTGCCACTTGTGCACTTTCTATCAATCAACCACCTTGCATAATCCACATCACTATAAGCAGTAAGAGTAAAGTCCCTTGACTTGGAATACCATAGTCCAAAATTTTGAGTTTTGGCTAAGTACCTTGAAATCCTCTTAACAGCTATAAGATGTGATTTCTTAGGGTTTGATTGAAAGAAAGCACACAAACCAACACTAAACACAATATCAGGTCTAGAGGCAGTTAAGTAAAGTAAACTTCCGATCATACCTCTGTAGAGCTTCTCATCTACCTTCTCACCTTCTTCATCTTTGTCAAGTTTGGTGGTGTTTGACATGGGTGTGCCTATTGGCTTGGTGTTCTCCATCCCAAAGAGCTTGAGTAGTTCACTTGTGTACTTGTCTTGGTTGATGAAGTTCCCATCTTTAGTTTTCTTGATTTGAAAGTCGAGGAACAACACGAGCTCACCCATCATACTCATCTCAAATTCACTATGCATAAGATCACTAAATTCTTTGAAAAGATCAAGGTTAGTTATGCCAAAAATGATATCATCAACATATATTTGAATGATAAGAAAATTATTAGAAGTGTGCTTTAGAAATAAGTTAGAATCCACTTTTCCCATGATATACCCATGGTCTAACAAAAAGTTCTTTAATTTCTCATATCGAGATTTAGGTGGTTGTTTGAGTCCATAGAGAGCTTTTTGCAACAAATAAACATGGTTAGGTAAACTATCATGTTCAAAGCCTGGGGGTTGTGCAACATACACTTCCTCCTCAATTGTACCATTCACAAATGCACTTTTAACATCCATTTGATAAAGAAGATTTTTTTATAACTAGCAAAGGCAAGTAACATATTAATGGACTCAAGTCTAGCTATAGGTCCATATGTTTCATAAAAATCTATACCTTCCTATTGATTGTAGCCTTGAGCCACTAACCTTGCTTTGTTCCTTACCACTTTGCTGCTTTCATCAAGCTTGTTGCAATAGACCCACTTTGTAACATCCTAGGATTTGAGGCCTCAGATAAAACACTCTTAAAAGGAATGATTGGACTACCCATATCACCAAGGTGCACCTCCTTTTCCGTGAGTCCATCTCTAAAGAACTCCATAGTTAAGCGTGCTCATCTTGGAGTAGTACTAGGATGGGTGACTAGTCGGGAAGTTGATCCTGGCTTGCGCGTCAGTGTGGACAAAGTGTGCAGTTAAGGCTAGTGGTGGTTTGTGGGGCCAGTCGTCATTCCTGAAACTCTACTAGAGCCGCAGGCAGTGGGCCCGAGCTTTACAAATGGTATCAGAGCCATAACCCCTCCAGTAGGTGGGGCCCGCATGGGCATGTGGCATGCCAGTCTTGAGCCGTGCGGTCCAGGCATGTAGGAAAGGGCTGTCCATGGTTGACGTAGCCACCCTTGCGTTGGTATTCCGTGATTGGGAGCTGGGTGTCCATGGGCCATTGTGGGTCTTCACTGAAATGAGGTCAGATTATGAGGCCATATAGTTGAGCCTTGACGAGGACGCCAAGAGTCTAAGTGGGAGAGATTGTAACATCCCATGATTTGAGGCCTCAGATAAAACACTCTTAAAAGGAATGATTGGACTACCCATATCACCAAGGAGCACCTCCTTTTTCAGGACCATCTCTAAAGAACTCCATAGTTAAGCGTGCTCAGCTTGGAGTAGTACTAGGATGGGTGACCAGTCGGGAAGTTGATCCTGGCTTGTGCGTCAGTGTGGACAAAGTGCGCAGTTAAGGCTAGTGGTGGTTTGTGGGGCCAGTCGTCATTCCTGAAACTCTACTAGAGCCGTAGGCAGTGGGCCCGAGCTTTACACACTTGGTGCCAATGATCTTTATATCCCTTGGTTTTGGCACTAGGGTCCATACTTTATTCTTTTCAAATTGCTCCAACTCTTCTTGTATAGCTAGGATCCACTCATCTTTCCCAAGAGCTTCCTTGATGTTCTTTGGGTCGATTTGTGAGATGAAGGCGTTGTTGGCTTGTTCTTTGTTGAACGAGCCCACGTCTTCACTCTTTCAAATGGATCACCTAAAATTATATCTTTTGGATGGTTCTTTACAAACTGAGGAGTTGGATCCTTCTTCTCTTCATCTTTTTCTTCTTCTTGAGTGACCACCTCTTTTCCCTTTTCGGTGATGTTGATCTCTTTTAGAATAGGAATTACTTCACCTGCAACATCATCATTTGGAACAATATCTTTGGGAATAGAGGGGTTAGTCTCAATAAACTTAACATTTATGGAGTCTTCTACTTTAGCAAGATCAACATTAAATACTCTGTAAGCCTTGCTAGTAGTGCTATAGCCAAGAAAGAAAGCCTTTTAATATTTCAGATCAAACTTATCGAGAGGATCTTTTGTATTCAAAACAAAACAAAGACATTCGAAAACATGGAAATACTCGATAGAAGGCTTCCTACCACGACATAGCTCATAACGAGTTTTCTTTTAAAGAAGGATGTGTAAAAACATGATTCTACATAAAACATGAGGAACTGATAGCTTCAACCCAAAACTTATTTGGAGTGTCATACTCTATAAGCATGGTCCTAGACATTTCCTAGTTCCATGTCTATTACAAACCATAGGTATCCCCAACATACTTCATAATGCTTTCCTTATTCTGGATTAGTAACTAATTCTAGATGGATGGATTTGTAAATGATTCTACTATAGAAAATTTAGAATGTCTACAATGAAGGAGCATAGAGAAGAAGGGAAATGGATGGTAAGTCAATCTCAAAGTTTTGATTAACTGTGATATTTTTTCTCCAAACAATTGAGGGAATAATCAATTAGGCATAACAAATAATACTAAACAATCTCCACACTAATAAAGTCCCAAATATTTTTTGAGAAGGAACATGGAAAAAGAATATGATTTTTGTCTTCATATGCATAGTGTTGTAGCATGGATAATTTATCATGGATAACTACTCATGGTACTATTATTTCTCATGTTCATTCATTACTGATTTTTGTGGCATGGATCTTGTGTCCTGGTCTGTTGTTTAAAACAATATCACTAATTTTTGTGGCATGGATCTTGTTTAAATTGGGGAATATCACTGCATACATTTATAAACTATTGGTAATAATGCTTACTGACCAGACAAATGTATGGTCAGTCAACTACAAAGGTGCAAGTATGTTTCTAGGTTTCCTACAATTGTCTGGTTGGGTTTCTTTTTAAATGTGGGTTTATTTTTCAGAAGTGGGGGCTATCTACCCTTTTACATACATATGCAACCTTTTCAAAAGGGACATCATGTATGAAGACTATATAGTGACCATTGTAGTAGTTGGATGGTTGGTCTTATGTAGAAATTTGCTTTTTTATCGACCAATGATGTAACTTATGCAATATTTACTTTTTGTGGTAGAACAACACCTCTTTTGATGTCATGACTTGAACAAGATGAATCATAACATATTTTCTATATACAATACAAAATCCATTAATTATCTTGAAATTAAAAAAATGTTAATAATTTATAGGTGACAAAATACCTTAACATTGTAATTATCACCTTTCTTGCTTAATTTATAGGGTGACATGATTTAGAAACAATTTGTAATTACCCTTCAGTTAGTTAATAGGATCTAGTCATATAAACCAATTTAATGTGATTTTCTAACATCTTAGGACAGTGAACCTAATCCTATCAACCAATAATACGTAGTCATAGAAACAAATGTCACCATGCCCTAAGTAAAAGTTTACCAATTTATGAATTTTGCATGTTCCTAGACTTTGGTCATATTTGTACTTTTTCCTCCATGTACCAAATGGCATCTTATATGCACCCATTTTCTCCAACTAACGCATTAAGGGTGAACACTCTTGAAAATAGTTGGTGAATCCATAATGGCCTTTTTCAGCTCATGACATGTAAAAGAGATAAACACTAAATAAAAATCTACACTAAATTGTCATTTTAAACTTTTGTATTAATGTATTCTTCCCCTCACATGTGAGACATTCTCCTTCTAGTGCTTACCTTTGTGAATGGTGGTTTAACTATCGAAAAGTGAACTTTGATCCTATATGAGGGCCCTAGTGAGGCACACAAATTATTAGATAATATGAAATATTTCTACAAATTTATCTTTCATGTACTCCTTACCTAGGGGTTGGTATGGTAATAATGAACCTTTGATTCATGTAACTATTTTCATGCAAATGATAAGTGTATTTACATTATCTCTTCTTGGTCTCAAGTAGTGTCTAAGTGGTATGTATCATTGTATTCTTGATGATATAATTATGTGGCTTTTATGCATTTGAACGTTTTCCATATCTTCTAATGATCTCATATCCTTTACCTTGAAGGTTGTCTTTAGTTATGTGTCCCTCCTAATAAAAATTAATATATACATTAAATGGTAAAAAGGGTCTATTTCACTAAAGTATATAGCAAGGGGAATGTTAATGTGATTTAAATTGGGGAATATCATTGTGATTTAAATTGGATAATATCAGTGTAATTTAAATTGGGGAATATTAGTGTCATTTAAATTGGGGAATATCATTGTAATCTAAATTGGGGAATATGTATGTGATTTTAATCGGGGAATATCAGTGTCATTTAAATTGGGGAATATCAATGTCATTCAAATTGGGGAATATCAATGTCATTTAAATTGGAGAATGTCAATGTGATTTATATTGGGGAATATCAATGTGATTTATATTGGGGAAATTATTAACACTTACTATTGGTGTAGAAAGTGTATACTATAGGGCACTATCTGATATTGATTTAAATTGGGCAATACCAGTGTGAATAAATTACATAGTATAGCTACTAGTACATTTTAGAACATGGAAAGACTAATTTCAATGAACATAACATGTTTGGTTCGACATACTAATTTCAGTACATGGACAAACTAATTTTAGTACATGGCCAAACTAATTTCAGTACATGGACAAACTAATTTCAGTACATGGTCAAATTAATTTCAGTACATGGTTAAACTAATTTTAGTACATGGAAAAATTAATTTCAGTACATGTTAGATAGTATAGCTACTTGTTTGGTTGGACAATGTCGGCTGCATTTTCTTAATATGTAACAAGCATGGAACATAACATGCTTGATTGACTTGTACAGAAAATGATATTGTTTTGTTTTTGAAACCTATAAATAAACTATGTATGAGCAGAAGAAGTTGATAAAACAAAAATAGTTTTATGTTATGGTGAGGTTAATGATGTTCACAAAGTCTTTGGTTGTGCCATCCTAAATTGCACTCAAGTCCATGAGTGGATATTGATTTCCCTATGAGAGGGGATATTGATTTCATTTGTAGGTTAAAAAATTAATGTTTTCTTCAGATGAGAAGACTTGCCTATGAGAGGATATTGATTTCATTTGTAGGTTGTAGTCATTTTGATGCATGCACACATTGTATATATCTAGTACAATACAAGTAGTTGAATGTACAACTACAGACATGGACCTAATATTGTAAACCTTCACTTCAGTAATATCTAAATCTACACCTATAGCCATAACCTTTGGTTCAAAGTAGCAAGTCATGATTGTTTAATTCAGTGAGTACTAAGGCAATGCATCATTTTGTAATATTTGAATGTACAACTATAGTCATGTATTTTTCTAATTTTGATTAAATGGAATGTAGGTCATATTTGACCTTGCAAGTTGTTTACATGGGCTTAACAACCTACTTACTATATTCCTAGAAACCACACAAGTGACCACTTAAGTTAGCTGGCTTAATAATTGGATTAATAACCAGATTATTGTATTGTTATGAGTTGAACCTATTAATAACCATCTAAGTCGTTATATATCTAAAATTACTATAAACACCCCTCATTGTCATTATATATTGTTGCACCTATGTGAGTATGTCTTTCGTAGACCTCAGGTTCCATATTGTATGGTCAAGAGAGTTTGATGACGCTCTAGTTTCAGCATTGCAGAGGCAGTATGACATAGATAGGTGTATTGACTGCTGGTTTACTAGGGATGCTTGGAGGGAGACACTTTGTGATTTGTAAAATAGAATGGGGAGGTTGTGTTGTATGTTAGAGTAGGTCAAAGCTTAGTGGAAGAACATGAGGAAGGACTATGCCAGATTAAAGCTTGTCACCAACAAGTGTGGCGTCAGATGGGATGAGACTAGGAACAAGCCCAAACTGCCTGACACCTCTGAGTGGAGGGAGAGCCATGCGGGATGTACAATAATCATACCCTGACCCCAAAAGTAGTGTCCTACATTTACATATAAATCTCCTAATAAAAACTTTTTTATAATTAGGCAAACAAGGATCTTACTAGGTTGATTAACGGACCCTTTCCCTACTACTATGACATCAAGTTGACGGTGGGGAGGAACTTTGCTACATGACACCATGCAATGTCTTCTATGAATAGACAAATACCATCCAACGTCGCATCTGAGGATGAATTTGTTGTCGACTTAGATGTGTCTAATACATCCATGAACACAGAACCCCCCATAGGGGAACCAGACATAAGTGCACCTGGGATGCAGACTAAGGATAACACCGGGGAGGAAGAACAGATACCCAGGGTATTGAGGGAAGGACTCCTCCTATCCAAAGGCATAGGAAGCGACCAGTAATGTCACAAAAGTGATGTCTACTTTCTAATGAAGTGTTATCTGAATTCACACAGGTGTACGCAAAGGTACATGAGTTAGGCACA
This sequence comes from Alisma plantago-aquatica, assembly GCA_963693085.1. NCBI lineage: Eukaryota > Viridiplantae > Streptophyta > Magnoliopsida > Alismatales > Alismataceae > Alisma > Alisma plantago-aquatica. Next base: position 1,108,820,231 of record OY856412.1, read on the forward strand.
GGTGTGGCCACCAGAGCCATTGAAAAAGAAGAGTTTACAACAACTTTGCAACATTTAAATGACACTTTCCCCGATGCCCCTAGCCCTATATTTATAACTCTTATGAATGCCATAAAGGAGTCAACAAACCACAACATCTACTTCAGCCTTACACATACCCAACACAAAATAACAATATGGTTGCAAGACCTTTTGAAAAGGTCCCAAGGCAGTAGTGCAACAACATTACCTTCAATTCCATCCTCTTTTGTGCCATATCAGTAGGGACTTGCTTCACAGTCCCCATCATCAAACTTCAAAAACACATCAAGAATGACATCCGTGTGGTATACTGGAACTAATGATGCTGGCACAAGTGGGAATAACAGAGACCCTTCAGCATAATAAGTTGGAGGCTAGTGACGATTATGGTTTGCTTTCCAATTTTGTTTTGGTTGAGAACTTCAGAAAAAAATTTCCATTATGTTTTCTATGTTTGGGAACATCAACACCAATTTTCTTGTTGTAATAATTACTTCCCAGACAAAAATCTGTTGCTTGTAGCATTAAATTCGTATCTAATGTTGAGAACTTCAGATTTTTTTTAGGCATCGTGTCAAGGTTTTTATCCTTTTAATTGTAGGCATCATGTCAATTAGTGATCATACAGAAACAACATACCTCATTACAAAGATTTTGGATATTGTGTCTGCTCTAGCAAATCACATTGCTGATGTAGTAGCTGAATCAATAGCAAACTCCATCATGGACAACATTTCCGATGATGACGACATACCACCTACAATACCTAGGTCAATTAGTATAAGGAGTGGCCACCAACATGTGTTAAGAATCATAATCGGCCATCAACAAAGGGCTTATGACCTATACTAAATGTGGCCAGATACTATAATAGCCCTCGTGGACAAGCTTGAGAGTCGTGGCTTGTTACAAAGTAGTAGAGGTGTCTCATTAGTTGAGGTTGTATGCTACTTCCTATAGATGGCCGGTCATGGCCATACAAATCGTGTTTTATCTTAGGACTACATTCACTCTGGTGAAACCATAAGTAGAAAGTTCAACAAAGTATTGGATGGGGTGTGTGCGTTGTGTCATGATTATGTTGTCATGCAAACCACAACTACAACAACACATAGTCATATATTGGATAGCCCAAGGTTCTACCCTTACTTCAAGGTAATAGTTATCCCCTACAATTTATAATCATGTTCAATTATTTTGTATGTCAAAACCCAATTTTGGTGTTCTAGAATGCCATCGGGGCAATTTACGGGACACACATCCCAGTCTTGGTGAAATGCGACAAGCAAAATCATTACCGAGACAAAAAAGGAATGTCTCTCTAAACGTCATAGTTGTAGTAGACTTGTCAATGGAGTTTACATATGTCCTGAATGGGTGGGAGGGATCGATAGCTGACCAAAGGGTCCTACAAGCAACAATGATCACAAGTGGTTTCAAAGTACCGTCAGGATAGTTTTACCTAGTTGATGTAGGGTACACAACACTCGTCAGTTTCTTGCACCTTATCGCAACACAACTTACCATATATTTGAGTACTGAGAAAATAGACATTCATATAATAACAAGAAGGAGATGTTCAACCACCGTCATGCTCAATTATCTTCTTTTGTAGAAAGAGCATTCAGTGTGTTGAAGAGGAGGTTTTCTACCTTAAAAAAGGGGCGACATATGCTATACATTTGCAGTGTCGCCTTGTAATGGCTTGTTGTATCCTCTACAATTTTATACATCGCTAGAATGATGGTGACACTATGATGGAGGAAATCCCATAACACAGTTCAATATCTGCCTTCCCAGACAAGGGGTCAACCCTGAGTTCACTACAACAAACAACTCTGGCCGATGTAAGGGAGGGTGATGTATTACGTGAAACAATTTTCAATTTCATTTGGGATAGTCGTTGACCTTACTTTGTACTTGTCATAATTTCTATAGTGTATGAGAATTCATCTACAACTTGACTTAAAATGATTGTTTTATAAAATGTTTTTATGGCTCCTAATTAAAAATGTCACATTATGCTTCATTAGGTTGTTTTAAAATGGAGAATGGAATTTCTTCGTGTCCATGTGGCCTCCGATGCACTGTAGTGTGTACATGGATGTCACAGATGTGGCAAATGGACGGTTTGAAGACAACAACCCCCACATACCGTATTTTACATGTGGTAGCGGTCTTGTTTCAAACAGATGTCGTATGATGTTGCCCGCACAGCGAGTACAACCTATCGTGGCCACCCTTATTATAGTTAGGGATGTGCATGTAATAAAACTTACTTATTCACACAACAAACACAAGCACTGGTTTGCACAATGCGACTTTGTCTGTTCTACAAGGGAAGACAGTGATAGGCTAGTAGCGAAAATTTCAACTTTGAGGAAGAGGCACATATATCTTCATGAACTACTTAACTGACTGATTGATTGTGACTCTTGAATAGAGGAAGAGGGCTACAATTCATCATAGTTGTAATACATTATGATCTATCCAAATGAACTTCACTTGTATGTTAGAACAGTCAACTTGTCCTATCAAAATACTCTTCAAATTGGATTTGAAATCTATGTTCTGAACATTTCATTATGTTACAAATCAACAATCATGTTTTAGATGTTGGTGAATCCATTTAAACTTCTGAGATGTCATTGTGGTCTAGTTGCAGCTTTGCGGATTAACACAGAGGATGCAGGGTTATATGACTTTGGTATTCTGAGTGAAAGGCCGAGAAAAATGTATTACTTATGTCCTACTAATCAGGTGTGATAGTAAATCCATAAATAATCAGTTGCCCTTGTGTAGGTTGCACATTCGTTGTCATTAATTTGAACTTGGGAATACATTTTAGGGAAAAGACTAATGTAGATACTTCCATTGGACAGTCGATCTCCTCCCAACAATTGATTCTTTGAAGGATGATATTATGTTACTTACTGGTAAATGCAAGTCAGTGTGGGGCCATGAGATGAACATGAAGGACTTTGTTGAAATCCATCACAACTCTGAAGATATATACACCTCTAAAAAGTATGAGTATAAGGTTCTACAAACCTCCGTTGACAAGATGGAGGAAACTTGTAATCTTCTTTTGGATATTCCTTCACCACCAATGACACCATAATGTTGAATGGTATAGTTAGATTTAGATTGTCCTATCGATTTAGATTATCTATCATTGGATGCTATTAACATTATAAAATTTCTTAGCTCAACCCCTCTCTCGCCCTAACAATGAAATGCCCAAAACAATCCCTCTCCTTCTCTCAACCCCCAAGTTGCAGAGGCAACAAGGGTCCTTCTCCTACCTATTTAAGGGACCTCATATCACCCTCAACCTAACACAACCCCTCCTCTCCTTTAAATTTCTTCCCTACAACCCCCAAAGACCCCTACCTGCTCGATCTTCTCCCCCGGTGGCGGCGACCTCTCCTTGACTCATGAAGTCATCTCGATTCAATTGCCCACGTAGTAAGCATCCTTGACCCTCATTCTTTCATTTTGGTGCATCTCTTCTCCTCGAGATGCCCTCGAGCACCCAGACCTATAGGTCAGGTTCCCTACCTCCGTCGGCGAGTTGCTTCCTTTAGTTCCGATGCTTCTCCACCCGTGACACGATGCAGTTCTACTCATCTTGGCCCCATGATTGTCTTCCCGACCTCAATTTTTGATTTATTGTGTTTTCCTTTGGCTTTTGAAATCTGACCTACTCCTCTATCTCAGCCATTCCACGACCTATTTCCAGTGGTCTGGGGCACACAAGATCAAGCACAAATGTTCTTTGTGTTTACTAGATTCTTGGGAGTTTGCTCCCGATTTCAACATAGCCGTACACCTGGTATAGCAAGATGGAGCAATGGAGCTCAAGCTCCAGAAGCTTTCTCCCTAGCCATGGCCAGGGAGGTAGATACCCGGTCAGTAAATGACCAGGGCATCCATGCCCCTATAATCGGTCAATTGATTTTCCATGGGTAATAAGGTCATTTCGACCTCTTAACTTGTATTCTCGACAACAATACTTTGATATTCCTATATGACATTAATGCCCTCGATATTTTGATTGATTCAATTGGTCGACCATGGGCTTATCGATAATTTTGCTTTTGTTTTATTTTCTCACCTGTAAAATGTGATATACAAGTTTGACACTTTTGACCTTGTGGTTTTAATCGACAGATTTATTTAATTCATACTAAATCGACCATTGGTCAGAAAAATGCAAATAAATAGTCGTTGGAAAGGATTTTTTAAGTAGAATCTGAATTTCTAGTTTCTGATCTTGATTTTCTTTCCCTTTTTGAAGTTTGAGTCAAATACCTTTTTATTTATGTTAAATGTTCTAAAATATATAATCAATTCATTTTAACTCCAAGTTGGGAAATAAAATGTGTTTTCCTAATCAGTAAAACATCAGTAATGTTTTGGGTTGGGTTTTAAGTCCTAAAATGGGTTTTGGTTTTAAGGTCTAAAATTAGGGTTTTCAACCCTTATAAATTTACATTAAACCTAATCCATGAATATACATGTTGAATCTAGGATAAAAGTGATTGGTATACAATCAAATCTATGAAAGTGATGGATGTGAATCTATAGTAAGGTATGTGAAGCCTATTTATGTATGTGACACCTATTTATGCATGTGGATCCTATTTATGTGAAACCTATAAATGTGCAAATGCACTCCATTCCTTCAATTGGGATTTTATCAAACCCTAAATTCCTAATGAGGCATAGTCTTGGAATTCTTCTATTGCCTTTCTTAGGCTATTTATTTGAGTTGGATCTACTATTATCAATTATTCTTGCTATTTCTTAAATTATTCTAGGGTCATGGACCCCACTTGCTATTGTTGGAAATTTATCCTAACTGCCATTTAATATTTCTGTCAAAAAATTATTTTAGAAGACATCCAAATAAGTTTTGATCTGAAGCTATCAGTTCCTCATGTTTTGCGTAGAATCAGGTTTTTACACATCCTTCTTTAAAAGAAAACTCGCTATGAGCTATGTCGTGGTAGGAAGCCTTCTATCGAGTATTTCCATGTTTTTGAATGTCCTTGTTTTGTTTTGAATACAAAAGATCCTCTCGATAAGTTTGATCTGAAATCTTACACGACTTTCTTTCTTGGCTATAACACTACTAGCAAGGCTTATAGAGTATTTAATGTTGATCTTGCTAAAGTAGAAGACTCCATAAATGTTAAGTTTATTGAGACTAACCCCTCTATACCTAAGATATTGTTCCAAATGATGATGTTGCAGGTGAAGTAATTCCTATTCTAAAAGAGATCAACATCACCCAAAAGGGAAAAGAGGTGGTCACTCAAGAAGAAGAAAAAGATGAAGAGAAGAAGGATCCAACTCCCCAGTTTTCAAAGAACCATCCAAAAGAGATACTTTTAGGTGATCCATTTGAAAGAGTGAAGACGCAGGCTGCATTCAACAAAGAACAAGACAACAATGCCTTCATCTCACAAATCGACCCAAAGAACGTCAAGGAAACTCTTGGGAAAGATGAGTGGATCCTAGCTATTCAGGAAGAGTTGGAGCAATTTGAAAAGAATAAAGTATGGACCCTAGTGCCAAAACCAAGTGATAGAAAGATCATTGGCACCAAGTGGGTCTACCGCAACAAGCTTGATGAAAGCAACAAAGTGGTAAGGAACAAAGCAAGGTTAGTGGCTCAAGGCTACAATCAATAGGAAGGTATAGATTTTGATGAAACATATGGACCTATAGCTAGACTTGAGTCCATTAATATGTTACTTTCCTTTTCTAGTTATAAAAACTTTCTTCTTTATCAAATGGATGTCAAAAGTGCATTTTTGAATGGTACAATTGAGGAGGAAGTGTATGTTGCAAATCCCCCAGGCTTGGAACATGATAGTTTACCTAACCATGTTTATTTGTTGCAAAAAGCTCTCTATGGACTCAAACAACCACCTAAGTCTCGAAATGAGAAATTAAAGAACTTTTTGTTAGACCATGGGTATATCATGGGAAAAGTGGATTCTACCTTATATCTAAAGCACACTTCTAATAATTTTCTTATCATTCAAATATATGTTGATGATATCATTTTTGGCATAACTAACCTTGATCTTTGTAAAGAATTTAGTGATCTTATGCATAGTGAATTCGAGATGAGTATGATGGGTGAGCTCGTGTTGTTCCTCAACTTTCAAATCAAGAAAAATAAAGATGGGAACTTCATCAACCAAGGCAAGTACACAAGTGAACTACTTAAGCGCTTTGGGATGGAGAACACCAAGCCAATAGACACACCCATGTCAAACACCACCAAACCTGACAAAGATGAAGAAGGTGAGAAGGTAGATGAGAAGCTCTACGGAGGTATGATCGGAAGTTTACTTTACTTAACTGCCTCTAGACCTGATATTGTATTTAGTGTTGGTTTGTGTGCTTTCTTTCAATCAAACCCTAAGAAATCACATCTTATAGCTGTTAAGAGGATTTCAAGGTACTGAGCCAAAACTCAAAATTTTGGACTATGGTATTCCAAGTCAAGGGACTTTACTCTTACTTCTTATAGTGATGTGGATTATGCAAGGTGATTGATTGATAGAAAGTGCATAAGTGGCACTTGCTTTCTCCTAGGACCATACTTGGTGCCTTGATTCTCCAAGAAATAGAGCACAATGGCATTATCAACCATCGAGGCTGAGTACATTGCAACTGGGAGTTTTTGTGCCTAGGTCCTATGGATGAAGCAAATACTCCAAGATTTTAGCATTCATTTTGATGCTTCTCCTATCTATTGTGATAATACTAGTGCAATTTACTTGTCATACAATCCTATCTTGCATAGTAGAGCTAAACAATCTCAACAAGCTGCCCCAATCGATCGGCTCAAGAGTTGGACCGATCGGCTCAAGTTGTTGAACCGATCGGCTCATGTGATGAACTGATCGGCTCAAGATAGGCTGAGATGACCAGTTCAAGAGTTGAACCGATTGGCTCAACTGGTCTAACCGAGATCATTTGGAAAGTGAGAAGACTATTTTGCAAATACAATTTGTTTCACTTGTACAAATTCAATTTGGACAAGGATTAATGTTTGATTAATCGGAAACAAATTTGAAAGTCAATTTGAGTTGGATCAGGACCACGAACCGATCGGCTCATAAGTGAGCCGATCAGCTCAGGTGCCCCAACTGATTGGTTGGGATGTGAACCGATCGGCTCAACTCCCCAACCAACCATTTAATGTATGAAATGATCGGTTCAGGTGGCACAGTTGGTTGTTTTATGGAAAATCTCGAACCCTTCTACTCCTGCTTTAATGCCGCATTACCCGGGGTAGAGAACCCTATCCCATGACCCTCCTATATATATAGGGGTAGTGGGGGCTTCTAAAAGACAACAACTCAGTGCACCAGTTGCTCTGCAAAGTTGTCGTTCTCTTTGGTTTTGGTAACCGAGAGAGAGCCTGAGAAAGTGCTACCCGATAAGGGAGGCACAACAAGGGAAAGACAACTGCAGAAAGTGACTGGCGGCAGGAGAGTGTGTCAGTGACTAGTACACTGACAGGAGGGTGCAACTCCTTCCGATTCCTTGTGGGACAAGGAGATTGGAGTTCCAGATGGTCCGTGTGGACTACTTCAAAGGCGGGTGACTTCTGCTGCTCGGAGGACAACTATCAAACTCGACAGTCCTGGTGAGATAAGGAGCTGATAGTCCTGATGAGACCAAGAGCTGCTCAGACACCGTCTAAGACCAGAGGTGAAGACCGCACTAGCTGCAAGGTAACATCGCTGAGCAAGCCTCGGGACAAGGTACGCCTCTACAAACCATCCTTCCTGTTGTATAGACATTGACGCATTTCCTTTATTTTGGGTTTTGGGAGAAGAAAATTTTTGTTTCCACTGCCTTCTCTATCTCCCCTAAAACCCAACACTCATCCTGACCCAGACTGTAGTTGACTGTCATCCTCCTGAGTGACAGAAACCTCCCGCCTCTACAGATAGTCCACATGGACCACCAAAAACTCTAGTTGTCATGTCCTAAAGGACACTTGAAGGAGTCATCCCTTCTGTTGGCGTACTAGTCATCGACACACTCTCCCACCACCAGTTATCATCCTACAGTTGGCTTTCCCTTATTGTGCCTCCCTAGTTGGGTAGCACTTGCTTGGGCTCTCTAGGTTACCAAAACCAGAGAGGACAAATTTGTAGAGAAACTGATGTTCTGAGTTGTGCTTTTGAGAAGCCCCCAATACCCCTCTCTATATAAGAGGGGTCAGGGTCAGGGTTCTCAGCCCCGGACAATGCGGGACTAAAGTGGGAGTAGAAGGGTCTGGAATTTCCGTGAACTGATGGTACTGTAGAAGGCGAACCGATCCTTTAAAAAAATGAATCGATTGATTGGGAGTGTGAACTGGTCGGTTCACTTAGTGAACCAATAATTTCACTTAGTGAACCAATCGTTTCACTTCCCATACTTTCCCACAATTGACTTTCCTTGTTTGTTTCTAATTAATACAAATATTAATTCTTATTCCAATCGAATTGTACAAGTGAAATGAAAATCCTTTCTCACAAAATGAGACAACCCTACCTCGCTCATCTAGTTCAATTGAACCAGTCGGTTCACCAAGGTGAACCAGTTGTCTCATTGAACATGAGTCGATTGGTTCACCCAGTGAACCGGTCAGTTGGTGGTCCAGGCTGTGCAGAATTCAGTCAATGTAGTTCTCAATCAATCTGACACTCTAATCAATTGGTTCAACATTTGAACTTGATGATTCTGAGTCAAGTCTATTGATTGAATGTTTAATTGAATATCTAAACACTTTAGTGATCAATCAAAACATCATTCATGGATAAACTCCTCTTCCAAGTTAATCCTATGTGTGTGACCCTATAGGTCCCATTTCACGTTGGTAGTGAAAGTCCATAACCACTTATGACTTCATAAGCAAAGAGCGGTGCCTATTCACACATCAGTGCTACCCAAGTGAAAAGAAAGGTTGGAGAACAACTTTCAACCCTACAATCCATAATTGGTGTTACAGTGAATGTATAGTTCCTTTGTCACTGATATCCAGATCGAACTCGAGGCATGGACATGTCATCCTTGACAAATGTTCAATCCATGTTTCTTGATCCATAGTAGAATGTCTGAGATATATGTAAGCTCAATGTCAGACATTGACTCACATGTGCATGGTCATGCTTTTCTCAGTCTCACTCATCAAGTGGCCAGGATATCATACTCCCTTAGGAGGGACAAATGCCATATCCATCACTCACAGTCAAAACCCCATGTGTCAAAGTCACCCAATCATCACATTTATAACAATACATATTTCAAGATTGTGTTTGATGATGCAAAGTGTACCGAACAACATGTGATGAGTGTAGTGATTTCAGGTCAAAGAACCATAGTCACCATTAATACTGTAAGAGCTGGTCCTGACTAACCAAGCATAGTTTCCATGCATCACTCTTATGGTGGGTCTGTCTGATACACTATTCTCTAACATGTATCTATGTTCTTAGTTTGATATCATATATCATGACTAATGAGATTTCATCATCAACCAACAGACACTCTAGTCTTATTTGTTATTGATGTCTATGGTTATTTCCACAATAACAACCGACTAGGGACAAAATAGGAATGTATACTCTTAACATCTGTATGATCTCATCGTTCAGGTCCTCAACCCGAAGGCATACGTCATTGAGTACAACAATTCTTTAGACATATATCATGTTATACTATTTATCTCAAACTAGTTAAAGCATATAGACAGAAATTGCCTTTATTATTATTCAAATCATTTACAAAGTATCCCATTACAATCATCATATAACTTGCTCTATGGGCATACATACCAACACATAGATCTCATGTATTATGTCAAAACATGGGTAAAGTATGTAAGTCTACTAATATATTCATACTTAGAAACTGCATTAACATAGTTAAATATTTTTTATTTTTTATGTCTACACATTTTCTACTATACTGAAATATAATATTGATCGTATATTATACTACCCATATTGTAAGACCCCTAACCTTACTTTTGGGTTCATCATGCTTTCTTACGTTAACTGCATGCTTAAAAACGTTAATCTAATCCCTAGATGTGCTTTGATATCATGTGACAAGCATAACTATCAAGTTTGGTCCATTTTCGACCGTGTTTGAGCAAGTTATGCAATTTTGTGCATGTTTTGGAATTTTATGAAATTTACCCATATCTATGATTTTTCTTGAAATTTTTCACATTATTGTTGTTCCTCACATTCTTTCATATCTGTTTTGAGTTGGTTGTACCTTGGGGGTCCTAGATGCATCTTGGTTTGATGGTGACATCTATCTAGGGTTGAGTTAGGGTTTTGCTCTCATAGATGAGCTACCTTGGAGGACATAAGTCGATGGTCCTCCATGTTGGATGGGACATGATTTTGGTTTCTTCAAGGTCACTAGAGGTGTGTGTGTTGATGGTTTCCCCTCTTGGAGCTCCTTGGGTTGGTGGTTCACCAAGTGAAGGTGCAAACTGATGGTGAGCTAGAGTTTTCACTCGTATGCCTAATTTTGACACATGGGGTTTTGACCTATTTCTTATATGTTTGAATTTTGGAATTTCCCCCTAGGTCCAATTATTGGACCCCTAGGTTGCCTCCCATCTTCCTACATCCTAATCAATGTCCCTAAACCTAAGTGAGAGATCTAAGTAGCTAGATTAGATAATTCTAGTGCAATTAGCATGAAGCCTTCTCAAGGCTAGAATGTGGGGGAATTGGGGTCCAAAACCTTAATTTCAGCTCCCCATTACTACCCTCGGCCCTAATTTCCCTAGTAATTCCTAATCTAGAAACTTAGACTTGATTAGACTCTAATTGAATTGAACCTAACCCCTAACCCAATTGAGCCTCGTAAGGGTAGTAGGGGGGTGTTGGGGACTAGTTCCCCTATACACAACCTAGCATATCCATGGCCAGTTAGTAGCTTAGGTTAATTCATTAGACTCTAACTTGTTGTTTGGTTTGTATGATCTAAGTGGAATTACAATGTTCATATGTCACCCCCCAACTTAAGCGATAAGTTCATACCCCTAAACAACCCATACCTCTCTTTATTGCTTAAAACCCTAGTTTTGTGCTTGCTTAGCTTAAATAGCTCTTTTGTTGCTTAGTTAGCTTCGTGATTTGCTTTTGTCTTGTTCATGCTAGTGTAGCTATTTAATTTCTCTTTTACTTCTCTCTTGCTTGCCTTAGTGTAATTTTCCTTTTCATACCTAGCTTAGTCCTTTCTTTCCTGCTTAGTCTTAATATAGTCTAGGGTTAACATAGATTTCATTCTTGTCTTTAATTCCTCATTTGTTAATAGTAGTTTAACAATCAAATCACCTTTAAACCCTTAACCCTAGTCTCCGCAGTAGGAACCCAACAAAACTAAACCTATCTCTAGTGCCCCCTCTTTTCCCTGTGGATCAACCCTATACTTGCCACCTTCCTATACTACGACACGACCCCATGTGCTTGTGGGTGTAGCTGTTGTTGGTATGTATGGTCTGAGAGCCAATCATGGGATGATTGGTGGGATACACTAAGATTGATCTGATAAGCATCTAAGGCAAGCTTCCAATTCTTTCTGGTTCAGTCATATGAGATAATGATAGAACATATTGAATGTCTAGAGAAGGACAGTACTCAATGACATATGCTTTCAGGTTAAGGACCTGAACGATGAGAACATACAGATGCTAAGAGTTTTTACATTCTTATTATGTCCCTAGTTATTTGATTCTTAATGTCCTATTCAGTTAAGATTCTAAGGTTTAGGGTTTTCTCTCTCTTCCTCACCCTCTTGAAGTAAGGGTATGTATGATAAGAATAAGGAATCCTCCACCAAATTAATGAAAAGCATGTAAACAAGATGTCATGGACATACGCTTAATATTTTAAGCGTAAACTAAAGTTTAGTTGCATGCTTAGGTCGTATGACATGTCTTGTCATTCCCTTAGTAGAGACCTGAGGCTAGACCTTCTTGTCTGGAGGATGAGTAGAGAGTTGGTCTTGGAGGCAGAGACCTTCATTATAGGTAGAGACCTGGTGTATCCTCTGAGGATGTTGCTAACCCTAACCCTAAGTGGTGGTTAGAGAGAGATGGCATGATGAGTTATATGTCTATGCATACAGTGGAGGATTCCTTAATTCATGACCTTGTTTCAAAATTAGTCATTGAGTCTGTAAAGAAATAGGTCAACCCTGTGTTCCTCACTCAAACCAACTTCATATCATTCTAATAGTAGAAACAAATAAGGAACCTTTCTTCAAGTTGTGGAAATATGCTTCCTTCTTCTTTAGGGTAGTAGTGTAGATGTACTTCCCACAAAAAACACCAAGAACTGTTCCCAGGTCATGGTAGAGATATCACGTGTCCTTCCTATCTTGTTCCACCAAACTCGAGCAGGTCCATTCAAAACATATGAAGCAAATCTAACCTTCTGGTGGGGAGGATATACCATACCATCAAAGGTACTCTCTATGGATAACACCCAATCCTCATCTTTATCGACCATCTCTATTTCACCTTCACCCTTATATGAGGGTGGTTTCATATTCATGAATTCCATGATGAAATACTCCTTAGGCTTTTTAGGTGCATACATGTCTTTCATCTTCTCCACCATGGTAGTAGCAAGAAGTTATCGAAAAATGGCCAACTCTTGCTCTGGAGAGATGACTACAATAGTATAAGAAGAGGTTGGGGTCTTGTTACCTACTGATGGCCCACTTCCAATCAAAAGAGTTGCTTGAGTCACTAGTGTGGTAAAGGGTAGATCCATCCTTGGTATCCCAAACCTAGGGTTTTGGGGTGTCTCGTAACCATACTAGATATCAACGGTCGAGTTATCTTCCGCCATAAGGGTTTTTGCCTGCATAAGGCAAGGATACTAGGTACAAGCAACCTATGGAAAAAGGTAAACATCCTAAGGGAGACAAGTTTGAAACATTTAGATAACCGACAATTACCAGATATGATACCATGTTGTAAGAAGTGGGATCCCATAAGGGGAACCACTCACTACTAAAATAAAAAGGCAGCATCCCAAACAACACACAAATAAAAACTTTTTTCTCAAAAGGGATGAAACCAATTTATTCAACATGATTGTATCATAACACAAAGTAGAAGCAGAATTAAGGATGTATATAACAATTACAAATCTTCATAGAATAACTACTCTTTCACCTCACAGGGTGATATTAAGTAAAACTAGCTACATAAATGGCTCACTGAGGATCACCTAAATACTTCAAGAAAAGTCTCCCAAGAAGTCAACTACACTTGTTGTGGTCTAGGTCCTCCTTGGTTTCCTTCTCCTATTCCAACACCTGGGGTTGGAAGCATACCCCACAAAAGGTAAAGAAAAGATGATATCAACAAAAAGTTGGTATGTGCATGCTAAAGAGAAACCGAGCAATATATATTAGGAAAGACGTACATCAAGTATAGAAGGCTTCCCATGTAGGAATTAAGAACTACCCAAACGAGCATAATAGGAAAATATTCATTGTCATATTATCAAAGAAATACTTGCTAAAATAAATCAATAATAAAATTGGTGCCACAAAAGCAAACATAATCTTTTTGGGCACAAAACCCATAACAACATGAATGTAGGTGAGATAAACATAGCACTAGAACAACATGAACAACAAAGGCGACCAAGCCTCATAAACTTAAAACCTGATAGAGATTCACACATAACCAAACTCCCAATATAATATGGGCCAAACCTCATTAATTTGAAACTCAGATATGGGGGCACATGACCTCCATCGCAAAATATAAATAAGGGTACATAACCCAAAAACTAATGCAAATTATATTACTCTAGGGCTACTGAGTCATACAACATGCTTAATAGAGAGGCAAGTAAAAAGTATAGTCAGATTTTTCAAATTAATCATCACAAAAGTGACCATCATAATGATTCACCTCAAAGTGAGCATACCCCACAAAAGGTAAAGAAAAGAGGATATCAGCAAAAAGTTGGTATGTGCATGCTAAAGAGAAATTGAGCAATATATATTAGGAAAGAGGTACATCAAGTATAGAAGGCTTCCCATGAAAGAAGTAAGAACTACCCAAACAGACATAATAGGATAAGATTCATTGTCATATGATCAAAGAAATACTTGCCAAAATAAATCAATAATAAAAGTGGTGCCACAAAAGCACAAATAATCTTTTTGGGCACAAAACCCATAACAACCTGCATGTAGGTGAGATAAACATAGCACTAGAACAACATAAACAACAAAGATGACCAAGCCTCATAAACTTGAAACCTGATAGAGATTGTCACATAACCAAACTCCCAATATAATGTGGGCTAAACCTCATTAATTTGAAACTCATATATGGGGCACATAACCTCCATTGCAAAATATAAATAAGGGAACACAACCCAAAAATCGATGCAAATTATATTACTCTAGGGATACTGAGTCACACAACATGCTTAATAGAGAGGCAAGTAAAAAGTATAGTCAGATTTTACAAATTAATCATCACAAAAGTGGCCATCATAATGATTCACCTCAAAGTGGGCATATAACATCAAATTGAGTTCCATTATGAAACAAACTGAGAACATGGTCCAAGCAATATGTCAATCTTAAGAACCTCATTTCCAAGGAGAGATTGGAACTCAATGACATCTCTGCTATGCTCAGAAGGAATCCTCTAGATAATGAACTTATTGAAGCAGACAAGTTTACACTTGAGAAACTTGATGTTCTCCTTAAAGCCAAAGAATCTTACTTCTGACAACAAAGTAGGATGGAATGGCTTACTAATGGAGATAGGGATACTAAAGTTTATCACACTATAGTCAAACGTAAAGACACCATTAACTCCATCACAAAGTTATTTGATGCACAAGGTAACCTTTTACAAGATACATATTCTATTGCTCATGATACCGTTCAATTCTTTGAACAACTATATAACCAATCACAACCGGATTCCACCTCATGTATTCCTGATTGGATGCCCACAGTAAATGAAGATGACAAAATAAATTTGTGTTGTACTCTTGAAATGAAAGAAATTAGAGATGTAGTCTGGTCCATTGGACCCAACAAGAGTCATGGCCCTGATGGATTCAACAAGCTTTTCTATAGGGATAACTAGAATCTCATATGCAATGATCTTCTGAAGGCTATTCAATGGTTTTTCAAAGGTGGACACATGTTTAGGCAAGTTAACCATGTTTTTCTTTCTCTCATTCCTAAGAAGGACATAGTTTCATCCCTAGCTGATTTCCAGCCGATCTCTTATTTCTCAATGCTTTACAAAATCATTAATAAAGTCATTTCTTAGAGGTCAGCTACCTTACTACCTAAAATCATCTCTCCTTATCAGAGAGCATTTGTCAAAGGTAGGTTCCCACCCCCATACCATAGAGTGGCGCACGTTTACAAAAACATGTCTATCACATTGCAGAAAGCATCCCTAAGGGTCGAAAGTCACGCAAGCGAGTGCCACAGCGGAAGCCCCGCAAGCGAGTGCAACAATGCAAGCCTGCAAGCGAGTGCCGCAAAGCAAGCCCCACAAGCGAGTGTAGTAATGCAAGCCCCGCAAGCGAGTGCCGCTATGCATGCAAGCATTCCATCATCCCACATTTTGCGTGATGTCGCACGGGTTGGTGATACATATACCAGGCCGTCACGCACAAGGCTCACCGAAGGAGACATCACTCAATAAATCCCAAAGGCAACAACCCATACCAACGGAGTAATGTCACCAACGGTTGGTGAGGTGCCTGACGGCCCGTTATATTAGCGTATCCTCACGTCACGCTCATCAATAAAAATTCAACCAAAGCATCACATTCGTACACAACAACAAGGAAACTAATCAACCTATAACCATGGAGCCATGCGAAGCTAAGACTGAAATGAGCCTGAAAAGCAATCAATATATCGGGCCATCACACACGAAGCTCACTGAAGAGGACATCACTCAATAAACTCAGAGGCAACAACCCATACGGACGGAGCGATGTCCCACGATAGTAGACGAGGTGCTTGGCGGCACGTTATATTTCCGAGTCTCACATTTGGCTCTTCACGAAGGACTCAACCCAAGCACCACATTCGCCCACCACAATAGGGAAATGAATCAACCTGCCGCGATGAATCTAATTTGATGCATAGACTAAATCAAGTGTGAAAAGCAAAACATGGATGACAACCAACCACATTCGGCTGTTCACGAAGGACTCAGCCCAAGCACCGCATTCATCCACCACAACAGGGAAATGAATCAACCTACCGCGATGAATCTAATTTGGTGCATAGACTGAATCAAGCATGGAAAGAAAAACATGGATGACAATCAACCCAAAAGGAAATGCGGAGCCGACCACAATGCCATCAGCAACCCCATATGAGGCATTTTATGGTAAGGGCAATTGGCAAGCAATAGATGGTGTGAGGGGTGGGATAATTACGCAACCATAAACTCCAGAGGCAACACAATTGTTGGCCAGTTGCAAGGTCAACTCCATAGCTATAGCTAGTGGAGAGCCACCTGTGGGCAATCCATAGCATAGATATCTCTCGGGGCCACTGGGCACCCCGAGCATCCCCACCCCATACCATGGATTGGCGCATGTTTACACGAACGTGAAGGGTATTATTTCAAATGCCTCCCTGGAGGTCAAATTTGAGTGATTGAGGCAATGCATGGATACGAATCAACCGTGGCGCATACCCCCCAAACCAATATGTAATATACCATCATATGAATGTGTTTGCGATGCCCCACTGGTTGGTGATACATATATCGGGCCATCAAGCACAAGGCTCACCGAAGGAGACATCACTCAATTAATCCCAAAGGCAACAACCCATACCGACAGAGTAATGTCACCAACGGTTGGCGTGGTGCCTGGAGGCTCGTTATATTAATGTATTCTCACATCACGATCGTCAAAGAAAAATTCAACCAAAGCACCACATTCGTCCACAACAACAGGGAAACTAATCAACCTGCAGCCATGGAGCCATGCGAAGCTAAGGCCGAACTGATCTTGAAAAGCAATCGATATACCAGGGCATCACGCACGAAGCTCACTGAAGGGGACATCACTCAAGAAACTCAGAGGCAACAACCCATACAGACGGAGCAATGTCCCACAGAAGTAGGCGAGGTGCTTGGTGGCATGTTATATTTCTGAGTCTCACATTCAACTCTTCACGAAGGACTCAGCCCAGGCACCGCATTCGTACACCACAATAGGGAAATGAATCAACATGCCGCGATGAATCTAATTTGGTGCATAGACTGAATCAAGCGTGAAAAGTAAAACACGGACGACAACTGACCCGCAAGGCAACATGGAGCAGACCACAATACCATCAGTAGCCCCATATGAGGCATTTGATGGTAAGGGCAACTGGAAAGCAATCGATGGTGCGAGGGGTGAGATAATTATGCAACCATATAGACTCGAGAGGCATCACGATGGCTGGCCAGTTGCAAGGTCAACTCCATAGCTATAACTAGTGGAGAGCCACCCGCGGGCAATCCATAGCATAGCTATCGCTCGAGGCCACTGGGCACCCCGAGCATCCCCACCCCCATACTATGGATTGGCACACATTTACACGAATGTGAAGGGTATTCTTTCAAATGCCTCCCCATAAGTCACATTTGAGTGCATGAGGCAATGCGTGGATACGACTCGACCGTGGATGGGATTTACCCCCCAAAACAATACATATTCATTCAAATGCCTCCCCAGAAGTCACATTTGAGTGCATGAGGCAATGTGTGGATACGAATCGACTGTGAATGGGATTTACCCCCAAACTAATACGTATTCTTTCAAATGCCTCCCCAGAAGTCACATTTGAGTGTGTGAGGCAATGTGTGGATACAACTCAACCGTGGTGCAACATAACCCACAAACCAATATGTAATATCCCACCATCCGACCGTGTTTGTGATGCCCCACAGGTTGGCGATACATATATCAGACCATCACACACAAGGTTCTCACATCGCGCCACATGGCCGTACAACTCGACCAACAAGCAATTGTCACAATTGGCATTCTGGTTGCTTTGTCATCATCATCATCATCATTCTTCTTCTTCTTCTTCTTCAAAGATCTTGATATATATATGTATATATATGTCATTTGTCGCAATTGCACAGCTGATTCTCACAAATCCCACAAGCCAGTTCTGCATTTGTTGCAACTAGCACAACGAGTGCCACAAACACCTCAAGCGGGTGCCGCAATTATGAAAATGACTCGACATATAGTCGTTAGGCATCATTATATGGATGTCTATCCATTCATCCCAAATCCCAAAATCGGTCGGTCGACTCCCCCCATACCATAGACTGGCGCACATTTACAGAAAATTGATAGGTATTCATTTAACTACCCAACGGGGGGGCATTTTGGTTAAGCAGACAAACTAGCTCCGATCGCCACCAAACTTGTTGGAGGCTCTTTTGGGACCATTCTAAGGCATATGGAACAATCTCATCTGAGTAAAGTTGCACCGTGCCAGTGGCGTACGGTGACCACCCCCCGGTTGTGCACACATGGATAGATGGTGTGCACGACTCCTTATCATGACCAATTATTAAGGAAGGCAATGTTTGCTGATTGCATCTCATACAACTCTTGGATAGATGATGTGCACAACTCCTTATCACAATCCAACTGCATGCTTCTAGGCACTTAATCCTATTAAGATCACCTAGTTAACCCGCACTGAAAATCCAACACAATAGAATATGCACCCTGCTAGGGCAGACCCACATGTCTACCATCACAATTCCACAAGATAGACGATGCACCATGCTAGGGCATTCCTACGGTTGGTCAATCAAGCTTTTCATTTTTTTCTTCCTATGGAAAGAATTTTAGACTTAATATTTATTGAGGGATTATATATATAAATACATATACATAAATCACCAAATACTTATAGTACATATCATATACATGCTATAACCGCAACAAGAACATGCAATAATTAAAACACACAAGCGACAGTTATGGCCATACTATTGTAATTCCTAGGAGCTACAAGGAATTACTACCACCCGGGGTCCACATCATATGAAACTTGTTGTTGATGAAGATTTGTGCTTAGACCAATCCATGTTGATCGATTAAATGCTTGAATCAGTCAGATCATCTCTTGGTCTCTAGGTTGACCTATTGAAATGGTCATATGGTCTTTAGGTTGAAGCGACGTCTAGACTCTTCCAGCCGGTCAATTGGGCCACCAGTTGATCGGTTCATCCTCCTTCCATATAACCTCCTTGGTCTTCCATTCGTTCGATCCGTTTCACGAACCGATCGACTCGTCTGGTGCAGAACGTCTTCTCATGATGAAACATAAAATAAAAACTTTTCTATTTCTTATTACACTCTCGAAGGGAAACATCGAGTTACATTCGAGGGTTATAGGAAGAAGAACATTAATTTAGATTTGGAAAAGAGAGAGAGGCTCGATATGCAGACTAAGTAACAACAAGAATAAATTACCACAACCATGAACACACAGATCTAGGGTTATTGGATATAACCATGCTCATCCACCGTTAAAACCAATTTTAAGGAGATATGTGTGAACTGCATATATATATGTATTTATATTAGTTCGTGAATCGTATGTGGTAATTAATCAGATATGCACATTAACCAGTTCAATATTCACATCGTATGCTATGAAATAAATCTGATCATATCAAGTTAAATCCCAGATACACCATAAATTGATGTGGCTCTGATACCACTACAGGGAAATTAGGGCGGCAGACAAGGCAGTGGAATTTTTTTTAAAGCACAATTCCCCTAAACAACAAGATCATGTCAACAACAATGTATCAAGGAAGGAGCAAGGTTATACCTAGTTCTAGAGCAAGTCCAACGGCATTACCTTTGTGGTAGTATCATGCTTCTTCTTCTTTAGACAACAACTCACTCCTTCTTCAGCAACAAAACTTAAACAATCATCTCCACCTACCTCTTGGTCTAGTCACCACGAACGATGGTTGATGGTGTTCTCCTAGATGCAGATAATGGCCTCCTGCATCTAGAGTATTCCATGTGGATCAACGATAACTCCACATTGCGCTACTAGAGCCAATGGGAAGGAGTTGTCCCTTTTGAACGTCAAACTGCTTGAGTTGATACTCTCTCCCACAATTGTCTCTCCCTTTCTATCCCTCCCTTTATAGGGTTGGACTTGCTCGGGCTCTCTATTAGTTACCAAAACCAAAGAGGACAAAAAATTGTCAGAGGCAATTATTGTATTTTGATAAGCTCCCAGTACCCCTCTATTTATAGGAAAGGCTAGGGTCAGGGTTCCCAGTCTATACGGGAGTCAAAAGGGTCGTATTCAAAAATTTTCTAGAACCTAGGCATGGCGAATCAAGCGGTTCACACACCCAACCAGTCGGTTGGTGCGCGAGCCGTTCAGTTTGTGAAATGTACTATTTTGAATCAAATTGGTAATCAATGCATGATTAATGCACAACATGATGTCAACACCAATCCTTGATCCAATCGAATCGGCAATTGAACATGGAGGTTCATCACATGAACTAGTTAGTTGGGATATGTGAACTAGTCAGTACACTATGTGAATCGGTTGTCTCACTCCCTGGTTCATCCATTCATCAGCCAATGTTGATTCCAATTGACCTGACACTCCAATAGATTGGTTCAACCCTTGAACCAGTTGGTTCAGAGTCCAGTCAGTCAATTTTGAACCTCAGTTGTTTAATTGAATACCTAAACACCTTTAGTAATCAAATTAAACATCATTCATGAATATACTACTTTAATAAAAGTATATCTTATGTGTTATAGGTCTAGAATTATGTGGGCAGTGAATGTTCATGACTAACTTACAACATCACAAGCAAAGAGTGGCATCTAGCAACATGTCATTGTTACCCAAGTAACTTAGAAAATTGGAGAACAACTTCAACCTACATTTTTCTATTAGTGTTACCGTGATCATATAGTTCCTTTGTCTCTAATATCCGGATTGAACTCAAAGCATGGAATCACCATCCTCTCAACATTCAATCCATGTTCCTTGAACTAGAGCTGACTGACTGAGATGCATATGAGTTCACATATCATATATTGAATCACATGAGTACGACTATACATTTCTCAGTCCCTCTTATCAAGAGACCATGAAAATCAATCTCCTGTAGGAGGGAAAAATCCCATCTACATCACTCACATTCAATCCTCATGTATCACAGTGCACCCAATCATCACCGTTATGACATCCGTTATTTGAGATCATGTTGGATGAGGTCAAAGTAGATGAACGGCATGTGATGAATGTAGTGACTTCAGGTCTAAGAACCAAAATCACC
Organism: Alisma plantago-aquatica; assembly: GCA_963693085.1. NCBI lineage: Eukaryota > Viridiplantae > Streptophyta > Magnoliopsida > Alismatales > Alismataceae > Alisma > Alisma plantago-aquatica. Next base: position 1,108,841,673 of record OY856412.1, read on the forward strand.
GCTATCACTATGAGAGATGATTTTGATTACCATTTCATGGTATCCATGTATCACTCTCACAATGGGTCTGTCTGATATGCTGTTCTCTAACATATACATGTGTTCTTGACTTGATATCACATATCATGATTAATGAGACTCTATCATCAGTCAACACACACTCTAGTCTTATGTAGTATTCCATTGTAATACTGACTAGGGACATAACACGATGTATGTACTCTTATCATACATATGATCTCATCGTTCATATCCATAACCTGAAGATATATGTCATTGAGTAACATCATTCTTTAGACATCTATTATGTATGTGTCATAACCTCATGACTAAGAAAAAACATAATAGATGAAATTACCTTTATTATTATCAAATTAGGTATCCAATTCCACAATCTAATCATCATATTATTGGCTCTCTAGGCATACATACCAATAAAGAATTGGTTGTAACACAAGAAAACACCTTGAACAAACCACTTAGAAAACCATTGGATGTGACCTAGAGATAGTCACCAACTAAACCTAAACAAGCCATCGTTTGACAACATAGAAGCACCATTGATTGTTGACACAAGAAAAGCCATCCATTGTGGGAATACAACCCACCATTGGTTCTGGAACCATGGATCACCATTAGTTGTGGTGTCTAGTACCATCATCGGGTCATGGAGTCGAAACCTCCATTGGTTGACACCATTGAGTGTTAAAGCAGTAGGGCCATCAACTGATGATCATAGGTCATTGGACCATTGAGTTTGGGAGTGAGAACAACAATTGGTTGATGGACCAAAAGGTCCATTGGTTGTTAGACTCAATACTCCCATTACTTATCATCCATATGGGGTGAAACCAAGCAAAAACAAGATAAAACTATCACTTGGTGAAGGAAAGGAAAACCATCAGTTGTGGCCATCACTAGGCACTAAGACCATTGATTCTTGAGCAAAAAATGATCCAAAAGGGATCCAAGGTAATACCATAGATTGGAATGATAATAACAAGTAAAATAGAACCAAAAAGAAAGTCAATCGATTCTAACAAGAAGGCAAACCATCAAGTGATATACAAGGTAGAAAACAACCTTAAAGACCATAAGAAACCCATCAATCAAGAGATACCAAGAACCATTGTTTGTCATAAAAGCAAGCCATAAAGCTTACTATACCATAGTAAGGTCACACACTAGGTTTAGAACACATCATAGAAGAATAACCATCTAAGAACTAGCACCTAAGCTCAAACCCTAGGCAAAGGTAGGATCTTTCTACAGAGAACTTAGTTTTAGAGCAATATCTAGCACATGCAAGCTATAAGTAAGAAACAGATGAGGAGAAATTTATATAACTCACCTCTAGGAAGAAGAAGAATCTCCAAATAGAAAGAAAGCTCGAGAGGAAGAGGAAGAATCTCTAGCTTGAGCACTCCACACGACCAAGCTAGCTCCTTCTCCAAGCAAGGGAGCAAACCCTAGGTCAAAGAAGCAAGAAATGGGTATTCTTCAGGCTCTAGAGAAAACTCTACCATGGAACACCAAGGTTCTGACCAAGAAGAAGGATAAAGGAGGTAGTACAGAAAGAGAAACGAAGGAGAGAGGAAATAACTTACTTACTTAGGTCAAGTACAAGCAAAGGAAGTTCTACCAGCTCAAAAGGAGGGTAGATTTGAACCCTAGCCAGACATGCAAGGAGATCTGCCACATTATACTCCACCTAGACAAGGAGGGACAATCTCTAGATAGAAATGAAGAGAAAGGGGGTCCAAAGGGATTGTTTGCATGCTAGAGGGAACATATAAGAACCGAAGGGTGAGAGGGAGAGAAGGTTAATGTGTCCTACTAGGTTTTCCATGTGTCCATGGCCTAAAGGGTCACATCCATGCAAAGTAGAAGCTCCATATGTTGTGGGAGTATGAAGGGAAATCGTTTGTTGACTCCCAGGCCACCCATCAACCTTCAACAATGGGATAACCATCAGATCATGAACCTTTGGTCATACGGGTGAACCACCAACCCAAGAAGATCCAAGAGGGGAAACCATCAACACACACACCTCTAGTTACCTTGAAGAAACCAAAATCATATCCCATCCAACATGGAGGACCATCGAGTTATGGCCTCCAAGGTAGCTCATCTATGAGGCAAAACCCTAACTCAACCCTAGATAGATGTCACCATCAAACCAAGGTGCATCTAGGACCCCCAAGGTACAACAAACTCAAAAATGATATGAAAGAATGTGAGGAACAACAATAATGTGAAAAAGTTCAAGAAAAATCATAGATATGGGTAAATTGCATAAAATTCCAAAACATGCACAAAATTGCATAACTTGCTCAAACACGGTCGAAATTGGACCAAACTTGAAAGTTATGCTTGTCACATGATATCAAAGCACATCTAGGGATTAGATTAACGTTTTTAAGCATAAAGTTAACGTAAGAAAGCATGATGAACCCAAAAGCAAGGTTAGGGGTCTTACAATATGGGTAGTATAATATACGATCAATATTATATTTTAGTATAGTAGAAAATGTGTAGACATAAGAAATAAAAAATATTTAACTATGTTAATGCAATTTCTAAGTATGAATATATTTGTAGACTTATATACTTTACCCATGTTTTGACATAATACATGAGATCTATGTGTTGGTATGTATGCCCATAGAGCAAGTTATATGATGATTGTAATGGGATACTTTGTAAATGATTTGAATAATAATAAAAGCAATTTTTGTCTATATGTTTTAACTATTTTGAGATAAATAGTATAACATGATAGATGTCTAAAGAATTGTTGTACTCAATGATGTATGCCTTCAGGTTGAGGACCTAAACGATGAGATCATACAAATGTTAAGAGTATACATTCTTATTTTGTCCCTAGTTGGTTGTTATTGTGGAAATAACCATAGACATCAATAACAAATAGTGTATCAAACCAAGAACATAAATACATGTTAGAGAATAGTGTATCAGACATACCCACCATAAGAGTGATGCATGGAAACTATGCTTAGTTAGTCAGGACCAACTCTTACAATATTGATGGTGATTATGGTTCTTTGATATAAAATCACTACACTCATCACATGTTGTTGGGTACACTTTGCATCATCAAACACAATCTTGAAATATGGATTGTTATAAATGTGATGATTGGGTGACTTTGACACATGGGGTTTTGACTGTGAGTGATGGATATGACATTTGTCCCTCCTAAGGGAGTATGATATCCTGACCACTTGATGAGTGAGACTGAGAAAAGCATGGCCATGCACATGTGAGTCAATGTCTGACATTGAGCTTACATATATCTCAGAAAGTCTACTATGGAGCAAGAAACATGGATTGAATGTTTGTAGAGGATGACATGTCCATGCCTCGAGTTCGATCTGGATGACAAAGGAACTATACATTCACTGTAACATCAATTATGGATTGTAGGGTTGAAAGTTGTTCTCCAACCTTTCTTTTCACTTGGGTAGCACTGATGTGTGACTAGGCACAACTCTTTGCTTATGAAGTCATAAGTGGTTATGGACTTTCACTACCAACGTGAAATGAGACCTATAGGGTCACACACATAGGATTAACCTGGAAGAGGAGTTTATCCATGAATGATGTTTTGATTGATCACTAATGTGTTTAGATATTAAATTAAACATTCAATCAATAGACTTGACTCGGAATCATCAAGTTCAAATGTTGAACCAATTTATTAGAGTGTCAGATTGATTGAGAACTACATTGACTGAATTCTACATAGCCTGGACCACCAACCGATCGGTTCACTGGGTGAACCGATCGACTCATGTTCAGTGAGACAACCGGTTCACTTGACCCAGATGAGTGAGGTAGGGTTGTCTCATTTTGTGAGAAAGGGTTTTCATTTCACTTTTACAATTCGATTGGAATAAGAATTAATATTTGTATTAATTAGAAATAAACAAGGAAAGTCAATTGTGGGAAAGTCTGGGAAGTGAAACGATTGGTTCACTAAGTGAAATGATTGGTTCACTAAGTGAACCGACCAGTTCACACTCCCAATCAATCGATTCATTTGTGAAAGGATCAGTTCGCCTTCCGTAATACCATCAGTTCGTGGAAATTCCGGACCCTTCTAATCCCAGTTTAGTCCCGCATTGCCCGGGGATGAGAACCCTGACCCTGACCCTGACCCCTCCTATATATAGAGGGGTACTGGGGGCTTCTCAAAAGCACAACTCAGAACATCAGTTTCTCTGCAAAGTTGTCCTCTCTGGTTTTGGTAACCTAGAGAGCCCAAGCAAGTGCTACCCAACTAGGGAGGCACAATAAGGGAAAGACAACTATAGGATGATAACTGGTGGTGGGAGAGTGTGTCGATGACTAGTACGCCGACAGAAGGGATGACTCCTTCTAGTATCCTTTAGGACAGGACAACTAGAGTTTTTGGTGGTCCATGTGGACTATCTGTAGAGGCGGGAGGATTCTGCCGCTCAAATGGATGACAGTCAACTGCAGTCCAGGTCAGGACGAGTGTTGGGTTTTAGGGGAGACAGAGAAGGCAGTGGAAACAAAAAATTTCTTCTCCGAAAACCCAGAATAAAGGAAACGTGTCAACATCTATACAATAGGAAGGATGGTTTGTAGAGGCGTACCTTGTCCCGAGGCTTGCTCGACGACATTACCTCACAGCTAGTTCGGTCTTCACCTCCGGTCTTGGACGGTGTTTGAGCAGCTCCTGGTCTCATCGGGACTGTCAGCTCCTGTTCTCACTGGGATTGTCGGATTTGACAGCTGTCCTCCGAGCGGCATAAGTCTCCCGCCTCTGAAGTAGTCCAAAAGACCACATGGAACTCCAATATCTTTGTCCCACAAGGAATCATAAGGGTGTACTAGTCACCGACACACTCTCCTGCCACGAGTCGCTTTCTACAGTTGTTTTTCCCTTGTTGTGCCTCCCTTATCGGGTAGCACTTGCTCGAGCTCTCTCTCGGTTACCAAAACCAGAGAGAATGACAACTTTGCAGAGTAAATGGTGCACTGAGTTGTTCTCTTTTAGAACCCCCCACTACCCCTATATATATAGGAGGGTCATGGGACAAGGTTCTCTACCCCGGGTAATGCGGGATTAAAGCAGGAGTAGAAGGGTTCGAGATTTTCCACAAAATAACCAACTGCGCCACCTGAACCGACCATTTCATACATGAAACGGTCGGTTGGGGAGTTGAGCCGATCGGTTCATGGTCCTGATCCAACTCAAACTGACTTTCAAATTTGTTTCCGATTAATCAAACATTAATCCTTGTCCAAATCGAATTTGTACAAGTGAAACAAACTATATTTGCAAAACAGTCTTCCCACTTTCCAAACGATCTCATTTAGACCAGTTGAGCTGATCGGTTCAACTCTTGAACCGGTCATCTCAGCCTATCTTGAGCCGATCGGTTCATCACATGAGCCGATCGGTTCAACAACCTGAGCCGATCGGTCCAACTCTTGAGCCGATCAGTTGGGGCAGCAGACTTGTGTAAATCAATCAATTGCAGTTTCAATCAATCTGATACTCTAATCAATCTGTCCAACACCTTGAACACTATGATAATGAGCTATCAATTGATTGAGTGTTTAATTGAACTACTAAACTCCTTTAGTAATCAATATAAACATGGTTTGTGGATAAACTCCTTTTCCAGGTTAAATCCTATGTGTGTGACCCTGCAAGTCCATTTCACATTGGCAGTGAAAGTCCATAACACTTATGACTTCACAAGCAAAGAGCGGTGCCTAGTCGCACATCAGTGCTACCCAAGTGAAATATAAAGTTGGAGAACAACTTTTAATCCTACAATCCGTGAATGGTGTTACAGTGAATGTATAATTCCTTTATCATTGATATCTCGAATGAACTCAAGGCATGGAACAGTCATCCTGTCAATGTTCATTCACTTTCTTGATCTCAGAGTAGATTGGAGGAGATATGTATGACATCAATATCACATACTGATTCACACATGCGTGTGCACGCCTATCTCAATCCTACTCATCAAGTGGCCATGGATATCAAACTCCCTTAGGAGGGACAAATCCCATATATATCACTCACCCCTCAAAAGCCCCATGTGTCTAAGCCACCCAATCATCACCTTTATAACAACCCATGTTTCAAGATTGCGTTTGAAGATGTCAAAGTGTACCCAACGACATGTGTTGAGTGTAGTGATTTCAGGTCAAAGAATCACACTCACCACCATCAATGTGAGAACTGACTATGACTACCATGTCATGGTTCCATGTGTCAAACTCACGGTGGGTCTGTCCGGTAAACTTGTTCTCTAACAAGTACCTATGTGTTTGGTTTGATATCTCCATATCATGACTAACGAGATTTTTTCATCAACCAACACCACAATCTAGTCTTGTGTGTCATTTTTGTCTATCTACCTTCCACAATGACATCTGACTAGGGACATAATAAGAATGTACAAACTCTTAGCATCCGTATGATCTCATCGTTTTGGTCCTCAACTTGAAAGCATACGTCATTGAGTATTATCATTCTCTAGACATTCAATATGTTCTATCATTATCTCATATGACTGAACTAGAAAGAATTGGAATCTTGCCTTTGATATTTATCAAATCAATCTTAATGTATCCCACCAATCATCCCATGATTGGCTCTCAGGGCATACATACCAACAGACTCCCACTTGCACTGTGAGCCAATCACCCTTGAATCATATTCATAGTGATCTTCAAACATGTCCCACATGTTACTGTACTATAGTGCTAACATAGTGAGTTATGGAAACACTTTGCCTAAGTTATTTTTAACTACATGTCTCTCATCTCTGCATTGTACATCATACGTATGAGATGGAGTTTCCGTAATATGTGATCTAGTATTCCTTTGCTAACCTTTAGCCATATTGCATGATCAAGTACTCCTAACTTGTCATCAATGATAAAAATAACTATAAGTTCATCTCTATGAACTTCCAGATCCATATAGTATCCACTAATGTTCTCTAACACACGGATACTCGACATTTCCTTTTAAACTACTTTATTGGAATGTTTCCAATTATCAACAAACATTAACTTTTATATATCCCATATATATTGCGATTAATTTTCTATCCTTTTCGGAAGTTTGCATCAATGTATCTCTTTACAATGAACCCTTCCTTATTTCCATAGAACTAGTACTTCTCAAATACTTATCAAGTTCTCATGGTATTCCAGTAACCCTTACTGGAACTAGACAGACATCCACTCATCATGTCCCACATACGAGTTATCAGGATGAGCATATCATATTGTCATGTCCTACATACAAGATGATAAATGTGTTTTGTTCTTGCCATGTCCATACATGCAAGACAATGGGATGATTACATACATGATAGATCCTTGTCTATTCTTAGTGTTTCCATTCTTCATAAGAATTGGACACTAGGCCTTGGGATACTAACTCCATGTAACATGGACAAGTTTTCTCCCACTGAATCTATGCATACTGAACCCTTCAGTATAGATTGCCAATGTATGTTCTCTCTTTTCAGGTCAAGAGGTTTTTGAGAATTATCTCTATAGATCTCTATTCCTATCACATAGGAAATTTCTCTATCTTCCTTAAATATAATTTCCACTTTGGATTTCCATTCTAGAACATTTCCATTTCACATCAACATATGGAATGTGAATACGCTCCCACTAAATCACATATCTCTCTTTATATTTGACATATCAGTCAAACCTTTTGACTATATTATCAAAATAAAGATCACAGTTCTGAGTTTCTTGTTCTCAATCAATCACATTGATAAGTCCATTGTAACTTATAGACTTCATTTGCATTAATGGATTCATAAACCTTATAGGTTGTGTCACATACACATCCTTGTTTTATTCCTCATAGGAATGCAGTTTAAGCATCCATATGCCAAATCTCTTAGTCATTAAGTTGCAATCAACAAGCATCATCCTTCTCAAAATGTTATCCATGTGTCTTAACGCTTAAGACTCATTCACACTTTTGGATTTTATCCCGATGGGTGCTACCATCAAGGTCATACCTTGTGGTTCACATGGAAGTCATTTAGGATGTAATGGTCATAAACCATAACTCAAAATCCGGTTCCTCATATTCATCTAGATAGTTGATTCATCACATTACCAACTCATCACATAAATAATTGAGGTGTATCTGTCAAAGATATAAGAACTCACAACTCCTTGTGATTCTTAATGTCCTTTATTAGTGTGGGGTATTCTTTATTTAAGAAGAAATTAGTTATTTGATAATCATCCTCTAACTCCTTAGAGTATGACTCCTTTAGATTTAGACATCACCATGCCTTAATCATGAGCTCACTATGATACACTATCATAATCACTCATAAGGATCTCAAACATTTGGTTCAAGTATTTCATTCATTGATCTCATCAAGAATTAATACTTTACCAAATTCGTAATTCATCTATGATATTCTTGAACACTTCAAGATACTCATATTGGTATTTCTCTAAACATCATTTGAAGTATTAGCATTAACTCCAATAGGTATGTAAATACATCACATGTATTATACCTAATAGGATAATCATTCTCCCACTACCACTAGTCAAGATTGATTAATCATGTCCAAGAGATTCATGTCTCCAAAAGAGTCTAGATTTATCCATCATATGGAAACTAGAAATGAATTTCTCATGATTTTTTCTAATTTGACTGTTTCAGTTATCAATAACTTTTAGGTATCATTTTATCTTATGCATACCAAGTATAACAAGATAAGCAAGGCATTGCCACAATGATTGAAACATCAACTTTATTAATTGCCATTATTTTCATACAATATGCAAAAATTAAAGTGTTTCTATCTTATTGGCAAATATGAAATAGCATTTCATAACTCTATTACATGCCTTCAAGGCTGAAAATAAACTAAAGTAATCCTATCTATGGTGGCAACACTTGCCCCATTTATTGAGTGCTTTACATTTTATATCTTGGTTTCATATACCTAAAAAATGTTACTAGTTTATTTCATGACACCTTCAGGTGGAGACGTCTGTCGCCACCTTCTTCTTTAGTTCTTCCAGATAGAGTGGACAATTCCTTTTCCAATGTCCTGGCTTTTGATAATGGCAGAAATTGCCTCTTTTGGTCACACCTCCTTTGGCCTTGAGATCTGAAGACGACTTGGGCTGCTGGCTAACATCAGAACCCTTCTTAGCTTTGCCCTTGCCCTTGCGCTTGGACTTGCCTTTCTTGCTGTTGATCATCATCACAGACTTAGGCTTGTCCTTATTCATATGTGTCTCGGCTGTCCTCAACATGCCCAACAACTCTGTCAACGGCTTGTCAAAGTTGTTCATGTTGTAGTTCATCACAAACTGACTGTAGGATTCTGGCAACGATTGCAGTATCACGTCAGTAGCCAATTCTTGGCTCAGGGGAAATCCCAATCTTGTCAGGTTCTCCACATACCCAATCATCTTGAGCGTGTGAGGACCAACTGGACCTCCTTATGTCATGACACACTTAAATAACACCCTGGAGACATCATATCTCTATTGTCGTGCTTGATCTGCATACATGTTCTTGAGATGCTGAATCATCTCAATGACACCCATGTTCTCATGTTGTCTCTGCAACTCATGGTTCATGGAGCACAACATCAAGCACTTTGCATCAATGACATCATCAGAATACTTCTTATAAGCATCCCTTTCTGCCTTTGGTGCGGTAGGAGTAGGTTCCTCTAGAACTGGAGTATCCAGGACATAGAGCTTTCTCTCTTGAGTGAGAACAATTCTCAACGTCCTAAACCAGTCGTGGAAGTTAGTCCCATTAAACTTGTACTTTTCAAGGACCATTCGCAACGAGAAGTGATTGTTGTTTGTTGTCATTTATACTACAAAAGGAAATATATACAGTTTAGTTCAAAACTCAATTTTAACTTATTTTGATTGATTTGAAAAGTTGACGATATAATTAGGACTTTAATTAATTATCACTCCCATTATTTTATTCAAATTGATATCCCTCACCATCAATTCGGAAGATAGCAGCGTACAATCTTCTAGTGGGTCAAGATCCTAAAATCCTTTAAGTCATGGATCAGCTAGGGCTGTCACCCACAACTTAGATCTTGCAGGTAGGCAACTTTTGCCAATTGCATCATATGCAACTTTTGAAAGATGTCATATGCAACTCCTTGCCATGATCACCTCCATTCCTCAAGGTGCTAGATCCTATCTAGGTCACCTTGTTAAGTCCGACGCAAATCCAACACGATGAATATGCACCCTGCTAGGACAGACCCACATATCCATCCTTCATGCTTCCAAGAGATAGACGGTGCACCATGCTAGGGCGTGCCCACACTTGGCCGATCAAGCTTTTCACGTGTGTCACATTTGGAAGGCATCTAAAACTTTAATATTTAATGAGGGATTTGGTTTTATAGGTACATATACATATCCAATCACCAAAATATATAGTATGTATCATATACATGCTATAACCCATAGAAAACATGTGAAATGATAAAAATGATGATTATGGCCATCCTAATGTGATTCCTTGAGCCAAGAGAAATCACGGTCATCTAGGTCTACATCACATGCAACCTATACAAGATGAACTCTGTGCTTTGCCTTTACTGGGTTTGATCAACTCATATCCATGATTGATCGACTCGCCATCAGGCCGGTCAGTTGGGTGCCACCAGCCGATCGGTTGGCTCCTCCAATCGATCGGTTCGCCTGGTCGTCGTGCATCTCCTCATGGTCACCACCCACTCATATTGCTCCCTGAACCGGTCGTCTGGATCACCAACCGATCGGTTCACTCCTTGAACTGATCGTCTCAATCGTCGTCAAATGTCCTCTGTTCTTTGACATAACACGAAATAAAAGATCTATCCTATTTTACATTTGAATAAGAAAACCCCGAGTTACATTCGGGGGGAGCAAAGGTAGGAAAGAAACCTCGAGTTATCTCGAGCCACATCAGGAATAGGAGATAGGGAATCGGTGTGTAGACCAAGATGCAAGCAACCACATACAACCAAGCACACATACATATGGTTTATTGGCCATAACCACTCTATACATCCACCACAAAACTCATTTAAGGGCGACGCGTATCGAGTGCATTCATATTACATATCATATATGTATATTGGGATTTGTGGATTTAGGATTGGACATGCATAAAGCTAATTTTATTTGCATCATATGCAATAAATAAAGGCGACAAACCAAAATCGATCATATCGATAATCCTAAAGTATAGAGCAGTTGACGTGGCTCTGATACCACTGTTGGGTTTTAGGGGAGATAGAGAAGGCAGCGGAAACAAAAATTTTCTTCTCCCAAAACCCAGAATAAAGGAAACGGGTCAACATCTATACAATAGGAGGGATGGTTTGTAGAGGAGTACCTTGTCCCGAGGCTTGCTCGACGATGATACCTCACAGCTAGTGCGGTCTTCACCTTCGGTCTTGGACGGTGTTTGAGCAGATCATGGTCTCACCGAGACTGTCAGCTCCTGGTCTCGCCGGGACTGTCAGATTTGACAGTTGTCGTCTGAGCGGTAGAAGTCTCCCGCCTATGAAGTAGTCCACATGGACCACCTCGAACTCCAATCTCCTTGTCCCACAAAGAATCGAAAGGAGTCTCACCCTCCTGTCAGCGTACTAGTCACCGGCACACTCTCCTACCATCAGTCACTTTCTACAGTTGTCTTTCCCTTGTTGTGCCTCCCTTATCGGGCAACACTTGCTCGGGCTCTCTCTCGGTTACCAAAACCAGAGAGAACGACAACTTTGTAGAGAAACTGGTGCACTGAGTTGTTGTCTTTTAGAAGCCCCCACTACCCCTATATATATAGGAGGGTCATGGGATAGGGTTCTCTACCCCGAGCAATGCGAGATTAAAGCAGGAGTAGAAGGGTTCGAGATTTTCCACAAAACAACCAACTGCGCCACCTGAATCAATCGTTTCATACATGAAACGGTCGGTTGGGGAGTTGAGCCGACCAGTTCACATCCCAACCGATCGGTTGGGGCACTTGAGCTGATTGGTTCACTTCTGAGCCGATCAGTTCGTGGTCCTGATCCAACTCAAATTGACTTTCAAATTTGTTTCTGATTAATCAAACATTAATCCTTGTCCAAATCGAATTTGTACAAGTGAAACAAATTGTATTTGCAAAATAGTCTTCTCACTTTCCAAACGATCTTAGTTAGACCAGTTGAGCCGATCGGTTCAACTCTTAAATCAGTCATCTCAGCCTATCTTGAGCCGATCGGTTCATCACATGAGTCGATCGATTCAACAACCTGAGCCGATCGGTCCAACTCTTGAGTCGATCAGTTGGGGCAGTAGACTTGTGCAAATAAGTCAATTGCAGTTTCAATCAATCTGATACTCTAATTAATCGGTCCAACACCTTGAACACTATGATACTGAGCTATCAATTGATTGAGTGTTTAATTGAACTACTAAACTCCTTTAGTAATCAATCTAAATATGGTTTGTGGATAAACTCCTTTTCCAGGTTAAATCCTATGTGTGTGACCCTGCAGGTCCATTTCATGTTGGCAGTGAAAGTCCATAACACTTATGACTTCACAGGCAAAGAACGGTGCCTAGTTGCACAACAGTGCTACCCAAGTGAAATAGAAAGTTGGAGAACAACTTTCAATCCTACATTCCATGAATGGTGTTAAGGTTAATGTATAATTCCTTTGTCAATGATATCCCGAATGAACTCAAGGCATGGAACAATCATCCTGTCAATGTTCATTCACTTTCTTGATCTCAGAGTAGATTGGAGGAGATATGTATGACATCAATATCACAGATTGATTCACACATGCGTGCGCACGCCTATCTCAATCCTACTCATCAAGTGGCCATGGATATCAAACTCTCTCAGGAGGGACAAATCCCATATCTATCACTCACCCCTCAAAAGCCCCACATGTCAAAGCCACCCAATCATCACCTTTATAACAAGCCATGTTTCAGGACTGCGTTTGATGATGTCAAAGTGTACCCAACGACATGTGTTGAGTGTAGTGATTTCAGGTCAAAGAATCACACTCACCACCATCACTGTGAGAACTGACTGTGACTACCATGTCATGGTTCCATGTGTCAAACTCACGGTGGGTCTGTCCGGTAAACTTGATCTCTAACAAGTACCTATGTGTTTGGTTTGATATCTCCATATCATGACTAATGAGATTTTGTCATCAACCAACACCACAATCTAGTCTTGTGTGTCAGTGTTGTCTATCTACCTTCCATAATGACATCTAACTAGGGACATAATAAGAATGTACAAACGCTTAGCATCTGTATGATCTCATAATTCAGGTCCTCAACCTGAAAGCATACATCATTGAGTAATGTCATTCTCTAGACATTCAATCTGTTCTATCATTATCTCATATGACTGAACCAGAAAGAATTGGAAGCTTGCCTTTGATCTTTATCAAATCAATCTTAATGTATCCCACCAATCATCCCATGATTGGCTCTCAGGGCATACATACCAACAACGAGGAGCTGCACAGACATCGTCCAATACTAGGTTGTTGAAGAATGCACTAGTTGTGAGTTATTGTCACTGAGCAAGCCTCCGGACCAGGTACACCTCACTAAAACCATCCTTCCTATTTCATAGTCATTGATGTGATCTACTGGTTTATGGATTTGTGGTGAGAAATTTTTTGTTTTCACTGCCTTCTCTGTCCCACAAAACCCAATAGTGGTATTAGAGCCACATTAATGCTCTATGTTTTAGGATTAATCGATATGATCAGTTTTTGGTTTTACACCTTTTATTTATTGCATGTGATGCGAATACTTAACTGGCTTATATGCATGTCCAATTTAAATCCACATATCCTAATATACATATATGATATGGTATATATATGAAATCAATACGCGTCGCCCTAAAACGGTTTTGATGGTGGATGTGTAGCGTGGTTATGGCCTATAAATCCCTATGTGTGTGCTTGGTTGGTTGTGTTTGTTTGAATCTCGATCTACGTACTGAGTCCCTTCTCCTATTCCTGATGTAACTAGAGATAACTCGAGCTTTCTCTTCTACCTTTGCTCCCCCCGAATGTAACTCGGGGTTTCCCAAAGTAATATGTAAAATAGGATAGTTTATTTCCTGTTATGTCGAAGAATGGTGGGTGCCCGAATGAGCGTTTGGAGGATTGAGACGACCGTCTCATGGAGAGAAATGATCAGTTGGTGGACCGAGATGATAGTCTCATGGAGTGAGATGAGTGGTTGATGGCCTGAGGAGATGCATGATGACCTGACAAACTGATCGTCTGGAGAAGCCAGTTGATCGACTGGTTGCGCCCAACCGACTGGCCGTGAGGTGATCCGATCAGTTATGGGATGAGCTGATCAACCTGAAATGGCTAAAGCACAAGACTTCATCTTCTACAAGTTGCTGCATATGATGTAGACCTAGATGACCGTAATTCCTTGTGGCTCAAGGAATTACAATAGGATGGCCATAATCATCGCTTTATCGCTTCACATGTTTTCTTGTAGGATATAGCATGCATATGATATGTACTATGTATGTGGTTATTGGATATGTATATGTATATATAAACCAAACCCCTCAATATAATATTAATTCTTAGATGCTTTCCATAAGCAGCACACATGAAAAACTTGATTGACCAAGCGTAGGTTATGCCAAAGCATGGTGTGCTGTCTATCTTGTGGAAGTGTGATGGTAGATATGTAGGTTTGCCAAAGCAAGGTACATAGTCTATCATGTTGGCTTTTGGGTTGGGCTTAACTAGGTGATCATAATGAGATTACCTAGAAGCATAAAGATGGATTGTGACAACTAACTAAATAATCTAGTTGTGGGCGATCAACCAAAGCTGACTCATGATTAGATGAAATATGGATCTTGGCTCACTAGAAGCTTGTACGCTGCAATCTTCTGAATTGATGGTGAGGGCTATCAATTTGATCAAAATAGTGGGAGAGATAATTAATTAAAGGCCTAATTAATATTTTAAAGTTTATTCAAATAAAAATCAAATCAAAAAGGAATTTTTGACAAAATGTAAATGTTTTCTCTTGTAGAATCAAATGGCAAAGAAATCATCTTTTAAATCGGGAAAAATAATTGAGATAAATTTCCATAACTGGTTAAGGACTATGATAAGTGTTCTGCATAATCCTAAGATACCAGTGGCCTTAGAATCTGATCTATATACACTTAAGGCGTTGTTTGAGGCTAAAAAGAAGAAGGATAGTTCCATGATAGTGATTAGTGGAATGGAATCCAAGGACAAAGGCAAGGGAGAGAAGGGTTCTCACGTAAAGCTGAAGTCCTTGTCTTCTACGCTCACAACATGGAGAGGATTGAAGGAATCACAAAAGATGAATCAAGAGATAGAGATCTCTACTTCAGGTGTATACATGATAGAGATCAACTTTACTACTTCATCAGGGGTACTTGATACCGTATGTGGATCACACATTTGTTCAAATGTGGAGGATCTAAAAAAAAGTAGGCCTTTTGGGAAAGGCGAGGTTGAACTACGTGTTGCTAATGGGGCAAGAGTTGCTGCCAGTGCCGTAGGAACCTATGAGATATCTCTACCTAGTGGGCTAATAATCGAGTTACAAAACTAATATTATGTTCCTGCCATAAATAGGAATATCATTTATGTATCTTGTTTGGACAATGATGAATTTGAATTTCTTATTAAGAATGGAAAGTGTTCCATTTCTAAAAATGGGATCTTTTATGGCAGTGCCCCAATATCTTACGGTCTATATTTGATAGATCTACAGACAAGTGTATACAACGTAAACACCAAACTAAAGAAACTCAATAACTCAAACAAAACATACCTTTGGCATTGTTGTCTAGGGCACATAAATGAGAATCGCATATCTAGACTCCATAAGGATGGTTATCTGGATTCTTTTGATTATGAATCAATAGAGACATGTGAATCTTGTTTGTTGGGCAAGATGACCAAGGCTCCCTTTTTAGGAAAAGGTGAGAGAGCTAGTGATCTATTAGGACTCATACATACTGATGTATGTGGGCCTTTTAGAACAAGTGCTAGAGGTGGGTATCAGTACTTCATTACATTTACTGATGACTTCAGTAGGTATGGCTATGTTTACCTAATGAAACATAAGTCTGAAACCTTGAAAGGTTCAAGGATTTCATGAATGAAGTACATAACCAGCTTGGAGAAAGTATTAAGACACTTTGATCCGATCCAGGTGGAGAATACTTAAGCCAAGAGTTTGAGGACCTTCTGAGAGACCGTGGTATTGTATCAAAATGGACTCCACTTGGAACACCACAACATAGTGGTGTGTTAGAAAGAAGGAATTGTACATTAGTGGATATGGTGCAATATATGATGAATTTTTCTAGTCTTCCAACTTCCTTCTGGGGTCATGCTCTTGAAACTGCCACATTTACACTTAACCGCGTACCATCTAAATCGGTTCAAAAGACACCATATGAGATATGGACTGGGAAGCATACCAAAATGTCTTTTATGAAGATTTGGGGATGTGAGGCTTATGTCAAGAAAATGTTTCCTGATAAGCTAGGCTCTAGATCTGATCAATATTATTTTGTTGGATACCCTAAAGAAACCAAGGGATACTACTTATACAACCCAACCGACAACAAAGTGTTTGTTTCCAGGGATGTTGTATTCCTAGAAAAGGAATTTATTTCCAAAGGAAGCAGTGGGAGGAAAGTAGAGCTCGAAGAGGTTTGAACCCAATAAGAAAACATTGAACCAATAGATGTATAAGAGGAACATAGAGATTTACAAGTGTTTGTGGAATCTCAGTCCCCTCAAGTAACACAGGGACCTCGTAGATCAAGTAGGATACACCTTGAGCCTGAGAGATTTGGATATCATGTGACTCAAGAAGGCGATGAGTTAGTCATAGATGATGAGCCAACTAATTATCTTGAAGCTACAGAGGGACCAGATTCTAAGAAATGGCTTGAGGCCATGAGATCTGAGATGGAATCCATGTATATCAACAAGGTATGGACCTTGGTGGAACCACCTGAAGGGGTAAAAACCATAGTGTGCAAGTGGGTCTTCAAGAAAAGATCGACATGGATGACAATGTGCAAAATTATAAAGGTAGATTGGTTTCAAAGGGTTTCAGACAAGTTCAAGGTGTTGACTATGACAAAACCTTTTCAAAGGGTTTCTCCAATTGCCATGATTAAGTCCATCAGGATCATGCTCACTATTGCATCCTACTATGTCTATGAGATTTGGCATATGGATGTTAAAACCACATTCCTTAATGGTAATATAGTGGAGGATGTGTACATGACACAACCTGAAGGTTTTATAGATCCAAAGAATGCCAATAAAGTTTGTAATCTGCAAAGGTCAATCTATGGATTGAAGCAAGCATCTTGGAGCTATAATCTTTGATTTGATGAAGCAGTCAAAGAGTTTGGCTTTAGTCAAAATAAAGATGAACCTTGTGTGTACAAGAAGGTTAGTGGGAGCATGACTACATTCCTCATATTATATGTAAATGAAATATTGTTGATGGGGAATGATGTCTCTGCCTTAGAGAAGGTAAAGACATGGCTTGGAAATACATTCTCGATGAAGGACTTAGGAGAAGCATCCTATATATTAGGAATCAAGATCTATAGAGATAGATATAGAAGGCTTCTTGGACTAAGTCAGAGCACGTACATTGATAAAGTGCTGAAGAGGTTCAACACAGAGAACTCAAAGAGAGGAAACATACCCATGGTGCATGGAGTCACCATCTCTAGAGCTCAATTTCCCCGATCTTGTGAAGAGAGGGAGCGTACGAATGGGATTTAGTATGCATCAACCATTGGATCCATCATGTACACAATGTTGTGCACCCGTCCTGATGTGTCGTATGCACTCAACATGACGAGCAGGTACCAGTCAGATCCTGGAGATGCTCACTGGACATCCGTGAAGAACATCCTAAAGTACTTGAGAAGGACTAAGGATTAGTTCCTCGTATACGGTAGTAAGGAAGATTTGGTGGTAAAGGGTTACACCGATGCAAGCTTCCAAATCGATAAAGATGATTACATACCGCAGTCAGGATTTGTGTTTTGCCTTAACAATAGAGATATGAGCTAGAAGAGTTCCAAGAAAGAGACAGTTGCAGATTCTACTACAGAGGCTGAGTATATTGTTGCATCCCATGCAGCAAAGGAGGCTGTGTGGATTAAGAAGTTCATCTTTGAACTTGGGGTGGTTCCTAGAAGTTGTGATGCAATTGAGCTTTATTGTGACAACAATGGAGCTATTGCTCAAGCTAAAGAACCTAGATCACATCAGCAGTCCAAGCACATACTGAGGCTCTTCCATCTCATACGAGAGATCATACAGTGAGATGTGAAGATTTGCATAGTACCAACTGATGACAATATTGTTGATCCCCTGACAAAGACACTTTCACAACAGAAGCATGAAGGTCATGCTAGGTCACAAGGACTGAGGTTCCTGGGTGATTGGCTCTAAGTGCAAGTGGGAGTCTGTTGGTATGTATGTCCATAGAGAAAGTCATATGATGATTGTAATGGGATAATTTGTAAATGATTTAAATAATAATAAAGGCAATTTCCATCTATATGTTTTAAGTGTTTTGAGATAAATAGTATAACATGATAGATGTCTAAAGAATTGTTTTACTCAATGACGTATGCCTTCGGGTTGAGGACCTGAATGATGAGATCATATGGATGTTAAGAGTATACATTCTTGTTTTGTCCCTAGACAATTTTTATTATAGAAATAACTATAGACATCAATAACACATAAGACTAGAGTGTGTGTTGGTTCATGACAGAATCTCATTAGTCATGATATAGGATATCAAACCAGGCACATAGATACATGTTAGAGAATAGTGTATCAGACAGACCCACCATAAGAGTGATGCATGGAAACCATGCTTGGTTAGTCAGGATCAACTCTTACATTATTGGTGGTGACTGTGGTTCTTTGACCTAAAATCACTACACTCATCACATGTCATTGGGTACACTTTGACATCATCAAACACAGTCTTGAAATATGGATTGTTATAAAGGTGATGATTGGGTGACTTTGACACATGGGGTTTTGACTGTGAGTGATGGATATGGGATTTGTCCCTCCTATGGGAGTATGATATCCTAGCCACTTGATGAGTGAGACTAAGAAAAGCATGGCCATGTGCATGTGAGTCAATGTGTGACATTGAGCTTACATATATCTCAGACAGTCTACTCTGGATCAAGAAACATAGATTGAATGTATGTAGAGGATGACATGTCCATGCCTCGAGTTTAATATGGATATCAATGATAAAGGAACTATACATTCACTGTAACAGCAATTACGGATTTTAGGGTTGAAAGTTGTTCTCCAACTTTCCTTTTCACTTGGGTAGCACTGATGTGCGACTAGGCACCGCTCTTTGCTTGTGAAGTCATAAGTGGTTATGGACTTTCACTACCAATGTGAAATGGGACCTATAGGGTCACACACATAGGATTACTAAAGTGTTTAGGTATTCAATTAAACATTCAATCAATAGACTTGACTCAGAATCATCAAGTTCAAATGTTGAACCAATTGATTAGAGTGTCAGATTGATTGAGAACTACATTGACTGAGTTCTGCATAGCCTGGACCACCAACTGACTGGTTCACTGGGTGAATTGATCGGCTCATGGTAAGTGAGATGACAGGTTCACCTTGGTGAACCGATCGGTTTAGCTGGACCGGATGAGCGAGGTAGGGTTGTCCCGATTTGTGAGAAAGGATTTTCGTTTCACTTATACAATTTGATTGGAACAAGAATTAATATTTGTATTAATTAGAAACGAACAAGGAAAGTCAATTGTGGGCAAGTCTGGGAAGTGAAATGACCGGTTCACTAAGTGAACCGACTGGTTCACACTCCCAACTGATCGGTTTGTTTGTGAAATGATTGGTTCGCCTATCGCAGTGCAATCATTTCGTGGAAATTATGGACCCTTCTACTCCCACTTTAGTTTCACATTGCCCGGGGTTGAGAACCCTAACCCTGACCCTTCCTATATATAGAGGGGTACTGGGAGCTTCTCAAAAGCACAACTCAGAACATAAGTTTCTATGAAAAAATTTCCTCTCTGGTTCTGGTAACTGAGAGAGCCCAAGCAAGTGCTACCCGACTAGGGAGGCACAACAAGGGAAAGACAACTGTAGGACGACAACTGGTGGTGGGAGAGTGTGTCGGTGACTAGTACGTTGAAAGAAGGGATGACTCCTTCTAGTGAACTTTAGGACAGGATGACTAGAGTTCTCAGTGGTCCATGTGGACTATCTATAGAGGCGGGAGGTTTCTGCCACTCAGGAGGATGACAGTCAACCGTAGTCCGGGTCAGGACCAGGAGCTGTACAGACATTGTCCAAGACTAGGTGGTTGAAGACCGCACTAGCTGTAAGGTATTGTCGTTGAGCAAGCCTCAGGACCAGGTACACCTCGTTAAAACCATCCTTCCTATTTCATAGTCGTTGATGCAATCTGTTGGTTTATGGGTTTGTGGTGAGAAATGTTTTGTTTCCGCTGCCTTCTCTGTCCCACAAAACCCAACACTATGTCATGTACCTATATTTAATTATATATATTTTCGAAATAAATAATGACTATATGGGTACACAAAACATGTGTAATTGTACGAACATGTGTATAATAACCAAATAATGAAAGCTAAAGGCACATACATTTATAAGTGAAACCAAACATGTGATATGAAATACTATTATAACACCAATATCTAATATTACATATTTCCAACTATGAAATTAAGTTGCATAAGGTTAATTACATCACTTTAGATAGCCACTAAGTTGAATTTTACTCATTGCCTTCACTACCAATGTCTCCAGCAACATTAGTCGGTGAACGAACTCCATCGTAAACAACATCATTCCATTCAGTATCTCGATCGTCAACGATTACTAGATGTGGTTGAGAGCTTCATGCTTGGTTTGGTTATTTTTGTAGACCTAGTGGGTATGTGTGAGGACTGGTGTAGAAGGTTCTTGGAACTACATCTACATTTTGCAAGACACTCCACCTCACCTTAAACATGTTCATGTTTACGTCGGTCCTCCCTATCAATGTGTAGAATTCACACAGGACATCACATCAAGCTTGACATAGAAAAATTTGACTTATTCATCCTAAATAGTATTGAGGTCCTAAGACTCTACCAAGTCGTGATTCCATTGAAACTGATTCATTTTATTGAAAAGCTTCTGAAGAATAGTTTAAAAAATAATGATGTTAGCAAAGTATGTGTTTGTTAACAATAGAAATGATTGAATTAAACTAGGCATTGATGAGGACATATTTCAAAATAATTGAGGTGTAGAAAACAATACAAGCATTAATTTACTAGATGGGCAACAAATAATACAAGTATTGATTTACCAAATGCACAAGAAACAATGCCAACAACCTATAATTTTGTAAATTGTACAACAAGCAAGGAAACACCTTGTAAATTACTACATGGACAAGACCTCATTATTGACAATTTATAATTATCATTGACATTGAAAAAAAACACTAGTTCCATAAAAATAGAGTGGAAAAAGGTGCTTTGAAATGTAAAATATGCAAACAAAATTATCATAGACCAGATAGTTAATGGACAAATGCGGAAAGGTTGGAGTGACAATATCTTATGAGTTCATATGGCAAGCTTGGAATTTTACATGAGCTGGTGCATCACTCATGCATTGTTTAAGAATCCATATGGAAGGCTTGCAAGGCTTGCATAAAATTTTGGATCAGATGATCTTTTCAATGCTAGAGCACAACATCTAGATGATAAATATTTAACAGAATAGCTAAATACAAGTTTGAGCCCACAATGATAATAAAAAGTAAATGATGAAAATACTAGCAAAAAACTTAAATACATAGATAGCATATTTGACATCAACATCAAATGTATGCATCAATTAGAGCATCGTCAACATATTACATCAACTTCAAAATGTAAATATTGACATATATTAATATTACATCAACATCAAAAAGTGTTCAATAGATACTTTTATTACATCACACTACATTACTACTACATATTTTACGTAGGGATTCTTTTAACTTCATTCATTGCCTTCACCACCAACTCGTGCAGCTACACCATTAATGTTTTTATTAATGTTCATGTGTACTACAACTCATGGTGAGTAAGTGCAATGAGTCATCAAGAAGTTGTGTAGAATTGCTTGCATGCCTAGTATATGAATAACCAATACATTTCCCAAAATGAAACGATTTTTTCTGATAAAATCTCTCCTGAGGTTCTTTCATTAGATTTTAACCTGGTTCAAAGATACATAAGGCACCCCGATTATGTTTTGAAAGTCACACAATGTCTCAATCCAAGCCTCTCGAGTATATACTCTGTCGACACATATCACCATGTCATATTGGTTTGTCACCTCATTAAGTAGTATCTAATCTGTCTCCCTAGACCACATTCCATACAACCTTGTGTCTTGTCCAGCCATATTACAAATTTTGTGTGTAATGCATTTCAATTGCAAGGGTGCATTTTACAAATATGCAGATACAATATGATAATTCAAACATGAAGACATAATGGGCAAACAACACATAATATAACTTCCACAACAACATATAATGTAACTAAATATCATTCATGTATATCTAGGTATGAAATTGGCCTATGGAGTCATCAGAGGTGAAGAAATCTCAAAAAGACAATTTGTATCCTCCAACTTGTTAACGGTGGTGTACAAATCATCAAACTTGTGCTAATAGGAATGTAAACATCTTCAATGTCATGATGTATTTCAACAAAGTCCTTCATGTTCATTACTTGCCCCCACACCGACTTGCATTCGTTAGTCAGTAACTTAATCTTAATGTACAACAAATTTTTGGGGAGATCAAATGTCTAGTGAAAGTCTTTGCTCCAGTCTTTTCCCTATAATGTATTAGGTTTGAAATAATGACAACGAACACATAACACATTTACTTGTGCAATAGATTCTTTATGGTTGTATTAGCAAACATGTCTCATCGAACATATGTAATACATTTCCCAAGAGATTCAATGAGGATGTCGAAGTCATACAACCCCACACCTTTGGTGTTGATCTGCAATGTGGCAACATGACCACATAGACACTGCCACACTTCAGATACACACATTGACATTGAAAATTGTATTATTCATCAGTAGCGCTATGTGGGAGTCATACCCTAGATTGTAGATTCAAATAGATGAATAAAAAATGATAGTTCAAACATACAACTCATGCCATTTTTTGGTTGGGCCAAGTACATTACAACTATGACGTATTCCATCACTCCTCCATTGAGGAGACACTATCTATTGGTAGGTGTAGTCTTTCATGAGAATAGTCTCATCTCCTCTTAAGAGTCATAATTTATGCATTTAATATCAAAGGTAGTTCAAACCATACACAAATGAGGTTATAAGTACATTACTGCCATGAAGTATTATATCCTTCCTCATTTGTGGGGGGCATTGTCTATTGGGAGGTGCAGTCGCTCACAAAGATAGTCTCGTCTCCTTCTAAGGGTAGTTATTTCTTCTATTAGGCTATTTGTGTCTGATCTCGTAGAGCTTACAATCATAGGAAGTAGACCATTGCTTGCGTTTGTAGGGTGCAAAGGCAAGTTGTGCTATCATTGCATCCCTAATTGCTAGACCTGTAAACAGATCAAATACAGAGCAAATATTGCTATATCGAATATCCAAATCCAGAAAATATATTTTCAATCTGATATCCAATGGATATCATGTAATAATATTTGAATCTGATGTAAAATAATAATATCTGATCGGAACCTAAAATCATAAATTTATTGCTAATAAATATATTATACATAAAAATATTGATATTACTATGAATTTATATGATAAATATCTATATTTTCATATTTTTAGATATAGCTAATATATATAATAGTATATGTATATATTTGTCAAATTCAAAATTTTTCAAAATGGATATAGCCATATCTGATATCCTATCCAAAATTTTTAGATATGAAATTTGATATCCTAAATCGATCCAGACTATACGGATGTCAGTTTTTTTTTTCAAAATTTGAGAGTCAAATCTGGATCAAATGTGCAGATTTTGGATATCCAAATACAGGACCACTAATTGCATCTAAAGTGTTCACATTATGTTGAACTCATTGTGCAGGGAGCATCATACGACAACTGGTTTGGATTAGACCCCTACCACATGTAAAATATGGCATGTGTGGTTTTTTGTCTTTGAATCGAACATTACCTGCATATGTGGCACCCATGTATGCTCACACGATGTAGGGGAGGCCACACAGACATGAGAGAATTATGTTATTGTAGTTAAAACCTAAGCATACCAAAAATTGTGTCACACTTTTACTTCAACATCATAGCAAGTATACAAAAATCTAACTTTTGATTGAAAATATGTACTTAATAAGGACATGACACTTATTAAACAATATAACATGTACACATACATTCAAAGTAAAAACTAGCCCACCACATTTTTTTAAAGGAAATTAGACATTCCTTCACGCAACACATCACCCTCTGAGGCATCGACTTGGGTTGTTTGTTGGAGGTATCTCAAGTCGGATACATTGTCTGGGAGGCCATGCATTGAACTACCATTTGGGAATTCCTCCATCATAAAATCACCATCTAATTGGTGTCGTATAAAATTGTGAAGGATATGACATGCTAATATTATATGTGTTTGTGATTGTACTTTGTATGTTGTGCCCTTTTTCAGGTAAGAAAATCTCCTTTTCAACATACGAAACGTTCTCTCAAAAACATTCTATAATTGTGCTTGTCAATGGTTGAAAATCTCCTTCTTGTTATTGTATGAGTGTCGATTGATTTTGTACTCATCTATATGGCAAGATGTGTCATGCTATGGCACAACAAACTGACATATGTTAGCATATCCTGCATCGACCATGTAGTACTTTCCTTGTTGCACTCTGAAACTATCAGTCATCGTAGCTGATTGGAGGATCCTCATGTCTACTATGGAACCTTCCCACCCCGTAATGATAAAGGCAAACTTTTTGTCAAAGTTTACACCAACCATGACATTCAGTGAGATAAACTCTTTCTTATTTTATTAACGATTATGCTTTTATCTACTCACCAAAACAAAAATATGTGTCCCATCAATCGACCCAATGGAATCCTAAAATAACATAATACCAAACTTAGATAAAAATAATAATAATATGACATGGATCTTAACATGTTAGTTATACTAGTACCTTGAATTACGGGAAGAACCTTATGTTGTCCAAGATACGATGTTGTGTTGTTGTGGATGTAGTGGGCAACACAACATACTCTGAGCACAAGGCATAAACCATGTATGAATCTTTGTTAATTTTTCTACTTATTATCTTGCTGGAATGGATGTAGTCCTCTTCTGAAGCAACAATTAGTGTGGCCATGACCAACCATCAACATGAAGTAGCAGACAACCTCCACTGATGGAACACCCCTACTACCTTATATCAAGCCATGACTCTCATGCTTGGCCATGAGGGATGAAAGAGTATGATGTTGCATTCCATAGAGGCGTTACGACCTCTGTTGATATCTATTAATTCTTAAAACCTTTCAGTGCCCACTCCTAATACTCACAAACCTACGTAATGGATATCTTAACTCCCCCTCAAATTCTTTGGATCCGACCATAATGAAATATGGTATTGAATCAGCAATCAAGATTTCTAGCCTAGAAACAATATTCAAAATGTCAATTACTATTATGACTGCATCTGAGCATAACTTGTAAACTAGGGTTTACCTTAATGATTACATGCTTAATTACATTGAACATCATATAAACCTGATTAATGATGGTAGATCAATTGTGATGTTTCAAACCTAAGAAGGAACTCTAATCATGATTTTAGTTTGAAAGATTAGGGTTTGAGAAGTAAACCCTAATCGTTAAAATTAGGGTTTTGATAGTACATGAATGTGGAACTTGATCAAGATAGTAGTATGTGAAATGATTTTTCATATTTTCTATGTAACTTTTATTCACTTGAAATTTGGATATAATATGGATTTATGAATCATGCGTGTTAGTGAAAAATTGAATATTTAGATGTTCTTTGAATATGGTGCTTGGTCAAACTATACTCCGATTGACCATGCTATAGACTATTATTTTGCAACATCGTGTTTAATTTTTAATTATGTATTGGTAGTTTCAAATGATCTAAAATGTTTACCGGATCTTTGAAATTGCATGTCACACACCATGCTAAATTTTCATAATTTTTGGAGGAGTTTAGACCTATTTAGTAGATGATTTACAATATTATTTTTATGTCAAAATTTTTGCTGAATAAAAGAAAGTATAAGTAGGGTCAATTTGCAATTGACCCAAGAACCTCAATTGCTCTATATGAGAAACCTCGCACCTAAGGAGCTATCGTAATTCATGATCCATTCCAAAGAAACGAAATTCTAGAGAGAGAGTAGAGCTAGGGTTTTAAAAGGAGAAAGTAGTGGATATGTTACCTAGGGTTTCACTATCCGAGATATGATGAAATCAAGTTTAGCTTCTTTGCATATCACCTATCAAGATTCTTCCCTCCTCTAATTTGATTCAAAATGATATCAAATTTCCCTTTTTTCACTCTTTCTCCATTAATCTCAATTCCTAGGGTTTCAGAGTTGTAAGGAAGAAGAAAGCAGTGATTTGCTAGGGTTTTGATATGAGTTCAAGAATTTTAGATGTAGGCCGCATTTTTAATGTGTTTTCAGACATTAGGTTGAGTGGGTACTTCCTTTAAACAATAGAATGCATGAAATTGGATTAAATCCACCATTAATCTTCATTTATCTTGTATGTGACAATAAACCCTAAGGGTTTTCAATTCTAGCTTGTGCAAAATGGCTTAGAGATGGATTATTTTTCTGATATGATGAATTTCAAATTAAAAAATCATATGAGAAAGGGATATTGATAATCTAGATAAGTTTTCTGAAGTTATTATAGAAGATAGAAGAATATACCAAATTCTAGTGTTTTCGATTATGCTTGAAATTTGTTGTATAATTGAATAAAGAAGTTTGCTTATTTGAATCTCCTTGTTTATGAATGATTTTTTATTTTTAATGCATAGTAAATATATGTCATATACTATCTTGTATTTCATTTCATGTCATCCGTGTTTGCTTGATATCTCAGTAAAGAGGGTGAAACCCTAGATAATTAGAAAGTTGAAAGTCTGCGAATAGACATCATGAATTAACTATTGTGATTTCTGATCATTGTAATTCATTTAGTTAATGTTATTCTTGATGCATGAAGTGAATGGCATGGAAACCCTAGTTCAGTTTATTCCAGGGTTTTATATATATACATACAGATATATATGTTTGATTATATATGTACTGTTGAAAGCAATCTTTATTATATGAAAAGTTTATGACACATTAAATCCTTATGCGGGTCATGTGATATGTAAATGAGGAAAAGGAAACCCTAAGGATAGGGAATTCAGTGATTCAAGTATTTTCATATTAGTGTTTCTTAGTATGAGGTGGTGTTTCTCAACAGTTTAGGTTTTGGTACATATTACAGATGATTGCTGAAGTGAATTGTTTATTGTGATAAACTAAGAGATATTGATGTGGTGATTGAATCATGAATTTAATGAGTGAATTAGACTTTTACATGCACTGAACATTGTAGAATCCTCATAGGATGAGACCACACTGTGAGTAGGAAATAGATTCTCGACTGTAGGTAGTTTAGATCAAGGTAAGTCAGATCCTACCAATAGAGTGTGGGGGTCTTGACTATAGGGCATACTCCTTATGAATTGTGTGGTATCCAAAACCAACCAGGGATGCCAATGGTACATGTGTTATAAGTTGTAGTGATTAGTGGTCAGTATATCCATTAATGCACAATAAGACAGAGTGCTTTGACTCTCCACCTGAGTACCTAGGTTTAGAGAAGGAGTCGAGATATATGGCCACTCCCATTAGCCGTCGAAATCCATGTGTGGCAAGGCCCGATGCAGACGGGGTCTTATTGAACCCGGGCATGCTTCTAAGCCTTATGCAATGAGGTCGTAGCTTGTTGTGATGCTTTCACATGTTGTGGTACACCTCATGTGGATTCAGAGCATAATAATATGAATGAGAGATTAATCAAGTGTGTGCAGTTATTCAATTATTATTTGTATGTTTCTGAATTAATACTTTACTTGAGAAGGTTTAAGAATGCTCAATTATTGCTTTACTCTTTGTATTCATCTGGAGTGACCTACCATACCTATGTTTGTGAATGATTAGTCCCTTTATAGCTTGCTTCTATTCTGCTTAATATCAGTTGTTGAACAATATATTTGTAATTATATACATGATTTATACAATTTCTTTGAAGTACTCATTCACTAAGTGAGTAGGCTCACCCCTATACTCACAAATTTTTAGAGAAACCATGTGGATCTGAAGAATGTCAATGCTAGAGTAGATCTCCCATGAGAGCTAAGTATTAGATTAGTTAAGTTCAGTCAGTCCCTGTCACTCTAGGTCCTTGAATAGAAGTGAGAGAGTTGTAAATGATGATGTGTAATTTTATTTATTTAATAATAGAGAGTGTATCCAATTATCATGTCATGTGTACATGGAAGTGTGAGAAACAAAATGAAAGTTTAGACATGTATCTTTATTGTTGAAATCAGATTAGAGTAATGATATTTTATTTCCCTTACAAAGTTAATTTATGTGATTAAATGTGAGTAGACAAAGAGTTTGAAATCAAAGAAAAAGTTAAGGGTGTTATTCATATTATGTTTAATCCTCAACTTATTCCCTAATCTCATGATTAGTGGTAATCATGGGGTATGGGTGCAACAATTACCTAGTCTAGTATTTTGATATAATTGTTACCAGCCACATTCCCTACAATTAAAGCGATGACAATGCTTATATATGTTGAATGCAAAAATAAACATTACGACATTTGTTACATAAAATCCTATAAAGTATAATGTTTGCAAACAAAACTAATACTACAACATAAATATTACAACATAATAATATTACAACCTAATACGTTGATAATTTTCTCAACAAAATTGAATATTACATTGGCTTAGAACTTAAGTCAAATAACCTAGATAAACTGTCCAATTAAAACCATCTATGACACAAGCCCTCATCTATGGTGCAGAGCCTCTAGTATTGCCTCTAGTTTTGACATCATCACTAGATGTATGCCATAAGGGTGATGTACTAGAGTAATGTGATATGAAGAAGATGGGGATTGTGAAGTAAATCCCCATTGATGTGGCACATAAGAGGGTGTCATGCTAGGTGGCTTCTCTGTAGGGACCCATGTGGGGAGAAAACTGTCATGGCACCTACTAGAAAGGTTGTGCAACCATATCAGAAGTTTGAACGGGATATGGTGAAGATTGAGGTATATAGTACATTTTGTTGCCTCCTTCATTCCATTCACAAGAGTTTTAAAAATCCAAATAGGGATATCTAGGAAAGCATCATTAAAATGTTGCAAAATCATTACAAGCTCTCCCTTTTCCACAAAGAAGGGTGGCTACACCAATGCCTAGTTCATGCACCTTTGCATACACCTGGGTGAATTCACTTTTACAACTTCATTGGAAAGTGAAAACCATTTAGGTGTCTATGTCACTTGCTTCCTATGTCTGTGACTAGGAGGAGTCCTCCCCCCAATACCTTGGCTATCTGTCCCAAAATTGTCTCCCTCACTCTGGACACCAAAATATCCATTGTCTGCTACAACTGTACTACCGACTGGGTGTCAGTAGTATCCACACCCTCAATTAATCACGATCCTTTATAAGATGTTGGTGCTACTGAGTTGTCCATCGGTAGTATTGAGATTTCTCTGACCTTCCCTATTTGATTTTCAGTACAAGTTGGTACTACTGAGATGACCAGTGGTAGTATCGAGATTCATTCTGAACGCTCCTATTAAAATGTCCGTAGTACTGATTCTTGTATCATTACTATCGAGTTGTTTCAATTCAACTCTGTTCCTTTTCATCCAATGTCAGTACCACCAACATGCTTGTTGGTAGTACCGAGTTGTGTCCTTTCTTGTGAACCACCTAAAATGTGACAAAAACAAACATGAGCTCCAAAATAATCATAAATCAATCAGGAATAGTAAAAATAATGAGTATTTGATGCAATTAAGTATCACAAGATACTAATGATAAATCATGCACAATTGATAAGAAAATGGGAAATAAGTGCACACAATACATAGTAAAGTACTATGTATGAGAAACAATTATTCAGTGCATCAAAATCCCCTAAGCTTAAATGTTGCTCGTCCTTGAGCAACACACCCTAAGAACTATTTGAAACAAGTCAGCAAAGGACAAGGAATATGAATTTCCATTCTCAACTATCCCCACCTGGAGGTCCCAAATCGGCCTTCATTGACCACTAAACAATCAACTACTCTCTAGCGACCAAAAATATTCATAAAAGATGCCCATCCTCATATCAATGAAACACTATCAGTAGAGCAATTAATACCATAGTCAATTAGGAATTTGTTTGGTGCATCATGTGATTCCCTGTCTACATGGCTCTTCCTTAACTATCAACTAATTGGAAGAAACTCTCCTTATAAGAAGGAATGAGGAGATCAATCATACGTGTGGCCTAGTAACAATATCAAAGGATGGAATGATCTAGGTGTCTTGTGAAGAGTCACAAGTAACATTTGAATCTATTATGAAAAAATAAAACATGATGAACCTATATGGTGAAGGTGAGTAAATGCATGAATCCAAATGTCTATTATTGTGGGTGGAATGATGTATGCACTGAAAAATTTCATCTGACTGATGAAAGTGAAATAAAGAATGCATCATGTACATGAGTTCACTTCTTTTAATGAAAGATTTAGAGCCGAGCTAGGGCATCCTTCTTTACCTCTTTATAAACAATTTCTTTCTCCTTTTTTTCTTTTTCTTTAGCCCATGTTTTAGCATGATTGAAGAGTATTCTTGGGCTTCACTACACTGATTAATTTTTATTCTTTCATTATACTTTTAAGAGGTATGGTTGTGTATCCATGCACAGTTAATTTCAGAAGAAAATGCACATGTACATGGTGTAGAATCAATGATGCAAAAGGTATGCAATCTACATAGAATTTGTGATGAAACTAAATGATATGAATAAAAGCTTTTCTATTTTTTTTCTTTAGTTGTAACTAATGCAATAAAGAGAACTAACTATCATGTCACCTACTACGCTATGTAATGGAGTCAAAAGGAAACAATACGGGTTACTTGATCTTATTAAATGGATGATCAAAATGGATGGAAAATGGATGGAATCACACAATTAAGAAACAATGCCTTTCTCAAACTTTGATATGTCCCTCTACTACTGACCTGTCTACAGGGTTATCTTAGGATTTCTCTCAAAAACTTCAATTTAAGGTCATGTTAATTGTTTGATTAATTCAGGATCAAACCCATCATTATCCACTTTACATGAATAATTAAGACTTCCATTCATATCACACGTTCATAAGTTGATTAATCCATACACTTCATCTAGGTGGTGCCACTCAAGAAATTGCAACTAAGCCAAAAAGAATTTCTCTATTTTTAATTTTCTTTGCAAAGACATGGAAGACCACATTCTACAATTGACAAAGATAGAAATCATGCTTCTACATCTCCACAATTACACTAGATAGATGTGGGTCCTAAAAAATAAAAATAATAGAACTAAAAAGCAATAAAAGATAGAGTTGTTCCAACATCCACTAAGCACCCCCTAAGCTTGACTTGACTATGTCCTTATTGTCAAAATTCAGACAAAGAGGTGGAACACTATTACCGATCAAAATGGTGGTGGTGGTGGCTACGGAATGGTTGGGTCATGGGGGTAGAAAGTCCCCTGAAATGTTGGGGGCTACTACAACATCTCTGGAGGCTGAA
This sequence comes from Alisma plantago-aquatica, assembly GCA_963693085.1. Lineage (NCBI taxonomy): Eukaryota > Viridiplantae > Streptophyta > Magnoliopsida > Alismatales > Alismataceae > Alisma > Alisma plantago-aquatica. The sequence continues at coordinate 1,108,873,800 of OY856412.1, forward strand.
GATATTTGTCAAAATAACCTTGGCTACATTAGTTATCAAAGAACGATGACTGGTAGTTTTCCATCCGTTGTAGGCGCATATGCATGTACTCCCGGTTGAACAAGAGAAGTCTCTCATTCTCAAAGATGGCCTACTGATTCTGATATAGCCATACTTGAACATCATAAATGCCTACCAATGTTGTTGTTTCCCCTACTATATTTCTTGTAACATCTCATACATACATGCCATTGAGTATGGGTCATCATCATGGGAAGGTGGTGGAGCAGAAGAGCTGGAAGCACCCTATCCTCTAGAGAGATTTTGGATAAAATGCCGCCTCATGAATGTCATGGTATCCTCTTCCCCCTCTTATTCTTCATCTTTCTCCTGCCCTTGATCCTACTCGGTGTTGTTGTCTTCTTCTTCATCTCCCTCCATGTCATCATCTTCTGTCCACTTCATGTGATGAACCCCTCACAAGTTGAAGATGGGGTCAGGGAGTTCCCTCTCTTGTCACTATTCCCTAAGTGTACAACAAGCATACACTTACCCATGGCACTTCATGATGAGGTTTGCTCACTTGAAGTGATTCAGATCCAACTTGGAAGATGTCTTCAAAGGCTTGGAGGTGGAGAGGTCTAGATTAAGATGCATAGAAATGGGAGTAATGAGCCCCCCAAAATGGATTGGGGGCTTCCTCTACACCAATCACTTTACTACCATCATGTGATACAAAAAGAAGGAGCCAAAGTTGAACTCTCTTCCCCTAAGGCCAACTAAGACCAAAGGGCATAGAGGTCCACCTGTTGCACCTTCCCTTGTCCTTGGATGGATGTGGCAAATATTGTGTTGGTGAGATAGCGATGCAGAATACAAGTAAACTGATGCTCGATGTCAGTCATAGAGTTCCTATGCCAATTGATCAGTATCCCCTTGGAAAATATATTGATAGCCTCCATGGACCAGTGTAGTCAAAGTCCCTATCAGTAAAACACACAGTTCCAAGTGGCCACCCATAGATGGTGTTGAACTCATTCAGCGTCAAGTAATAAGCAGTGTTAAAAAGGCAGAACTTCACCCATCTTTCCTTCCATCCTTCCCCATGCTCAGGGATGCAGCAGATCTCCAACGATGCCAGGAATTCACAGACAATTTCCTAGTAAGTGGGCAAATCACCGAAGAATGGGTGATCACCCACCAAACCTTGGGTTGTGCATACCTGGCATAGGCTTTCAGTGAATCTGACAGAGGAAAGGAAATCACGGTCTCCATATCATGTCAGGATGAGATCTCAATTCATCAAGCCTTCATAGATCTTCCTCTATTTAGCATTGACATGAGAAATGTGTGTTGGCTTTGGTACCAACATGGTGTTCCCTACTGCTGAGGAAGCTGGTCGCCTAGACACCATCAACTCGGTACAAGAAAGGGACGGAAGATAAAGAGCTCGATGAAGACTCTAATCACCTGAAAGCACTTGCACACTTCTTCCTGGAAAGGATGTGGTGTGGGTGTCATTGAAACACAACCCATACCCTTCCTTATATAGCTGACGAGTTTCCTTCAGGTGCTGCATTGGTAGTATCGATGCTAGTGATGGTATTATTGACTTCTCCCCCACAATCCGCATGAGTTGGTACTGACCATTGATACCAACGTCCCTTGTCCATTGATATCCATGCATGCAGATTTTCTTCATTGATAGTACTGACATCTGAAGGTATGCGTCAGATCGGTGTTACCAACCGTTGGAAGTGGACAATTGTGATTGTTTACAGTGCACCCATAGATTATGGTTCTCTTGATTTCGGTACTACTGACCAGTGTGTCAGTAGTACTGAGCTGATATATGCTCGCACCTGTCATGTGATGTTGGTACTATCGACTGATGTGTCAATAATACTGAGTCTTCAAAAATGTCAATACTTTTGAGCAGTCTCTCGGTATCCCAAACCTAGAGCATGGTTGTGGAGTCAGTACTACTGAGCTGACTGTTGGTAGTACTGAGCCCTATTCAGTTAATTCAGCTTGTCTTTGCAAAACTTCAATGCTACTGACCTCAATGTTGGTACTCTCAAGAAATTTTTTGGCCGTCCCTATTGAGAACTATCAGTACTACCGACATGCGTGTTAGTGGTACCATGTTTTTGTGAAACTTGACCATGTTGTCCATGTGATTGTGTTGGTACTATCGACTGTGAAGTTGGTACACTGACTTTTGCTCTGTCTGCACACCATAAAAGAATGATCAAGGCACCTTTTTACAATGAAAATAATGCAATGCAACTAGAATGTAAAGAACATGAATGTAAAGAACAAAATCCTAAAATAGTAAAGGATGGTTGGGTTGCTTCCCAACAAGCGCCCTTGTTTTATGTACTAAGCTCGATGATTGGATAAAAAAGAATTAATGAAGCTCAATGAGCTTCAACTCCTCTCCCTCATGTGGAAAATCTCCCCTTAAATAATGTTTTAGCCTCTGTACATTTACAAGGAATGTCTTAGTTCCATTGCTAATCACGACTTCCCCATGGGGAAAAACCTTAACTACCACAAATGGACCACTCCATCTAGACCTCAATTTCTCGGGATGCAACTTCATCCTAGAATTGAACTAAAGAACCTTTTGTCTGGGAGTGAACACTATGTGCAAGATGTGGTGGTCATGTATCTTCTTTGTTCTCTCTTTGTAGATCCTAAAACTTTCATAGGCATCTAGTCTGAGCTCATCTAACTCATTGATTTCCAACATTCTCTTCTTTCCTACATCATCTAGATTATAATTCAATTTCCTCAATGCCCATCTGGCTTTGTGTTCCAATTCCACAAGTAGATAACATGCTCTCCCATAGACCAACCTAAAATGAGTTGTTCCTATACGTGATTTATAGGATGTTCTATATGCCCAGAGAGCATCATTTCTTGCATGCTCCAATTAGTCCTATTAGTTGAGACTATCTTTTCTAAGATCTTCTTTATCTCCCTATTTGACACCTCAACTTGTCCTTCCGTTTGTGGGTGATATGGGGTTCCTACTCTATGTCTCACTCCAAGGGTGATATGGGGTTCCTACTTTATGTCTCACTCCATACTTACTCAACAATGCACCAAACTTTCTATTGATGAACTGAGGTCCCCCATCACTTATTATCACTCTTGGAACCCCAAACCTACAAAACAAATGGTATTTCACGAATCTACATACCAGCTGAGATTCATTGGTGCATGTTAGAATTGCTTCCACCCACTTTATACATAATCAACAAAAAGCAATATATATATATATATATATATATATATATATATATATATATATATATATATATATATATATTAGAGTTATATGACACAAAAAGACCCATGAAATCTATTCCCCATAAATAAAAAACTTCAATTTCCTAAAACAATGTATGGGCATTTCATCTCTCTTTGAGGTATTCCCTACACGTTGACATGAATCACAATGAAGCACAAAATTGTATGCATCCTTAAAGGGCATTGGCCAATAAAATCCACACTCTAACAGTTTGTCTGTTGTCGTTCAGCTAGCATGGTGTCCCGTTGTAGGTAGGGAGTGACAGTGTGACAAGATGCTCTCCATCTCACATTCGGGCACACACTTCCTCAGAATCCCATCCCTACATTGTTTGAGCAAAATGGGAACATATCACTCATAGAATCTCAAGGAATGAAAGAACTTCTTCTTATCTTGATATCCCCAATATTCAGGCAGCTCACCACATGCCATGTATTTCTCAATGTTTGTAAACCACTGGTCATTGGCCTTTATGGTAAACAATTGCTCTTCTGGAAACTCTTCAACTATGGGTATATCAAGATCCTTCTCACCTACTCTTTCCATCCTAGATAAATGATCTAAAACCACATTCTTTGTCCCTACTTTATCCTTAATTTCAATATGGAACTCCTATAATAACAAGATCCATCTAATAAACCTAGGTTTGGCATCTTTCTTTTGCAACAAATCTTAATTGTTGTGTGATCAGTCCACACAATGACCCTTGCCCCTATAAGATATTGGAGAAATTTTTCAAAAGAAAAAACCACCTCTAGAAGTTCGTTTTCAGTGATTTTATAGTTAAGTTGGGCATAATTCATGGTCTAGATGCATAATAAATCATGGTGGGGTTCTTGTCTTTGCGCTGGCCTAAAACAACCCCTACCACATAGTCAGATGCATCACACATCAACTCAAATGGTTGGTTCCAATCTGGAGCCTGAACCATGGGTGTGGAGACTAGTTTCTCCTTCAATATGTCAAACACTTTCAAACGTCGCTCGTCAAAATTAAATTCATCATATTTTTCTAACAATTTGGAGGGAGGCTTTGTAATTTTTGAGAAATCCTTTATGAACCATCTATAAAATCCGGTGTATCCTAGGAAACTCCTAACCCCCTTCACCGATGATGGTAGAGGTATCCTAGAGATGAATTCCATTTTAACCGGATCAACCTCCATTCCCTTGTTGGCACCTTGTATCCCAAGACTATTCCCTCACTCACCATCATGTGACACTTTTCCCAGTTCAAAACTAAGTGAGTGTCTTCACACTACTACAAAACCTTGTCAAGATTGTCAAGGTAGTCTTCAAATGACTCCCCATAAACCGGAAAATCATTAGTAAAAACCTCTAGACATCTCTCTACCATATCAGAAAAAATGGCTAGCATACGTCTCTAGAAAGTTGATGGTTCATTACATAACCCAAATGGCATTCGACAGTAAGCAAACATAGCATAGGGACAAGTGAAAGTAGATTTCTCTTGGTCCCATGGCTCGATGGAAATCTGATTATATCTGGAATACCCATCAAGAAAATAGAAATGAGAGCAGCCGGTGAGCCACTCAATAATTTGATCAATGAAAGGAAGTGAAAAATGATCTTTCAATGTGGCAACATTCAAACGAAGATAGTCAATACAAACTCGCCATCCGGTCTCCAATCTAGTATAAATAAATTCACTTGTAGAGTTTGTTGTGACCATTAACCCCCTTTCTTAGGAACCATTTGGGTTGGACTAACCCAATTTGAGTAAGAGATAACATAATTATGCGTGCCGACAAAAGCTTTACTACCTCTTTCTATACCACCTCATTATGATGGGATTGAGAGACCGCTGAGGTTGCACTATCAGATTGGCTCCTTCTTCGATGTGGATCTTGTGCTGGAAAAAGTTAGGGGAGATCCCCTTGATATCTGCAACTAACCACCCAAACATAGCCCAATGGTTCTTCAACACCACTAACAATTGCTCCTCCTCTTGGATGCTCAAGGAGGCTGAGATAATGACCGAAAGCTTTTCCATTACTACCAAGAAGATGTATTTTCAAGTGTGGAAGCAACGAATTCAATTCAAGATCTAGAGGACTCTATAGAGATGGAATCAACAGTAGTGGAGGTTGTCCTAAGTCCTCATAGTGCCTAGTGTAGTAACACAACAATGCCTTGAGAAACAAGACATACTCCTTTTAAGAACAACATCGTGTGTAGTCATCTACCAAATTCATAATGCACACCTCTAAAGGTAAGTATGGATATGCTTGAACAAGGGTGGAAGACGTCACCTCTTTGATTGTCAATGGGCACTCTTCCTCCTCCTCATCATCAGGATATTGAACCGCCTTGGCCAATGAAACTTCCTTGGTATGCTCCATGATATACACTAACAATGTACCTTTCTATACCTTGTTCATCACAGGATCCATGTATACGATTGGCTTCCCTAGAAGTAGAGATCCCTCTCCTTATACATGATGTAACATGTGCCACTGTGCTTTCTCTTCAGCAGGTTGTGTAGAATCAGGCATCTTAATTTCAAAGCAATCATCCTTGATACCCAGTGTCAGTTTTTCTCTGCCCATCTCTAAGATCATGTCTGCAGTAGTTTGAAATGGTCTTCCTAGAAGTAGTTCATTGCCATGATCATCCTGCATCTCCATAACTATAAAATCTGCTGGAAACAAAAATTTGTCGACTTTGACAAGAACATCCTCGCATATATCATATGGACTAACCACTGAAGTATATGCTACATGTATCGTAATGTTGCTCTTTCTAGATTCCTTGAGATCCAAATTCTTGAAAGTAGTCAAGGGCATGAGATTGATGCTTGCCCCTGAGTTGCATAGAGCTTCTCCAAACTTTGTCTTCCTGATGTAGCATGGTATATTGAAGCATCCTAGATCCTGCCTCTTCTGTGGAAATATCCTCTGAATGAGTGCATTGACTTCCTCTCTCAAGACCATTATAGTTGCATCAGCTATCCTCCTCTTTTTATTGATTATTCCCTTAAAAAAAATTCCATAAGAAGAAATCTTCTCGATTGCATCAATCGAGCAGATTGATGCATGAATCTTTCTTATCCAGAAACTTCTAAAATTGTTGGTCAACTTTCTTTTCCTTCAAGTTGTTTGGGAAGGGAAATGGAATTACCAACTTCCTTTGGTGAGGTGGGACATATGACTCCTTCCTTGTCTCTCTTGGTTCATTAGTTTCTTCTTTAGATTCTTTATCATGTGTTGCAGTGTCCAACTTAACTGGATCAATAGTCAGTGTTGGTCCTTTGTCAAAAACATCATCTTTTGCCTCTAGAATTGTCCTCTTTTCATTGAACACTTTCTTCCTGCAATGTAGAAACACTACCTTCACCTGCTGGTTGTCATACGGTATGTCAGTGTTTCCTAGAAATCCTTGTTGAACGAGTTTCTTCACGGAAGCCACTTATGCTGCTATCTGAGAGATCTCATTCTCTATGCTACAAATCTGAGCTTCTTGATTTTGCAATTCCCTTTGTGCCTAGCCAATGATCACTAACTGACCAGCTTTCCTAGCATGTCTTCAATGTGGTCTATCTTATTGGGGCCCTGTCTTCTTATTGTGCATTGCCTTGGTGTTGTTTGCCCTGTTGTGCTTGACACATGTCCTATTCAAAGTAACTGGGATCCTACCAAGAAAATTTAGGATCCTTCCTCCAAGAGTAGTCATTTCCTATGTAGTTTTTCTTTCGTACATGCATGCATTCTTCTTCCTCTCCTCCAGAGGAATTTTCATCCTTCTGACATAATTTTTTTACAACTAGGTCCAACTTCTCATTCAATGTTGTAATGACTTTAGACTCCAATACTTTTTATGGTTTCTAGATGCTCTCTTTCATCACCCCATGACCAATTCTTAGCCATATTCTTCAGAGTCTCATGACAGTTGGATGGCTTGTTGTTGAGGAAGAATCTTATTCCTACACTATCGAGTGTGGTCCTCTCTCCTTGATGCAGCCCGTAATAGAAGATCTTTTCTTGGCCATAAAGGTCGGTCCCATGATGAGGAACCTTCCTCAACATGTTCTGGAACCTCTCCCATGATTCAGAATAGGACTCCTCTGCTTACTGCTTGAAGTTGTAAATCTTCTTGACCAACTCATTTGTCTTTTGGGGTGGGAAATAGTGCTCAAAGAAAATGTCTATCATCCCCTCCCATCTTTCTATTGACTCAGGAAGTAGGTTAAGGAACCATGACTTTGCATTGTCTTCTAATGAAGAAGGGAAGAGTTTCAGGTAGATGATTATTGTTGGAACCCTATCAATCTTCACCATATCGCAGCTCTTGACAAAATTGTTGATGTGTGTCATCGGACCCTCTGTGTTTTGGCCATAGAATGCTTGTGATTTAACCAACGCCACCAAGCCAGGATCTATCTTATAGATACCAACATTGATAGCCTGCCTTTTTACCAGGCCCAACTGAGCTATTGCAAATGATGCCTTTATCTTCTCCCAGATGGTATGCTCTTCTACTTTTGTGTCACAAAAATATTGTTGATTCAAGTTGTTCTATTGGAGGTGGTGGAGTTTTATGTGGTGGAGTTTGAATCAATCTTGGTGTAGAGTTGTCGTACTCCTGTGCTTTGTGTAAGAATTCCTCTTGGAATGCACTTTGTGGAGTTGAGCCTCTATAATCGGTGCTTCTTGTTTGCACCATGCACTAGTACATGCAATTGATGAAATTTGTATGAAAAATCTATACTAATGATTGAATAAATGTTTAGAATTCATCTTAGGAATAAAATGTGTGGCCTAGAGTGGTCACTCACAACACTCATAATGTTGGACACACCGTTTTTCCCGAAAACGGTGTCAAAAACTTGATGTGCGTAAACTACATGTCTAAAACACAAGTGCACATATCAATGTAATATAGGCCTAAAGAGGCTCAGATATCGAACACGGGAAAAACGAGTATCCAGAGACTGCTACTAACTATGGCCTAATCAGCCAGGCCTAAGAAAAAGAGTGATTGGTTGTTTAATGGACTAAATTGTAGGAAGCAAAACTAAGATTATTGGTTGTAATCACAATTAGAATGAATTCATTAGGATTGCCATTTCACCACAGTTCACATTGCAAATAACATCATTTTATTAATATTAATTCCTCCAAACCCTAGACAAAGGGACCTGTAGCAAGAGTTACCCACTCTCACAACATAATTCACTACCTAATCTAATATAATTCCACTCTCATAGATATTTGATTATTAGTTCGGTGCTTCATCGAATTTTTTGGGTTATTCCCTTCACAATTGTAGGCCATCTCTCGAGGTGTGGTATAAATTGTGTATATCTATGAATTTTCTAAGCCTTAATGTAAGGACCCTGACCTGAGTTTTGGGGTAACCCAGTTTTCTTTGGCTTAATTGTGTTCTTAGAACCTTACTCTAATCTTTTGAAATGTAATTATGTCTTGTGGTGTACTTAAGTTTCAAGTTTGAGCTTGTTTGGATGATGATTGTGCTTTTTGTGCTAGTTTTGGTGCATATTGTAATTTACCCAGGGTAGTGGGTTGATGTGCAATTTTCCACCTCCATAGTGTTCCTTCTCTCTCCTAGCTTCATGAGAGAGAGTTTGGTGCTTTGGGGCACTTTGTTTGACCCTTGGTTGAGTGGTGTCACCCTTAGTGGTGATTAGGGTTTTCTAGGGTTGGTGTGCTTTGACCTTGTGACCTTTGTTGGTTTATCTCGACCTAGGTCGTGACCTAGAGTTTGTTGAGGGGGTTTCATGGTCAAGACACTTCCCCTTGGTGTGGTGGTCATGACCAATATAGTCTTGGGTTGAGACAAAGACTTGGAGAGGTGTGTTTTGACCTAGGTTGCTTGTGGTGGTCTTGGTGTCACGGCCTAGTGGTGTTGTTAGGGTGTGTCATGACCATGGAACCCTTTAGTGTGTCTGTTGGTATAGTATGCCCAGAGAGCCAATCATATGATGATTTCAATGAGGCATGTGATACTTTATTTGATATTAATAAAGGCAATTTCTGTCTATATGTTTTAAATGTTTTTGAGATAACAGTATAACATGTTAGATGTCTAGAGAGTGACAATACTCAATGATGTATGTCTTCAAGTATGTGACTTGAACAATGAGATCATATGGATTTTAAGAGTATGTACATCCTCATTATCATCCCTAGTCAGTTGTTATTGTGGAAATAACCATAGACATCAATAACACAAAAGGCTAGAGTGTGTGTTGGTTGATGACAGAATCTCATCAGTCATGATATATGTAATCAAACCAAGCACACAGATACATGTTAGAGAACAATGTATTAGACAGAACCACCATAAGAGTGATGCATGGAAACCACACTTGGTTAGTCAGGATCATCTCTTATAATATTGGTGGTGACTGTGGTTCTTAGATCTGAAATAATTGCACTCATCACATGTGGTTGGGTACACGTTGACATCATCAAATGCAGTCTTCAGACATGGGTTGTTATAATGGTGATGATTGGGTGACTTTGACACACTGGGACTTGAATGTGAGTGATAGACATGGAATTTGTCCCTTCTAAGGAAGTGTGATATCCTAGCCACTTGAGGAGTGAGACTGAGAAATGCATGGCCATGCACATGTAAGTTAATATATGATATTGAGCTTACATATATCTCAGAAAATCTGCTCTAAGTCAAGAAACATGGATTGAATGTTTGTAGAGGATGACAAGTCCATGCCTCGAGTTCAATCTGGATATCAATGACAAAGGGACTATGCATTCACTATAACATCAATAACAGATTGTAGGTTGAAAGTTGTTCTCTAACTTTCCTTTTCACTTGGGTAGCACTGATGTGCGACTAGGCACCACTCTTTGCTTGTGATGTCATAAGTTAGTTAAGGACATTCACTGCCAATGTGAAATGGAACCTATAGGGTCACACACATAGGATTAACCTGGAAGAGAATTTTATCCATGAATGATATTTAGATTGATTACTAAAGTGTTTAGGTACTCAATTAAACATTCAATCAATAGGCTTGACTCAGAATCATTAAGTTCAAGTGTAGAACTAATTGATTAGAGTGTCATATTGATTGAGAACTGCATTGATTGAATTATGCACAACCTGGACCACCAACCGACCAGTTCATTGGGTGAACCGATCAGCTCATGGTCTGTGAGATGACTAGTTCACTCTAGTGAACCGATCGGTTCATATGGGTCAAACGAGCAGGTGTTGGGTTTCTCGGTTCATGAGAAAATATTCTCGTTACACTTGTTCAATTCGATTAGGACAAGAATAAATCTTTGCATTAATTTGAAACAAATAAGGAAAGTCAATTGTGGGCAAGTCTGGGAAGTGAAATGATCGGTTCACTAGGTGAACCAATCGGCTCACCTGCCCAAACAACCGATTCAATTATGAACTGATCGGCTCACCTGCCCAAGCGAATGATTTAGTTATGAACTGATCAGCTCACCTACCCAAACGACCGGTTCATTTATGAAATGACAGGTTCGCCTGCCGCAGTACAATCAATTTGTGGAAAATCTAGACCCTTCTACTCCCACACAGACTGGGAACCCTGACCCTTCCCTCTACTATAAATAGAGGGGTACAAGGGGATTCTCAGAACACACAACTCAGAACATCAGTTACTCTGAAAAGTTGTTGTCCTCTATGATTTTGGTAACTAAGAGAGCCCAAGCAAGTTCTACTCATCCAGGGAGGAATAGAGAGGGAAAGACAACTGCAGAAAAGTAATTGGTGGTGGGAGAGTGTTTCAATGACTAGTACACCGACAGAAGGGGATGCCTCCTTCTAGTTTGTTCTTTAGGACAACTAGAGTTCTCGGTGGTCCGTGTAGACTATCTATAGAGGTGGGAGATTCCTGTCGCTCAAGAGGATGACCATCAACTATAGTTTGGGTCAAGACCAGGAGCTGCACATATGTCATCGAAGACTAGGTGGTTGAAGTCTGCACTAGTTGCGGGGTATTGTCGCTGAGAAAGCCTTAGGACTAGGTATATCTCGCTAAACCAACTTTCCTATTGCATAGTTGCTGATGTGATCTGTTGGTTATGGGTTTGTGGTTATATAAAAAATTTGTTTCTGCTTCCTGTTCTGTCCCACAAAACCCAACAGTGGTATCAGAGCCACATCAACATACCATATTTTAGGATTAATGGATGTGATTGGATTTTGGTTTTTTGACATTATTTATTGCATGCGATGTGAATATTTTAACTGGCTAATGTGCATATCCGATTAAACACCACAAATCCCTATTTACATATATGATATCGTATATATATGCAATCGATACATGTCGCCTTATAACGATTTTGATGGTGGATGTGTAGCATGGTTATGGCCTATAAACCCCTATGAGTGTGCTTGGTTGGTTGTAGTTGTTTGCATCTCGATCTGCGTACCGAATCCTTTCTTCTATTCTAGATGTAACTCGAGATAACTCGAGCCTTCTCTTCTACCTTTGCTCCCCCTGAATGTTCTATTTCCTATTATGTCGAAGAACGATGGGCACCCAGACAAGCGATTGGAGGACCGAGATGATCGGCTGATGGTACGAGACAAGCAGCTGGTGGCCTAATGAGGAGCATGATGACTTGATGAACCAACCATCTGGAGGAGCCATTCGATCGGTTGTTGAGAACCAACCGACCGGCCAGGAGGCGAACCAATCAGTCATAGGATGATTTGATCAACCCGGAATGGCCCAAGCACATATCTTCATCAACTACAGGTTGTTTCATGTGATGTAGACATAGATGGCCATAATTCCTTGTGGCTCAAGGAATTATAATAGGATGGTCATAATCATCACTTTATCACTTCACATGTTTTCTTGTGGGATATAGCATGTATATGATACATACTATATATGTGGTGATTGGATATGTATATGTATATAAATACCAAACCCCTCAATATAATATTAAGTCTTAGATGCTTTCCATAAGCCGCACACATGAAAAGCTTGATCGACAAGTGTGGGCATGCCAAGGGTGGTGTTGTCTATCTCGTGGAAGTGTGATGGTAGTTGTGTGGGCCCACCAAGCGGGGTACACTCCTATCATGTTGTCTTTTGGGTCAGGCTTAACTAAGTAGTCTTAATGAGATTAAGCACTTAGAGGCATGCAGATGATTATGGCAAAGAGTTGTGCATATCATCTATCCAAGAATTGCATAAGATGCAATTGGTAAATGTTACCTACCTTAATAATTGATTATGGACATTGGTGTTGGTCGGGTAATAACGCAATTGTTTTGGATCTTGGCTCACTAGAAGGTTGTATGCTGTAATCTTCCGAATTGATGGTGAGGACTATCAATTTGATCAAAATAGTGGGAGTGATAATTAATTAAATACCTAATTAATATTGTCAACTTTATCAAATTAAACAAATAAAAAATGTTTTGAAATGTTTCAAAATTGTTTTGTAGAATCCAAATGACAAACACAAATACATGATCGTTGCGATCAGTTCATAAATGGGATAAACTTTAAATCTAGTTTGGGACCTTTGAGAAGTGTTCTCAATAGTGAGTGTAAACTCTAAAGTCCTTGAAAGACCAGAGCCAGTAGAACCATTCCAAATGCACCTAAGGCTAATATTGGATGCTTACTTGAAGTATGCCAATGATGCCTAAGACATCAAGAAACTTATGTTGAGCTATATGAACTATGAGTTGCATAAATAGCTTAAAGCATGGACATTCTTGAGATGTTTATTCATCTTAAGAATCATGTAAAGTGTGAAAGATATAATGTCTTCAAAGTGATATTTGAGTATAAACAGACAGATGGAGATCAAGTATAATCTCATATGTTCAACATGAATGTGCATATAGATCAACTGTGATTTCTTATAGGTCAAGAGTTGACCAAACATATGATTATACAAATTGTTGTGTGAATCATATAGCCAGTTTATCAAATGTTGAGAAACTTGGCCAAACCATTGTCTGAAGTGCTTAGCATATTGATGCCAAAGCATGAATGAAGAAAGGACAAAACTTGTGATAATGATCAACAGAGTCCATAGACTAAAGCAAGGTCAAGAAGTGTTCTGAAGCCAATCTTAGGTCCAAGTCTTCGTCATTCAAGATATGGAGAGGAGTAAGTTGGAAAGGGAAATAACCTCTTTATAGAGGATCTCAAGAAGATGAAAGAGAGATAGAGATCTCTACTTTAGGACCTAAGAAGAAGTAATATAGAAATTGTGTGGAGCAAGAGTTGCTACCATTACAGTTACAATATGACATTCATCGACATATAATAGAATTAGTGAATTTCTATTATACATCTTCCATCAAATGAAATCGTCATACATCTTGTATGGACAAGAGTGTAATGAACTGATGTTTCATTTCAAAGAAATGATCTTTGATGGCAATGCCTATGTCTCATCAACTATACTTGATAGTTAAAGAGACAAATGTGTATGACACATGTAATGAATGACATGATAACTCAAACTTGAATGCCTATAGCATAGTCATATGTAGTGCATAAATGAGAATTGCATTTCTAGAAATCCATATGATGGTTATCTAGACTCATTTTGGTTATTGAACCAATAGAGACATGCTAATCTCATTCATTGTGCAATATGACAAAGGTTCTTCACTAGATGTAGCGGGAGAATGATTATTCTATTAAGGATTATACATATTGATGTATATAGACTTTTTAGAATAAATTCTAAAGGTAATCAATAGTACTTCAATATATTTATTGATGACCTCAGTAGATATGGTAGTTTGTATTTGATAAATACAAATATGAATCTCTTGAAGTGTTCAAGGATATCATAAATGAAGTACATAATAAACTTGGTATAAGTATTAAATTTTGATATGATCGATATGGAAATACTTTGAACCAAGGGTTTGAGAACCTTCTGGAAGATCATGATAATGTATCATGATGGACTCCACCTGAAACACAATGATAGTGTATCATGAGAAGTGTATTAGAAAGAAGGAATCACACCTTGAAAAGTCAGAGTGTGAATACCAGCTAAACTTCAAAATTCCTTTTGGGCACATTCTTAACACTAAAACAATGTACCATTAGTTCAAAAGACACCATATGAGATATGGAATGGGAAGTGTCCCGATATGTTTTTATAAAGATTAGGATTGAAAGCCTAAATAAGAAAATGTTTCTTAAGGGTTTTTTCCATAAATCGCATAAATGATATTTTGTTGAATACTACTTTGATATCCAAATCCAATAACAAAGGTGTTTTAGATGACTGCATTCCTAGAGGAGAACATAGTTATAAAGGAATCAGTGGGAGAGAAAGTGGAACTCGAAATGTTTGAGATAAACAAGAAAATTTTGAATTAAAGAGGTACAATGGGAATAAAGAGAATCACAAAATGTTGTGGAATCTCAAAGTTCCTTAAGTAACACACAGAACTCATGGTTCTAGTAGAACATGCCTAGAGCTTGAATGATATATGATATCTTATGGACAAGAAGGTAGTGAGTTGATCATATGATGAGTCAACAGTCTACTTAGAAGCAAATGAGAGCTAGAAACTGAGATATGGCTTGAAGCCATGAAATCCAAGATGGACTCCATGTACATCAACAAAGTATGACCTTGGTTGATCCACCTGAAGGGGTAAAATCCATAGGGTACTTTTGGGTCTTCCATAAGAAGACTGACATGGAGGGTAATTTGGTTGCAAAGAGTTTCTAACAAGTTCAAGGTGTTGAACATGATGAAATCTTTTCAGTAGTTACCAAGGATAAATCTATCAGGATAATACTTGCTATTGTAGCTTAATGGAAATAAAGTCCATGAAGCTGCATGGATCAATATTTGGATTGAAGTGGGAACCTCAGAACTGGGATCTTCTATTTGACAAGATAGTCAAAGAGTTTGACTTGAGTCAAAATAAAGAAGTAATGTGTGATGACAAGAATTTAGTGGGAGCATATGTATATTCCACATTTTGATGGAGAATAACATCCTTATATTAAAACCTGGTAACAAAATGCATTCTAAAGTTTTAAAGAAGCAACCTATGTGATAGGAATTAAGATCTATAGATACAGATCAAGAAGCTTCTTGACCTAAGAAAGAGAACATACATCGGCAAGATGTTGAAAGGGTTCAACATGATGAGAGAAAACTTGTCCATGTTTCGTGGAGTTAGTCTCTCAAGAGTCAAGTGTCCCGTTTCTTATAAAGAATAAGGAACACATGGATAGATACCATGTGCATTCGCAATTGGATCTATCACGTATGAACTCATCTCATTATCTTTTATGTATAGGACATAATAAGAAAATATGAACTAATTAGCTTGTATGTATTGGACATGAGAAGAATATACAAACTCATCATCTTGTATGTATTGGACATGATAAGAAGATATGGAATCCAGTTATTTCGTATGTATTAGACATGAAAAATGGATATTTGTCGAGCTCTAGCAAGAGTTATTGGAATACCATGAAGGACATCTTTATGCACTTGTGAAGTACTAAAAGGATTAGTTCTTTAGTTATGGTAATAAGGAAGAGTTGGGTGTAAGGAGTTACACCGATGCAATCTTCCGAAATGACAAAATTTTGTTTGGCCTTGGAATAAGAATTGTTAGTTGGAAATGTTCCAAACATAAGACAATTGATTAACTCTACAATAAGAAGCCAAGTACCTTAGTGTTACGAACACTATAAGGGATAATATATGGATCTAGAAGTTCATATGGATGAACTTATGGGAGGTTCCAACCATAGGTGACTCGATAGTAATATTATGACAACAATGGAGCTACTAGTTAGGCAAAAGAATTTTATATAGCATACTATGACACTTCCATCTCATACGAGCTGTTGTACAGCGAGGGGATGTGAAACATGCAATATACTGACTTGAAGCAAATGTTGCTTACCCGCCATAAAAGCACTTGTGTAGCATGTTAAGATAACTTAGAATATGATTCATGGGTGATTGGATCTAAGTGCAAGTGGGAGTTTGTTGGTATAGCATGCCCAGAGAGCAAATCATATGATGATTGTAATGAGGCATGTGATACTTGATTTGATAATAATAAAGACAATGTCCGTCTATATATTTTAACAATTTTTGAGATAATAGTATAACATGTTAGATGTCTAGAGAGTGACATTACTCAATGATGTATGTCTTCAAGTATGTGACTTGAACAATGAGATCATACAGATGTTAAGAGTATGTCCATTATCACTATCGTCCCTACTCGATTGTTATTGTGGAAATAACCATAGACATCAATAACACAAAAGGCTAGAGTGTGTGTTGGTTGATGACGGAATCTCATCAGTCATGATATATGATATCCAAGCGCACAAATACATGTTAAAGAACAGTGTATCAGACAGACCCACCATAAGAGTGATGCATGGAAATCACATTTGGTTAGTCAAGGTCATCCCTTATAGTATTGGTGGTGATTTTGGTTCTTAGACCTGAAATCATTGCACTCATCACATGTGGTTGGGTACACTTTGACATCATCAAGCATAGTCTTGAAACATGGGTTGTTATAACGGTGATGATTGGGTGACTTTGACACATGGGGAGTTGATTGTGAGTGATAAACATGGAATTTGTCCCTCCTAAGGGAGTGTGATATCCTAGACACTTGAGGAGTGAGACTGAGAAATGCATGGATGTGCATATGTAAGTCAATATATGATATTGAGCTTACATATATCTTAGACAGTCTACTCTAAGTCAAGAAATATGGATTGAACATTTGTAGAGGATGACAAGTCCTTGCCTCGAGTTCAATCTGGATATCAGTGAAAATGGGACTATACACTCACTATAGCACCAATAACATATTGTAGGTTAAAAGTTGTTCTCCAACTTTCCTTTTCACTTGGGTATCACGGATGTGCGACTAGGCACCACTCTTTGCTTGTGATGTCATAAGTTAGTTATGGACATTCACTGCCAATGTGAAATGGAACCTATAGGGTCACACACATAGGATTAACCTGGAAGAGGAGTTTATCCATGAATGATGTTTAGATTGATTACTAAAGTGTTTAGGTACTCAATTAAACATTCAATCAATAGACTTCACTCAGAATCATCAAGTTCAAGTGTTAAACCAATTGATTAGAGTGTCAGATTGATTGAGAACTGCATTGACTGAAGTCTGCACAACCTACACCACCAACCGATCAGTTCACTAGGTCAACCGATCAGCTCATGGTCAGTGAGATGACCAGCTCACTCTAGTGAACTGATCGGTTCACATGGACCAAATGAGCAGGTGTTGGGTTTCCCAGTTTGTGAGAAAAGATTCTCATTTCACTTGTTCAATTCGATTGGGACAAGAATTAATCTTTGCATTAATTTGAAACAAATAAGTAAAGTCAATTGTGGGCAAGTCTGGGAAGTGAAATGACTGATTCACTCGGTGAATGATCAGCTCACCTTCCCAAATGACCGATTCAATTATGAACCGGTCAGCTCACCTGCCCAAACGACCGGTTCATTTATAAAATGACCGGTTCGCCTACCACAGTACAACTAGTTGGTGGAAAATCTAGACCCTTATATTCCCGCACAGACTGGGAACCCTGACCCTTCCCTCTACTATAAATAGAGGGGTACAGGGGGGCTTCTCAAAGTATACAACTCAGAACATCAGTTTCTCTATAAAGTTATTATCCTCTCTGGTTTTGGTAACTAAGAGAGCCCAAGCAAGTTCTACCCATCCAGGGATGAATAACGAGGGAAAGACAACTGCAGAAAAGCAACTGGTGGTGGGGAGTGTATTGGTGACTAGTATGCCGATAGAAGGGGACAAATCCTTCTAGTTTGTCCATCAGGACAACTATAGTTCATGGTGGTCCATGTGGACTGTCTATAAAGGCGAGAGATTTGTGCCGCTCAGGAGGATGACCATCAATCGTAGTCTGGGTCAAGACTAGGAGTTGTACATACGTCGTCAAAGACTAGGTGGTTGAAGGACGCACTAGTTGTAAGTATTGTCACTAAGGAAGCCTAAGGACTAGGTATATCTCACTAAACCATCTTTCCTATTTCATAGTTGTTGATGTGATCTGTTGGTTATGGGTTTGTGGTTAGATAAATTTTTTGTTTCTGCTTCCTATTCAGTCCCACAAAACCCAACAGTGTCGCGGTCACAACATAGAGGGTGGAGTTGCTTAGGTGGTTGAGACTCTACGTAGAGTGCATCACCATGTCTTGCATGTCATGTTTAAGTGGTTGCATGTGGATTCATGTTGGTCTTTTGTGAGGATAAGTGTCCCTTGGGTTCCTTAGTGTGCTAACACCTCACCCTTTGTTCTCTATCTCATCCTTCATCTATATAACCCTTTATCCCTTCTTGCTTGCAACCCTTTCAGCCATCTATATTTTTCCTCCTTCTTTGCTTTATCTTGGAGCTTGGTGGAGCAAGGAGGTTCGTCCTTAGAGCTTGAGGAACCAATCTCCTCTTACATGTGGAGGTGGTGGTGATCCGGGTTCATCTCCCATATTTGGTAAGTGTTTACCTTCTAAGTTGATGTTCCTTTGATCTCCTACCTTCATATCCTTCTCTTTTATCAGACTTAGACCATGGTTCTTCCATGATGGTCATTGTTGAGAGTAAGCTCCTCATCACAAGGGTCATATACCAAGTCTTGACAAGGTAGACCCAAGTGTGAAGAGGATTTCTCCTCTCTTTTCCCCTTTTTCTTTGGTTTGACCAAAATATTTTTGCTTCTTTCCTAGGGCTAGCTTTGACCTTAGTGTTCCCCCTTTCTTGAGGTTCTCTTGAGGCTGTGTGTGGAAATTTCGGTGAAGATTCTTCAACCCTTGGATCATGTGCTTGGAGCTCTTAATCTTGAAGTTGGATCTCTTGGTGGTGATCTTCTTAACGTGGGTTATACAACACTAAACCTACTCTATTATTGCACTTATTTATGCTTTTTATTACTGTCTTCTTCCTATAAATTTCCTTCTTACCATGTTTATGCTTAGTGGTAATCTCTAGATCTTGTTTGGTGGAGATTCCTTGCTTGGTTTGAAAGAAATCCAAAACCCCAATATTTTGTACCCCTTTTGGTAAATGATGTGTTATGAAGTTTTTCTCCATGTATTGCTCTTTACCTAGCTCTTATGCATTGTGTTTGTACACCTAGAGGTTGGAGGGATGTTAGGTTCAGTTTTTATTATCTTAAGCTTGGTTTGGTCTTCCTTGGAAAAATTCTTCCTTGGTAGTTTCTTGACCCATGACTTAGGGTCTTGGTGATTGTTTGTATGTGACCTTTTCTTCATGATAACCATAATTACACCTTTGGTTTTAGTTATATTTCGGTGAACTATATGGTGCATCTTGGGAGGTCGTTTGACTCCCCTCAAGATGGTTGTGGCCTTGATAGCCTTTGGTCGAGATGCTCCTTTGAGGTTGAATTTGACCTAGTAGTGTTAGGTCAAGGCTTTTTGTGTTAAGTAGCCTACTCACCCTTGTTGTTGGACTTGCCTTGACTAAGTTGAGACTCACCCTAGAGGGTAGCATTGTGACCATGATGGTCTTGGGTCGCGACATGGGTGGTGGTTGATTGTCTTGGGTCATGACATAGGTTGAGGTCGAGACACCTTATGGTCGAGATGCTTTGGTGAAACCATAACCCTAAGTGTTGCAAGCACGGAATGGTCTAGAGGTTGAAGGTCACGACATGTGATAGATGGTTAAGGCACATGGGGGTCGTGGTTGCAACATGGACCATAGTAGGTGGTCGTGACTTATGTGGTTATGTGATCAACATAGGGTGATGGTAGGTGGATGAGAAACACGTGTAAACACCTAATGATAACCATATATGTAGGATACATAAGACATATACAATGTTGTTTAGAATGTTATCTAATCAACTAAAATGGTGCTTTCTAATCCTTATGCACCCCAAGATGAGGGAGGGTGATAGTTCTAGGGTTGATGGTTGAACATAGTCTTGTAAACCCTAATCGGTTAAAAGGAAACCCTAACCCTAATAATAATGAACGATGATCTTGCTTGTTTCTCCATCATGGAATGGCTATGATATTATGTAGTTACCTCTCCTGTTTATAAACTTCTAACCATGCATGTGTTATGAGTTTGATAATCATAGCTAGCGTATGCTATGGTGATGAGATATGATATAAGTTGAATGAGTCTGGAGAGGCATGTTGAGGCATTTGTGATACATAAATGATGAGCTGAGGGATTGATTTCCCATAGCACGTGACTATGGTATTGATGATGTGATAAACGGCAATAATACATGCATCACATGGTGATAGTGTGACAAGTTCACACCCTATGTGCTTATATCTATTGGAAGATTACTATGCCCTTATCTTTGTAGAATTTGTTTTGATTTATACGTTGTAACTTGATTGATGCTAAAAGACAGTTAATTGACTTAACTAATCAAGTGAAACCTAATCATGTAGTTTTTCCCTGTGCCATAGATCCATATCAGTGTCAGCACTTGTTGAATGGTGAAACGAGTTTTCCCTTAGAGGAAGCATGGAGTCATATACTATTGAGTATATGCATTCACGGGATTGGTTGTGGACCACACCTTGGATGGAGTGCGGCTGCGGGCCGTAGCTTAGTGATATGTTTCTTATGAGGTTTCACAGGATTGGTTGCAAGCCATACCTTGGTAGGAGTGCGGCTTCATGCCATAGCTCAGTTTGACTAGCATCATGACATGTACCAAGGTGGGCTAGGACTTTCACTGTTGACTATATTTCATAGGTTGCAGCTGCTCGATATGTCTCTGCTATGTACTCATGTACTGACCACAAGTTTGGTGAGGTCATGGATTCTGACTCTTCCATAGACCTTGTACGGTATCGATTTTGACTTAGCAGCGGTCAATTGGATTTGATTGGTATGACCAAAATCCTCGAGGCATAATAAAATACATAATCAGTCGTGTAATATATTAGGTTCAAATATGAAAACATTGGATGAGATTTTACTTGCTTTTGTATAGTATAATTGGTAGTGAATATATGTGTTCTTCATATTCCTTTTATGATGATAAGATGTTCCATGATCCAATTGCAATTGCTTATTCTGTTAGTGATGATTACATGCTTATCATAGTTGTAGATTTATTGTTGTTCCTTAATCATATTACCTATGCTAATAATAGTGTTAGTGGAGAGTTATATCTCCCCCTGAGATTTGGAATCTCACCTCATGAATTCCCCATATCTTTTAGGTGAACATGCACGAGGAGGTAGAGATCATACAGTTGAGACTGAGTAGCAGCAAGAAGGCTAGTAGCTGATAAGGTTGCAAGTGTTGCTTATGGTTCTTTTGCTATTAGAGTCCTAGAGTCATCCCTGTGTACTCAGGTCTTTGGGATGATGTTGGGATGTGTTATGTAGAAGTGCTTTTGAAACATGGCTTTGGTTTGTGTGTTCCTCTTAATGTAAAATTATAGTGGATATGTAGATATATGGTTGGGACATGTTTTCTTGTAATAGGTTGATGGCATACATGGTAAGTACTTAGTGACATGCAAGGACTCATATGTAAAGGTTTTTTCTATTTGGGAGATTAATGAAAATGGTTTTAATTTCTAGTTTTTTTTGGAAATCTGTAGTTTAATTTTTGTTTTCGTAGTTAGTTTTGAGTTATCTGGTGGTTTGTGGCACGTGTGTCATAGTTTGGTTGGTATCAGAGCTTTAGGTTTGCTGAATCTATAGGGACCTAGGACTAGGGTTTGTGTCTGTTCGTGTGTCCTCCAGTCTGTATTATAGTGACTTTTGCTTATGCAGAAGAAGAAGAAGAAAGGGTTTGTGTCTATTAGTGTGTCCTCCTGTCTGTCTTATAGCGACTTCTACTTATGCAGAAGAAGAAGAAAGCCTAAACATGTCTGGAGAACATGAAGAACACGCTGCTAAGAGCAGTGTTGTTGCACCAGGTGGTGGTGCAAAGAACCAGGCACGATAAGATCAAGTACTTGAGGGTCCCCAGTTTGACCTATCCACGATTGAAAATCCTACCTTTTTGTAACATACTAGATCTTGAACCCCACCCTAGAAGTTTGATCTTTTGGACTTAGTAAAACATGGTTTAGTATAACCCTAATGAGATAATGCATGAACAAATCACCCTAATGTAACCCAATGCTCTCACATTAGATTTAGACCAATAATGGAACATAAAAGTGACACATGGGGAATACATAATAATTCATGCTTAATAATTACACATAAATCTTTATGTGAAGTTTTGAACATAATTAGATGGACAAAATTAATAATGATGATAGATGTGAGGAAAATAGGCTCTAATATTAATTG
The DNA here is from genome assembly GCA_963693085.1 of Alisma plantago-aquatica. NCBI lineage: Eukaryota > Viridiplantae > Streptophyta > Magnoliopsida > Alismatales > Alismataceae > Alisma > Alisma plantago-aquatica. Next base: position 1,108,896,437 of record OY856412.1, read on the forward strand.
TGTCATAACTCATTAAAAGAAATACAAAAAGTGGGACCTATATTAAGAATCGTGTTCCTTGGGTCCTAATTGTCTCGGGAGTCAAGTTTCACATTACTCATATAATAATAATTAATTTAATTCATTTAGGAAAGAAATGATCTAAGTTTTCCCCAAAATATCAAATAAAATAATAAATGACTCCAAAAGAGGAAAATAATCGTGTATTTGTAATCTACATAATAAATATAGCCTTAGGGTGAATTTTCATCCAATTTGGAGAAACTTTGTTTAAAAGGTGAAATCAGGAGAGAGAAAGTGTGTAGAACCTTCAAAATATTAAATAAATACTCAAATAACTCCAACATGTAAAATTGGTGGCAAATTCATATCAAACACATTAAATATGACTTGTATGAGAAGTTTCATAAAATTTGGAGAATCTTAAAGTCAATAATGCATGAGGAAAGAGAAAATAGGTTTTGATTTATTTAACATATTAAAAGTCCTCAAAAGGAAAATCTAATTGCATAATTAGAATTTACATGCCTTAATTGTCCTTTGTGCAAAATTTTACTTAATTTGGATAATGTTTGAACCTTTAAATGAAGAAAGAGAAAAAGGAATTTAATGTAATATCACTTTATTAAATTATATTGATTTTGTCACACCTTGGTTTCTTAATCGAATTATACGTGTGATCTGGGCCATCAATTTTTCCATCCAACAGTCATGGTGTCATCTCCTACCTCAAGTAGGAGAGCGACCCGCCATGTACAGTAACAATGACATTTCTTTTCCTTCTAGCTTCCTCGTTTCTCAATCATTTTTCACAATTTTTCTTTCGTGGGATTCCTTTTTTGATTCTAAATTGATGGATCCCTTGCTCAAGCCCTAAATCCCTATATATAGAAAATTCCTAAATCTATTTTCTCCTGCCATTTTTCATAGAAGCACCTTCGTCGCTCCTCGTTCTCACGCGGGTACTCCAAAATGGCCCTCGATCTCCTAGCAATTTGCCTCTGCCCCCAATTTGATTGTTGCTCTCCCTAGAACCCTGGACCTAGTTGCTTTCTTCTTCGGTGACCTTGGTTTCATTCTGGCCTTCTCCATTGCCCCAGCCTTCAATCAGAGTCACGGTAAGATACCTCGATCCATATTGTTCCTTTTTTATCAGTAGTTTGCTCGCAGGTATCCTCCCATGTCGCATCCTATAACCTTGCTTAAGGCTCAGGTCGGTGCTCAACGCCATGGCTACCCAGGGTCTCTTCCAGCACGGAAACATGCCCTTTTCCCTCAACTTTCCCCCATGATCATTTTGTGCATCTTCATTTATGGTTTTTCACATATAATCAATGATTTTTGAGTTCAAGCCACTTTCCTGGTTCTTCTCCTGTGGTGGAGCATTCTTGAGCTCTTGGCCACCGTGAGGCCCAACCTTGGGCTCGTTGACTTAGTGGTGCTTTGACGAAGACAATGGGGTTGTTTCTTGGACAATTTGCGGGCTTGAGATCTGGTGCTCCCTCACCTGTTGTTACTCCATATCCATGGTGTGAGATAAAATCCGCCTCTGTGTTTTGTCTGTCATACCCTCCTGCTTTTCTCTTGTTTTTCTTTCTTCGCAGAGGGGCATTTTGGTACTTTTACAATAGCTTTCTCTTTGCCTTTGCGCCTGATATTCATTGATGTGTTTGAGTGGCCGGTTGAGTTAGCCATCCCTGATTGGGCCAACTTAGACCGTGCGGCCCACTCCTTCTCTTTCTTCCTCTTTCTCAAATGTTTTGCCACATGGAATTTTATGATTTGTCGATTCTTGCAAAATTCATAATAATTCAACTCACTTATCAGAATAATATGGAAAAATAGTCATTAAATTTAGAAAAATAAGATCTATCTCATTGTGTTGGTCTTGTCACCTAAATCTAACGTTTAATAATAAGTAATTTTAATGGATTAGTCTAAATAGATAATATATTGCAAAATTCATACCAAACAATTTATAAGTTAGAAAATATAATAAAATATGTTTTGAACTCAGAAAAATATAACCTAAAAATGGAATGGTTTTTATAACCGAATTCATTAGTATTGAAAAGGGAGATTTTTAGGGTTTGTGAAATCAATGTAAATCTAACCCTAATTTAACATACATGGTTAATAGGTTCTTTGGAGACCTAGAATTGGATTAAGAAGTGACCTTGGACTATTTTGAATTTTAAGAAGGTACGTTTTACATCTCCTATTCTTCTATGTTGAGCAGTTCACCTATATTTTCTTTCTCTTGGTCCTATAGACATTAGTCTATACACAATGTCTTTTCTTTTGAAAATCATAGTTCATGTGAACTACCTTATGTGTTAATGATCGTGTGATCATGGATATTCTCTTGAACTCTTTTTCTTATGCCTTAGTGCATGTTGTACTTATTTAATGATATGTGCCCACTTTGATGTGGATGTTTATATGTTTACGTTGACCATTAGTATGATGACAACTTTTGTTTAATCTGACTATACCTTTTTACTTGCCTCTCTATTAACCATGCTATGTGAATCAGTAGCACTAGAGTAGTGTAATTGCATTGGTTTTTGGGCAGTATGCCCTTTGTTAATTTTGGGATGGAGGTGGTGGTGCCCCATACCCGGGTTTCAAATTTGTGAGGTTTGTCCCAACTTATATATATTGGGAATGACATTATGTTATCTCTATCAGGTTTCAAGTTAGTGAGGCTTGGTCGCCTTTATATTTATATTGTTCTAGGGCTATGTTTATCTCACATGCATGTAGGTTGATGGTTGTGGGGTGTGTGCCTTAATTTCTTTATACGTGCTAGTATGGCACGATTTTATTTGTTTGGTTGTGGAAAGTATCTCTTTTGTTGTTGTTCTCTTCCTTTTATGACTTTTTGGGTATTCCTTGTATTTTCTATGGGAAGCCTTGTGTGTTTGGTGTTCCTTTTTCCATAATATTGCTCGATGTTCCTATTTAGTATGCACATACCTACTTTTGCTTATGTTTCCTTTTCTTCTCCTTTTTGTGGGGTATGCTTCCATCCCCAAGTTTAGATCAAGGAGAGGATAAGTAAGGTGGACTTGGACATCAACCTTTGTAGCTGAGCTTTTGGGAGACTTGAAAGAGGTGGTTAGATGATCCTCAGCTAGATCCTTATAGTTTCCTTTATAACTCACCCATGTGCAGTGTAGTGATGTAACAGATATCAAGGTTTGTAATAGTTGGATATATTTCTTTTCTGCTGCTACTTATTGTGTTATGATACATACATGTTGAATAAATTGGTTATCATCCCTTCGGTGAAAAATTTAATGTGGTGTTTGGTTTAAGGGATGTTGCCTTTTTTATTTCTAGTAAGGAGTGGTTCCCCTCTGGGATCCAACTCCTTATAGCATGGTATCATAGCCACTAGTAGTTGGTTATCTAACTATTTCAATCTTATCTCCCTTAGGATGTTTACCTTTTTCCATAGGTTTCTTATACCTAGTATCCTTGCCTTGTGCAGGCAAAAATTCTCATGGCGGGAGATAACTCGACTCTTGACAACATGTATGGTTACGAGACACCCCAAAATCCTAGGTTTGGGATGCCAAGGATGGATCCACCCTTTACCACACCAGTGACTCAAGGTACTCCTATGACTGGAAGTGGACCATCAGTAGGTTAGGAGACCCCAGCCTCTGCTAGTACGAGTGTAGTCATCTATCCAGAGCAAGAGTTGGCCATGTTTCGACAACTTTTTGCTACTACCATGGAAGGAAAGATGAAGGATGTGTTTGTATCTAAAAAACCTAAGGAGTTCTCAATCATGGAATTCATGAAGATGCAGCCACCCTCCTTCAAGGGTGAAGGTGAGATAGAGATGGTTGATAAAGTTGATGATTGGGTGTTAGCCATAGGTAGGACTTTTGATGGTAGGGCATGTCCTCCAGACCAGAAGGTTCGGTTTGCTTCATATTTTTTGGATGGACCTACTTGAGTTTGGTGGAACAGAATAGCAAGGACTCGTGATATCTCCATCATGACATGGGAGCAGTCTTTGGTGCTTTTTCATGGGAAGTATATGTGCATTGCTGCCTTGAAGAAAAGGGAAGCTGAGTTCTATAGTTTGACGTAAGGATCAATTATTGTTTCTGCTTATGTGCAAAAATTCATTTTTCTTGAGAGATATGCTTCTGGACTTAGTGAAGAACGTAGAGCTGACGTATATCTGCAAGGACTCAACTACAACGTGGGTCATGCTTTTATTCCATAAATGCCTTTGACCTTTCAACATATGGTTGATAAATCTCTGGTTGTGGAATCTTACCCAGGTTTTCAACCTAGGGAGTTTGACAAGAAGAGGAAGTCCTCAGGAGATGAACAGAAAAGAGACTAGTGTGCTAAGTGAAATGGTTACCATCATCCAGGAAAGTGTTCTCAGGAAAAACCTCATCATGGTACTCCAGTGATATATCATTATTGCAATGAACCTGGACACATTCAACCTAAGTGTCCCAAGCTTCATTATGGACCAGCACCAGCACAACAACAACAACCTCAAATACCTCCTCAATTAAATGGAAACAATAATAGAGGAATACCTGTAGAAAGGCAAGGTGGAAGAATTTTTTCTTTGGATGGTGAAGAAGTTCATGAGGATGACCAAGGACATGAACAAGTTGACCCATAGTTCTATAATTAGACTTTACAAGTTATGTTTCCTTTTTCCATGATGCTTTTATGTACAAATGTAAGGAAGTATAGTGGAACCTTTTGTACCTAAAGAATAGTTTTGACTTAATAAGATGAATCCTTTAAGGGGTGGTGAATAAGTTGTTTTTTCTTATATGTGGATGTTTTGAATTCGAGGATGAAATCCCTTTAAGGGGTGGTGTGTTGTAACATACTAGATCTCGAACCCCACCCTAGAAGTTTGATCTTTTGGACTTAGCCAAACAAGGTTTAGTATAACCCTAATGAGATAATGCATGAACAAATCACCATAACGTAACCCAATGCTCTCACATTATAATTAGACCAATAATGGAACATAAAAGTGATACATGTTGAATACATGATAATTTGCACTTAATAATCACACATAAATCTTTAGGTGAAGTTTTGAACATAATTAGATGGACAAAAATAATAATGATGATAGATGAGATGAAAATAAGATCAAGTATTAATTGTGTCATAAATCATTAAAAGAAATACCAAAAGTGGAACCTAAGTTAAGAATCGTGTTCCCTGGGTCCTAATTGTCTTGGGAGTCAAGTTTCACATTATTCACACAATAATAATTAATTTAATTCATTTAGGAAAGAAAAGATCTAAGTTTCCCCCAAAATATCAAATAAAATAATAAATGACTCCAAAAGAGGAAAATAATCTTGGATTTGTAATCTACATAATAAATATAGCCTTTGGGTGAATTTTCATCCAATTTGGAGAAAGTTTACTTAAAAGGTGAAATTAGGAGAGAGAAAGTGTGTAGAACCTTCAATATATTAAATAAATTCTCAAACAACTCCAACATATAAATCAATGGCAAAGTCATATCCAACACATTAAATATGACTTGTGTGTGAAGTTTCATAAAATTTGGAGAATCTTAAAGTCATTAATGCATGAGGAAAGAGAAAATAGGATTTGATTTATTTAATATGCTAAAAGTCCTCGAAAGGCAAATCTAATTGCATAATCAAAATCTAAATGCCTAATTGTCCTTTATGCAAAATTTTGACTTAATTTGGATAATGTTTGAACCCTTAAATGAAGAAAGAGAAAAAGGAATTTAATGCAATATCGCTTTATTAAATTATATTGATTTTGTCACACCTTGGTTTCTTAATCAGATTATACGCGTGATCTGGGCTGTCAATTTTTCCATCGAACGAATGTGGCACCGTATCCTACCTCAAGTAGGAGAGTGACCCGCCATGTACAGTAACAGTGGGATTTCTTTTCCTTCTAGCTTCCTTGTTCCTTAATCATTTTTCACGATTTTTCTTTCGTTGGATTCCTTTTTTGATTCTGAATTGATCGACCCCTTACTCAAGCCCTAAATCCCTATATATAGGAAATGTCTAAATCTGTTTCATCCGCCATTTTTCATAGAAGCACCTTTGTCTCCCCTCGTTCTCATGCAGGTACTCCACAACGACCCTCGGTCTCCTAGCAATTCACCTCTGTCCCCAATTTGATCGTTGTTTTCCCTAGAACCCTGAACTTAGTTACTTTCTTCTCTGGAGACCTTGGTTTCATTTTGGCCTTCTCTGTCACCCCAACCTTCAATCAGAGTTGTGGTAAGATACCCCGACCCTTCTTGTTCCTTTTTTTATCAGTAGTTTGCTCCCATGTATCCTCATGTATCGCATCCTATAACCTTGTTTAAGGCTCAGGTCGGCGCTCAACGCCATGGCTATCCATGGTCTCTTCCAGCATGGAAACATGCCCTTTGCCCTCTCCTTTCCCAGTTGACCTTTCTTTGCATCTTCGTTTATGGTTTTTCACATCGAATCGATGATTTTTGAGTTCGAGCTTCTTTCTCAGTTCTTCTCCAGTGGTGGAGCATTCTTAAGCTCTTGGCCACCGCGAGGCCCAACCTTGGGCTCGTTGACTTAGTGGTTCTTTAGCAAAGACAATGGTGTCATTTCCTGGTCAATTTGTGGCCTTGAGCCATAATGCTCCCTTACCTATTTTTTCTCCATATCCATGGTGTGGGAGAAGATTCACCTCTGTGTTTTATCCGTCCTACCCTCCTGCTTTTCTCTTATTTTTCTTTTTTTACAGAGGAGCATTTTGGTACTTTCACAATAGCTTTCTCTTTGCCTTTGCACTTGATATTCATTGATGTGTTTGAGTGGCTGGCTGATTTGGCTAGGCCTAATTGGGCCAACTCAAACTGCGCGACCCACTCCCTCTCTTTCTTCCTCTTTCTCAAATTTTTTGCCACATGGAATTTTATGATTTGTCAAATCTTGCAAAATTCATAATAATTCACTCACTGATCAAACAAATATGGAAAAATAGTCTTGGATTCAGAAAAATAATATCTATATTATGGTTTCAGTTTTGTCACTTGATTCCAATGTTTAATAATAAGTAATTTTCATGGATTGATCTAAATATATAATATATTACAAAATTCATATCTAATAATTTATAAGTCAGAAAAATATAATAAAATCTGTTTTGAACTCAGAAAAAATAACCTAAAACACTATGTGGTTTTGATAACTGAATTCAATAATATTGAAAAGGGCAATTTTTAGGGTTTGTGAAATCAATTTAAATCTAACATTGATTTCACATACATGGTTAATAGGTTCTTTGGAGACCTAGAAATGGACCAAGAAGTGACCTTGGACTATTTTGACTTTTAAGAAGGTATGTTTTGCATCTCCTATTCTTCTATGTTGAATAATTCACCTGTATTTTCTTTCTCTTGGTCTTATGGACATTAGCCTATACATAATGTCTTTTCTTTTGAAAATCATGGCTCATGTGTAACTACCTTATGTGTTATTCATCTTGTAATCATGTATGTTCTCTTGAACTCTTTTTCTTATGCCTTGGTGCATGTTGTACTCATTTAATGATATCTGCCCACTTTGAGGTCGATGTTTATATGTTTATGTTGACCATTTGTATGATGGCAACATTTGTTTAATATGACTATACCTTTTTACTTGCCTCACTATTAAACATGCTATGTGAATCAATAGCACTAGAGTAGTGTAATTGCATTAGTTTTTAGGTTGTATGCCCTTTGTTATTTTTGCGATGGAGGTGGTGGTGCCCCATACCCGGGTTACAAATTTGTGAGGTTTGGCCCAACTTATATATATTCGGAGTGGTAGTATGTCATCTCTATCAAGTTTCAAGTTAGTGAGGCTTGGCCGCCTTTGTATTTATATTGTTCTAGGGCTATGTTTATCTCACATGCATGCAGGTTGATGGTTGCAGGGTGTGTGCCCTAATTTCTTTATACGTGCTAGTATGGAATGATTTTATTTATTTGGTTATGGCAAGTATCTCTTTTGTTGTTGTTCTCTTCCTTTTATGCCTTTTTGGGTAGTCCTTGTCATTTCTATGGGAAGCCTTTTATATTTGATGTTCCTTTTTCCATAATATTTCTCAATGTTCCTATTTTGTATGCACATACCATCTTTTGTTGATGTTTCCTTTTCCTCTCTTTTTTGTGGGATATGCTTCCATCCCCAAGTTTAGATCAAGGAGAGGATAAGCAAGGTGGACTTGGACATAAACCTTTGTAGCTGAGCTTTTGGGAGACTTGAAAGAGGTGGTTAGTTGATCCTCAGCTAGATCCTTATAGTTTCCTTTGTAACTCACCCATGTGCAGTGTAGTGATGTAAAAGATAACAAGCTCTGTAATAGTTGGATATATTTCTTTTCAGCTGCTACTTATTGTGTTATGATACATACATGTTGAATAAATTGGTTATCATCCCTTTGGCAAAAAAAATTATGTGGTGTTTGGTTAAAAGGATGTTGCCTTTTTTTATTTCTAGTAGGGAGTGGTTCCCCTCTGGGACCCCACTCCTTACAACATGGTACCATAGCCACTAGTAGTCAGTTATCTAACTATTTCAATCTTGTCTCCCTTAGGATGCTTACCTTTTTCCATAGGTTGCTTATTCCTATTATCCTTGCCTTGTGCAGGCAAAAATCCTCATGGCGGGAGATAACTCGACTCTTGACAACATGTCCGGTTACGAGACACCCCAGAATCCTAGGTTTGGGATGCCAAGGATGGATCCACCCTTTACCACACCAGTGACTCAAGGTACTCCTCTGACTGGAAGTGGACCATCTGTAGGTCAGATGACCCCAGCCTCTGCTAGTATGGGTGTAGTCATCTCTCTGGAGCAAGAGTTGGCCATGTTTCGACAACTTTTTGCTACTACCATGGTAGGAAAGATGAAGGACCCATTTGTACCTAAAAAACCTAAGAAGTTCTCAATCATGGAATTCATGAAGATGTAACCACCCTCCTTCAAGGGTGAAGGTGAGATAGAGATGGTTGATAAAGCTGATGATTGGGTGTTAACCATAGAGAGGACTTTTGGTGGTAGGGCATGTCCTCCAAACTATAAGGTTTGGTTTGCTTCATATTTTTTGGATGGACCTGCTCGAGTTTGGTGGAACAGAATAACAAGGACTCGTGATATCTCCATCATGACCTGGGAGCAGTTTTTGGTGCTTTTTCATGGGAAGTATATGTGCACTGCTGCCTTGAAGAAAAAGGAAGTTGAGTTCTATAGTTTGAAGCAAGGATCAATGATTGTTTCTACTTATGTGCAAAAATTCATGTTGTTTGAGAGATATGCTTTTGGACTTAGTGAAGAACGTAGAGCTGACCTATATCTGCAAGGACTCAACTACAATGTGGGTTGTGCTCTTATTCCACAACTGCCTTTGACCTTTCAACAGATGATTGATAATGCTCTGGCTGTGGAATCTTACCCAGGGTTTCAACCTAGGGAATTTGACAAGAAGAGGAAGCCCTCAAGAGATGAATAGAAAAGAGACAAGTGTGTGAAGTGCAATGGTTACCATCAACTAGGAAAGCGTTCTCAGGACAAACCTTATCGTGGTACTACAGTGATATGTCATTATTGCAATGAACCTAGACACATTCGATCTAAGTGGTCCAAGCTTCATTATGGACCAACACCAGCACAACAACAACAACCTCAATTGCCTCCTCAGAATAATGGAAACAATACTAGAGGAATACCTGTGTAAAGGTGAGCTAGAAGAGTTTTTGCTTTGGATGGTGAAGAAGTTCATGAGGATAACCAAGGACATGAACAAGTTGACCCATAGTTCTACAACTAGACTTTACAAGTTATGTTTCCTTTTTGCATGATGCTTTTATGTACGGATGTAAGTGAGTATAGTGGAACCTTTTGTACCTAAACAATAGTTTTGACTTAATAAGATGAATCCTTTAAGGGGTGGTGAATACGTTGTTTTCTTATATGTGGATGTTTTGATTTTGACGATGAAATCCCTTTAAAGGGTGGTGTGTTGTAACGTACTAGATCTTGAACCCCACCCTAGAATTTTGATCTTTTGGACTTAGCCAGACAAGGTTTAGTATAACCCTAATGAGATAATGCATGAACAAATCACCCTAATGTAACCCAATGCTCTCACATTAGATTTAGACCAATAATGGAACATAAAAGTGATACATGGGGAATACATGATAATTCGTGCTTAATAGTCACACATAAATCTTTAGGTGAAGTTTTGAACATAATTAGATGGACAAAAATAATGATGATGATAAATGCGAGGAAAATAGGCTCAAGTATTAATTGTTCAATAAATCATTAAAAAATACCAAAAGTGAAACCTAAGTTAAGAATCATGTTCGTTGGGTACTAATTGTCTTGGGAGTTAAGTTTCACATTATTCACATAATAATAATTCATTAATTCATTTAGGAAAAAAAAGATCTAAATTTTCCCCAAAATATCAAACAAAATAATAAATGACTCCAAAGGAGAAAAATATTCTTGGGTTCGTAATCTACATAATAAATATAGCCTTTGGATGAATTTTCATCCAACTTGGAGAAAGTTTGCTTAAAAGGTGAAATCAGGAGAGAGAAAGTGTGTAGAACCTTCAAAATATTAAATAAATGCTCAAATAACTCCAACATGTAAAATTGGTGGCAAATTCGTACCCAACACATTAAATATAACTTGAGTGTGAAGTTTCATAAAATTTGGTGAATCTTAAAGTAATTAATGCATGAGGAAAGAGAAAATAGGATTTGATTTATTTAACACATTAAAATTACTCAAAAGGCAAATCTAATTATATAATCGGAATCTACATGCCTTAATTGGCCTCTGTGCAACATTTTACTTAATTTGGATAATGTTTGAACCCTTAAATGAAGAAAGAGAAATAGGAATTGAATGCAATATCACTTTATTAAATTATATTGATTTTGTCACTCCTTGGTTTCTTAATTGAATTATATGTACGATCTAGGTCGTTGATTTTTTCATCCAATGGTTGTGGATTCATCTCCTACCTCGAGTAGGAGAGTGACCTGCCATGTACAGTAACAACATGATTCCTTTTCCTTCTAGCTTCCTCATTCTCAATCATTTTTCATGATTTTTCTTTCGTTGGATTCCTTTTTCGATCATGAATTGATCGACCTCTTGTTAAAGCCCTAAATCCCTATATATAGAAAATGCATAAATCCATTTTCTCTATTGTTTTTCACAGAAACACCTTCATCACTCCTCGTTCTCACACGGATACTCCACAACGACCCACGGTCTCCTAGCAATTCACCTCTACCCCCAATTTGATCGTTGCTTTCCCTAGAACCCTGGACCTAGTCACTTTCTTCTCCAGCAATCTTAGTTTCATTCTGGCCTTTTCCATCACCCCAGCCTTCAATCAGAGTCATGGTAAGATACGCTGACCCTTCTTGTTCCTTTTTTTATCAGTAGTTTTCTCCCAGGTATCCTCCTGTGTCACATCTTATAACCTTTCTTAAGGCTCAGGTTGGCGTGCAATGCCATGACTACCCAGGGTTTCTTCTGGGACGGAAACATGCCCTTTGCCCTTGCCTTTCCCTGATGATCATTTTGTGCATATTCATTTGTGGTTTTTCACCTCGAATCAATGATTTCTAAGTTCGAGCTTCTTTCCCGATTTTTCTCCTATGGCAGAGCATTCTTGAGCTCTTGGCCACCACGAGGCCCAACCTTGGGCTCGTTGATGTAGTCGTGCTTTGGCGAAGACAATGGGGTCGTTTCCTTGTCAATTTGTGGGCTTGAGCTCTGGTGCTCCCTCGCCTGTTTTTGCTCCATATCCATGGCGTGAGAGCAGATTCGCCTATGTGTTTTGTTCGTCATTCCCTCATGCTTTTCTCTTTTTTTTTCTTTTTTCATAGAGGGGCATTTTGGTACTTTCACAACAGCTTTCTCTTTGCATTTGTTCCTGATATTCACTAACATGTTTGAGTGGCCGGCTGAGTTCACCAGCCCTGATTGGGCCAACTCGGACTGCGTGGCCCACTCCCTCTCTTTCTTCCTCTTTCTCAAATGTTTTGCCACATGGAATTTTTGGATTTATCCAATCTTGCAAAATTCATAATAATTCACTCACTCGTCAGAAAAATATGGGAAAATAATCGTTGGATTTAGAAAAATAAGATCTATTTTATGGTTTCAGTTTTGTCACCTGAATCCAATGTTTAAAAATAAGTAATTTTAATGGATTAATCTAAATATATAATATATTGCAAAATTCATATCTAATAATTTATAAGTCAGAAAAATATAATAAAATATGTTTTGAACTCAGAAAAAATATAACCTAAAACATGGTGTGGTTTTGATAATTGAATTCAATAATATTGAAAAGGGCGATTTTTAGGGGTTGTGAAATCAATTTAAATCTAACCCTAATTTCACATACATGGTTAATAGGTTCTTTGGAGACCTAGAATTGGATTAAGAAGTGACCTTGGACTATTTTGAATTTTAAGAAGGTATGCTTTGCATCTCCTATTCTTCAATATTGAGCAATTCACCTATATTTTCTTTCTCTTAGTCCTATGAACATTAGCCTATACACAATGTCTTTTCTTTTGAAAATCATGGTTCATGTGAACTACCTTATGTGTTATTCATCTTATGATCATAGATGTTCTCTTGAACTCTTTTTCTTATGCCTTGGTGCATGTTGTACTTATTTAATGATATGTGCCCACTTTGAGGTTGATGTTTATATGTTTATGTTGACCATTTATATGATGGTAGCTTTTGTTTAATCTGACTATATTACCTTTTTACTTGCCTCTTATGAAACATGCTATGTGAATCAGTAGCACTAGAGTAGTGTAATTGCATTGGTTTTTGGACAGTATGCCCTTTGTTATTTTTGGGATGGAGGTGGTGGTGCGCCATACCCGGGTTTCAAATTTGTGAGGTTTGGCCCAACTTATATATAGGGAGTGGCAGTATGTCATCTCTATCAGGTTTCAAGTTAGTGAGGCGTGTACGCCTTTGTATTTATATTGTTCTAGGGCTATGTTTATCTCACATGCATGCAGGTTGATGGTTGTGGGGTGTGTGCCCTACTTTCTTTATACGTGCTAGTATGGCATGATTTTATTTGTTTGGTTATGGCAAGTATCTCTTTTGTTGTTGTTCTCTTCCTTTTATGCCTTGTTGGGTAGTCCTTGTCTTTTCTATGGGAAGCCTTTTATATTTGATTTTCCTTTATTTCATAATATTTCTCAATGTTCCTCTTTAGTATGCACATACGTGCTTTTGTTGATGTTTCCTTTTCTTCTCCTTTTTGTGGGATATGCTTCCATCCCTAGGTTTTAATCAAGGAGAGGATAAGCAAGGTGGACTTGGACATCAACCTTTGTAGCTGAGCTTTTGGGAGACTTGAAAGAGGTGGTTAGATGATTTGTAGCTAGATCCTTATAATTTCCTTTGTAACTCACCCATGTGAGGTGTAGTGATGTAAAAGATATCAAGGTTTGTAATAGTTGGATATATTTCTTTTCCGCTACTACTTATTGTGTTATGATACATACATGTTGAATAAATTTGTTATCATCCCTTTGGTGAAAAATTTTATGTGGTGATTGGTTCAAGGGATGTTGCCTTTTTATTTCTAGTAGGAAGTGGTTCCCCTCTGGGATCCCATTACTTACACTTTTAATCTCTTTTCGAGCAGTTCAGGGATACTATGACACATATGAAAGACAAGATTACAGACGCTCAACCTAGGGCACCGGTTCACAATGTGGAATCTTCAATTACTGGGAAGACTTTTGAGTGGCTTTGCCGTGTTGGGGCGGTGGAGTATGTTGGGATAACTGATCTAGCGGATGCAGATCTGTCGCTTATTGAGCTTGAGAAAGCCTTCAAGATCCTCAGCATCCCAGAGGCAGATAAGGCTAAGCATGTAGTGTACCCTTTGAAGGGGAGTGTTGGCTATTCGTGGGCCATAGAAGAGGAGAAGAGATCTAGAGTAGTTGTTGGTTGGGGGGAGTTTCGATGTGAGTTTGTCAGTTGGTACTTTCCACTAAACTATCTGGATGAGAAGATTAGTTAGTTTGAGCGGATCTGGTAAGAATCCATGTCTATCAATGAGTATGAGGCTAAGTTTATGGAGATTCTTTGGTTTTATCTACACATGGCTTCTATGGATGATGAGCGGATTCTATGTTTTGAGAAGGGATTGAATGTTGAGTTGTTTACCCTGACAACCTTGGAGAATCGAGAAAGGTTTGCAATGTTTGTGGAGTATGTTCAAAGGTTAGAGCAATCTCTGATAGAGGAGCAGGAGGCAAGTGCCAGGAAGAGGCATGCACAGTCCCAAGGACAGTCATCATGAGGCTTTAAGAAATTGAGGTTTTCCACACTGCCAGCATCGCAAAGGTTCAGTGTGCAGATGTAGTGGTCACCTAGTAAAGGTAGAGGTCGTAGCCTTTCACCTACTGGAGCTCACAACACAGCGTCAGTGTCAATGACGCAGTCGTATAGGCTACATTTTGAGACCAGGACTTGCCACAAGTGTGGTTAGGTAGGACAGTTGAGGCGGGAGTTCCCAGTGACAGATGATGAGATGACCCAGCAACCGAGGTAGAGCCAGTAGAGATAGCAGAATAGCAGTGCAGGAGGACGAGGATGTGGCCAATCGTCATAGGTTGGATCGTTTGCTCAGGGAAGTAGAGGAAGAGGGTGACAACAGGCAACAAATAGATAATACACTATGAGTTAGCCATAGGCGGTAGTCAATCCGCGAGTGGTGACATGTTATATGGAGTTATTTCATCCTGATTCATCTTCTTCTTGCTTTGTATCTTTTTTGGTTGACGTAGGTAAAATGTACTCTTTTATCACTCGTTAGGTGCTTGATAGTTGTCTTTTGCCTGTTAGATGTAGGAGAGATAGTTTGTTGCTAGAAACCCTATTAGTTGGTTCTGTAGTGTTGCAGGAGGTGTGTCCTTGTGTCCTTTATTTTTTAGGGCACAACATTTCAGTAGATCTCATTCCACTTGACATGCATGAGTTTGATGTAATCCTTGAAATGGACAACTTGGAGAAGTATAGAGTGGTCTTGGATTGTAGTTCCAAGCAAATGACATTTGTAGATGGTGGTAAGATATGGATCTTCCACCTAAGGTGGCTAATTAGAGTTACCTAAGAACTAACCCATCCCCTCACTCCCCTCGCTCTGGAAATTAGGGTTGTGAGAAGTGGACACCCCCCACCCTTCTAGGGTCTCTCTCTCTTGCAGGTTCAAGCAATTTGGTTGTCTTCTGGTCCCATCCCCAAGATGGCGGAAGAGTTACTAGACAGATACGCAGGTCTACATTTGTCGGATGAGGAAGAGGAACCCATCAATGTTAAGCCAGTGGGAAGTGGTGAGGAAGAGGATCATACGGCATTGGCGTTGATAGGGAAGTTGTTAACAGACCGCACTTTCAACTTCAGAGCCATGGAACGCATTCTATCACAGGCTTGGAGCCTCAAAGAGAAGGTGGAGTTCAAACAACTAGAATGAGAAATCTTTTTCATTCAATTCACCCATTGGCGTGATAGGCAACGCGTCATTGACGGGGTGCCATGGCACTTTGATGGGCGTTTATTGATGATTAAGGACATTTGTAAGGAGGAACAGTCGGGGCAGGTTTCTATTAACAAGAGTCCTTTCTGTATTTGCTTATATGGCATCCCACTAGGTTATACAGGAGAAGACAGGGTATGTGAAATCATAGGATGTGTGGGAGACGTGATCAAAGTGGACATCGACAGCTTGTGGTGGGATGCATCCACCCGCATCGGGATATTACTAGACGTTACCAAGCCCTTGAAATAGGTGCTGAAGATCAGGGTCAAAGGGGGCAACGTCGTGGATATTGAGGTGAAATACGAGCGCCTATCCAACTTCTGCTTTGAGTGTGGGATGTTTGGCCACATTGACAAGGATTTCCTGGGCGCCAGTGTCGAGGAAGACCATGTGCAGTAGTGGGGGAACTGGCTGCGGGCTTCACCGTGGAAGCAGCAACGACCAGACCATGTCACTAATGGAAATCTTAGAACAACGAGGCACAAGCTGACTTTCAAATATGAGACGCAGGGGGTGTCGTCCCAATAGGTAAGCCTTGAGCATAGCAGTTCTATTGAGAGGCAGCGGGAGGATCATAACAACAGTGGGAATGTGGGTGCATCACGACGTTCACCTTGGCGTAGCGTCAGGGATACAGCGAGCAACATGGTAGGTGTGTTAGGGGTGGATGATGGGGGGTGTTTGATGGCAGGTGAGGGTGTCAGTGCTACCCGCCATAGTTTTGGGCACAACAACGAGAGTGAGAGGAGGGGCGCGGATCATGACGATGGATCTGAGCTCGATGAGGGTCGAACGGTGATGGGTGGGGGTGTTGCTGTAATCTAGCGTGCTGGGAAGGCATCAGTGGATAGGGGGAAATGGAAGAGGTCAGGCATCATTGTGGCGAGTGCAACGTCGGGAGCGAGATGAGGGGTGTGGAAGACACTGGGTGGGGAGGAGGGTGCAACGCAGCTTCAGGCGGGATGGCGCTGGGTAGGGAGGAGTGTGCAACGTAGCACCAGGTGGGACACACCGTCGAGGAGACATCAGGGGGTATGTAGCAAGAGAAAAGGTTAGAGAAGGGAGAAGGGAAAGAGGCACTGAGCGAACTGGAAGCGGGGGTCCTGACGGGGGACTAGGGGAATGCTTTGCAAGATGTGACGATGTCGAACTCGGGGGACATGGTGGTGGGGAAGCTTGTTAGAGAGCAACAAGAGGTATGACGCAAGGAGGAAGAGGATGATCATTATGGGTGGGTCAGAATAAAAGAGCAAGCACCGGCAGAAGAGGAGGAAGATCTGGATGGGGGCTTTATAGGGCTGGAAATGATGCAACATTGCAATGAAGAACAACACCATAAAGAAGACATATCTCTGAAGGAGACAACCTGTAACGACCCTGCCTCCCGGTAACCCCCAATTAAGGGAGACCGAAAGGTCGGTGCCGTTATCCAATTAACAGGATCAAAGGTTCGACAAATAATCAATAACAATTATGAAGTTCTACTAACTAATTGGAATTTGGTATAAAATTAAAACTTTACTTACCTTTAAAAACCTTGGAAATCTATCTATCCTGGTCTGGAATTATTCTATCTAATCATGCTTGCACTTTATTTCTTTTTTCCGCAATGTGTCACTTTACTATTTGTTCTTTCAATTGTTGTTCCTAAAACGCCGACAAACAAAACGTCAGTCAGTATATCGAAATATACTGGTATGTGGGAACAACCAAAATCTTGCAAATATGGCTAACAATTTAATAATCACAATCAAATTAATTAACAAGCCAACTTACACTTTTCAGTATGACATTCTCCACCGCTTTTGCCCTAACCCTGGCATACCCACCTTAGGGTGCCCTTTGCCAATGACTTAAGGCCACCTTCTCAATCCCGAGCTTGGTTCCTGGGGGGTCACCACTCATGGTGCCCACTAGTCATGCAATATCATAGGCCACCTTCTTGGTGCCTGGGGTCACCACTCAAAGTGTCCATTGGTCTACCCATCTGGGCCTGGCCTTTGGCATCATCCATCAGGGTGGCATATAGGTGCGAGAATCCATACTTCTATTATTAATGTGATAATCATAGTGACTTTATAATTTGCAAGAATGAACATCCAACAGATAATTTTCATTCAATGCGATTAACCATCCGAAAAATCATCGGGAAACTAAGGCGATTATCCATAATTAACCACATACCTGATTTGTAGATCCAACAAGTGAATAACAATTCCAAGCAAGTAAGTAATCCAAGAAGCAATTCAATAATCACAAAATTCCTGAAAAGCATACGTAACCTTTTTACTACACTTTACCAAGAATATTTCTATATAATTGACTTGGATTTACTTTTCAGGGTTTCTAATCCGCATTAGGTTTTATTAGGGTTCTTTTTACAACTTTCCTCATTCATACCCTAGAACAGCAGTTCTAAGTGCAAAACCATAATCACTCACATATTCACAATAGAGCCTTTTTATCATCTTAGGTTCCTTCCGAATTAACAACTCATAGTTCATTATGATCTAATCCACCTATAAACTCCATTCATTATTAATTCCAACTTTATCCATTAGAAAACCCTAATTATCATCTTAAGGGTATCTGTCTATGATTAGGAACTTTTATATTCAAAATATCTTATAACCATTATTTAACAACATATTATCATGTTTTTTGAATTAAATATGATCTTCCCTTCTTTTACCCTAGATTAGGGTTTCTAAGTGCTTATTCATAATTGGTGTAAAACCCTAAATCATGCAATAAATCATCTAGATCAGGTTCAAGTTCATCATTACTATTTCAACAGGTTACCATTACTTAATCTCACCAATTAAGCATCATGAACTTAACCATTAACTTCAATTTGGGTTTCTAACATTATTTCAAAGCACTTTTCATTAACTTAGCACACTTATGCAAATATAAACAAAATTTATCTTTAAAAGTATTTTTATTGGATTTTACGTATTCTCCTGTTCAATTTTCATGTATACATTTTTCTCATCCGAGCTTTCTAGATCAAGATATGATTTTTATCAGGAAAACCCTTTTTGTTGATTTATTAGCAAATTCTATAAAACATGGATCGTCAGATTGATGGTCTGTTGGTCCACTCAGGATCCAACGACCAGAGTCGCACGCGCTAACTTTTGTTTCAAGTTACTAAAGGACTAAAATCTCCTTACCTCATCCATACGCATCCAAGGGAAGGGATGACTTTTCCCTCCCTTGCCATCTTCTTCCTCCGTCTCTGGTCCTGCAAACAGCCGCAAGATGGGCGAGTCAATAGAGGTGTTGACTTTGCCCACTGCTCCTCGAAATTAAGCGGCGACAGGTCCAGGACCTCCACCCAACCCAACTGAACTTCATCGATGGTCGCGATCACTCCATCCATGGCCAGAGTTTCCAAGACGACAAGAGGCATCTCGTGGCGGCAAGCCAGGGAGGTCCGAGGTATAGGAGGGGTTCGAGAGGGGGAATCGAGGGCTCGAACTACGTCGGCAGGTTCTGTAGGATCTCGCGGGAGATTTTTCACTCTTGTAGAGGGGATGTATCCCCCTTTTATAGCCTGTGGCTACGGTGTACAGCCGGTGGGGTCCATGGGATTAGGTGATTCTTATGGAGACCCCCAATTAAGCGAAAACTAGGATCGAACTGTCCACAAGAGACTCCCGAATAAAACTAGCATACTTCCAAGTTTGCACACTCACTGATTGATAAGGAAATCAATCAAGGAATCCCAGGGTTCTGTCCCTGCTTTCCTTAACCAGAAACGAGCTGGAAGATAGGTTCATCACCGCCAGATCTAGATCTGACGGCCCTAAACACGCGCGCCAGATAAAAGGAACCATATTAGGAATCGTGACATTTAATACAATTTGAAGATTACCCATTTACTTTAGGAAATCTTGTAAAAGCTATAACTCCCAAACCAAATATCCAATTAATGTCAAATTTGGAGGGAAGGTCAATCATGACTTAATATACCTCTCTTCCAAAATTGGGCTCATTATCTCAAAGGAAACGTTCCTTTTCTTTAATTGAAAGGTATCTCTCAATTATATATATTTTCACCTATTTTCTCTCTCCTTTTCTACTGAATTATTATTTTGAGTTCCTTGAACCTCGAGGAACCTTAATGACTCAAAATCCCATCTGGGGAATATTTCTTTAGTCTCTTTCCTTATCTTTCATCCTTTTTCTTATTATCTTACTTATTTCTCATTAAAATATCTCTTTTTGAAGATTTCCCTTTATTTCTCTTTTTATTTTCCTCATTAGTATTCCTTTTATCATTAGGAATCCTTGGGATACGAAATTCCACCAAGCATAACTCCATTATACCTCTTTTCACTTGTTTTCCACATTTTACCATTATTTCCAATTTCTTTCTTAATAAAGAAATACTTAATTGATCTTTTCTTTTCTTATTGCATTTTCCTTACAACTTTGGACTCTTTGGAATCCAAGGAACCCATGTGGCACGAAATCCACCTTTGGATTAAGTTCTTTTGCCTTCTAGATGTTTCCACACCTTTCTTTCCTCAAAAAATCAATTATGCATTTATTAATTGAATTTCTTTGTTATTGGGCCCAATAGCCAATAAAGCCCACAAATCAAACAACAAGGCTATTTTAAACGAAATCCATTTATTCACAACAAATTATATCATTATTTGTCCAAATATCTTTAATATGATAAATTACATTTCTCACCAAAGGAACCCAAAATTTGGGGTTGTAACATCCTTCCCCTCTTATGAGAATTTTTCCCTCAAAATTCCATCAAACAAGCAAACAAACAGGATAAGTCTTCTTATGTCCATCAGGGCTCTTATGTTGCTTCACCCTTTCCATGGTGCTTCCCAAGAACTTTCATCATCTCATTTTCTTCCATCTGAGTTCTTTCTTACCTTGGTATATCGTACCCTCATAGGTGACTCAGGACATTCCAGCCTCAAAAGCTGAATAGTTTTAGGGCTCAGCACCTGGCTTGGGTACCTCACATAGTGCTCTAGATCGGACTCATACAACACATCATTTTATCCTGAGGGGTAAGGTTACACAACCATCTCCACCAATCCATCTCAAATGGACCCATATATCAGGGACTCAGCTTTCCCAGCTGTAGCTTAGAGGGGTCAGATTTTCACATCACCTATTCTCCCATAGTGAACTGCATGTCAGTCTGCTTTGCATCAGCTCATGACTCATGTCACCACTAGGCTCTCTCTCTCTCTCTGCCATTGCACGATCAAAGCGACTTCATCTACACACACTATGGTTCTCTTCTGACCTTCGTGAGGCCTCCTTCACCAACATCATCTTAATGAAGTGGTGACCGACACAACCTCTCTATAAGACTTCTTGCATCTCGATAAAGGTTAGGGTGGTTAACATCACATCTTAAGAATTGTCTCTATGTATCACCCTGAATGAGCACACATGCTCTCCTCAGACCCTCTAGTCTGGATCATACTGTCCATTAGTATGAGGTGATAAACTGTACTATCATCGAGTTCTTCATGTAGCCACTTCCACTTCATGGAAGTGAACCTTGGTCATACCCAAGAACTTTTTGAACTCGCATCATGAGGTGGTTGAGCCATCTTTTCCTCTTAAGTAGTTCAACTGAATCTATCCCTTCATAGTACTCCTTTCTCATGTCATCTAGGTAAGTCGATCTACCATAACCCATATTGCATCTTGACCTTCTGGGTCAAAGGGTGACTTACCACAACATTCATAGTGATGAACTCCCATTCCCTCTCCGGAACTCTTTTATCCTCTATATCGATACACTGGGTTACTGGTGTTCGTCCTTCACCCCTGGCTTGCATGGCCACCTATCACATGCAACTCCACATCAAGAAACTGAAGTGCTACTATTACTTACTATCTTTGTAGTATTACGATGTTTGGTGATCTCAAAACCATGACCTCCTATATGTCATGATTCCTCAAGCTTGATACCTCAGAAACCCTAAACCACTCTCATCAGGGTTTCATCACTTTCCTTTCCAAAGAAGTACATCTGAGGTTCTACAACCATCCTTTCATTATACCATATACTAGGCTGGTTAACCAAACAACTACTAACTTGATCAATCATTACATCTGAGTGTTAACCATACTTATCTCTTTTTTTTTCAAACTAAGGGTTAGCTTAACAACCTCAACTTCTTCTAGCTTCCAGCTAAACTAGGCACTATATCTCAACCAGAGCATTCATTACCACTTCTTAGGTGTTAGGTAACATACACCTCCATGTATTACCATCTCATCTCAACCTCTAAGCATGTCTTCATCAAGAAACTCTGAGCTCATCCTAATGGTGATCAAACTCAACCTTGTTTCACTTGCAAATTCCACATAGCTCATGCTAAAAGCATCCTTATAAGATGACTACTGTATTTCTCTTAGTGTTTATAATCCATGTATTATTCTTTCCACAAAGGTATGTTATCATCTTTATCCTTATACCTTGTAGCAACGTTCCAACTTACATCATCTTTATCCTTGGTGTAAGGCATGCGTACTGTCCTATCTCTCACTCCTATAACAAGAAGAAATAAGCATTTGGCGGCCGTCAAAATACAGAGTTCTTCCCATTCTAAGAGTAGAGATGGTACATCCCACTTTGCCAGTACACCTTCAAATCTAAGTTGAAACGTGCAACTCATGTCTCCACATCACAAACATCATGATATCAAAAATTACTTCCATGGAAAACTGATCTGAAACCTACTTAGGTCACCACACAATCCTCAGTCATCTCTTCTAGGTCTATAGGGTGCCGACACTTTTGGGGTCATCCCTCTTCCCTTATGCATCCAGAGAGTGCCCTACTCATCTGCCCTTTGGGTCCCATGAGTTCATGAAGGTGATCAATCTCCTAACCCATGGACCTCAGACAATGATAGCTGTTACCTCCTGACCCTATGGTCATGTGCAACTAGGGAATTAGGCAAATCCTTCTTCCATCGGTCTTATCCCTACCTGACCCTTGGATAGAGTTAGGATTCTAACATAGTACATGTTCAACATAGAACCTTACCCAAACATTCATCATCTCTCTTCTTGCATTCATGGGCTGACTTTCATCCTTTCATAAGGGTCATGGCGACCTGCCTACCTTGGTCGAGTCCCATACCGGTTACCTCCATGGTAACACATCCACATGCACATAGAGATGGTTATCTATGGGTCTATAGGTTCATTCTCATGCCATGTACTCTTCACTTAGCTTCTCAAGATCCTATGAAACCTCCCTAGGTTACCTCAAAACCAACCAAACTGGTAAACTTCCTACCAAAGGGTCGCTCTCCCAGGATGGGAGGAAACTACACCTTTATAACAAAGGTCACAAGAATTCTTAGGGTTTACATCCATATGAGCATGCTTAAACCAACAACTACTAAGGCACAAGTGTACCTACAAAACCATGCTAGGTCGCACTTGTTCTCATCCTCAACATTACATCAACTTAGTTGTGAGGGGTTCATCAAACATTCCCTTAACGTAAGGGATTTCCTTTACCTCTACACATGAGGAGTACCATGCTCGAACCTATAGAGACTCAAATCTCATCATGAGCATCGGATACACTGCTTCCCCTCTTAGGCCTAGGAACCCTAGGTTCTCCTCTGGGCATCCAACTACATGCTCAACCTCTTAACCACGAATCAGGCATGTCCAAGGTATGTCATGTACCTCCATGATCTTTCTACTCGAGCAACACTTCGTAGTTGAGTCCTCTTCCAGGGCAACCAACTAGGTATAAAGCCTCACAACTGGTTACTTAAACCTCCTCAGGGTCTAAAGCACTCTTTATCTCATCCAGCAGATAACCACTTATACCATGGGTACTAGAAGCATCGTCCTCTCTCTAGGGTTTGGTTCCTCTAAAGGCAACCTAGATATCGTCAACCTCCAAGAATCAAGCATAAGGCAACCACTATCATCCACATAGGTCACATCATCCTTAACTCCCACTATTCTTCAAGTTTCGGGGTTTTAGACTTCCAACCTCTTTGTTGGGGTCCTTCTTCCTCTCTCTAGGGCTAAAACCACCTCCAACCATACCTACTAGAGGCCCCTTCTCCATGAAGGCTTATGTTCTCAAGAAAACCCCTATGTGGTTGAAGCCTATGCTCAACTCATCTCTTTATGCTTATCTCATAAGCCATCCATCATGCCCTTCTGGCCAGGGTTTCAACCTACTACCGTACCACTGACGCACTCTGGGGGCATGCTATCCCCTAATAGCATAAGCCATAAGGTTTCTATAGGTCCTTCACTAACTTCATTCATGAAGGAGCTACCCTTTGCTTAACACGCACGACCCTTTCCCGGGTCGCCAAAAGTGCTAGGTCACCCAACCTCACATGGCTCATATGACAATCCAAATAGCTGGTCAACCATGACATCTAACTCATCATGTCATCTCTCTCTCTAACCTCCACTTAGGGTTAGGGTTAACATCATCCTTAAAGGATATGCTAGGTCTCTACTTTAATGTAGATCTCTACCTCCAAGACTCACTTTCTCTACTCATCCTCCTTACAAGAAGGTCTAGCCTCAGGTCTCTCCTGAGGCAAAGACAACTTACGTCATACGACCTAAGCATGTATCTATTCTTTTACGCTTACTCTATTGAGTTTATGTCCATGACATCTTATTTACCTGCTTTTTATTAATTTGGTGGAGGATTCGTTAATCCTTATCAACTTTACCCATACCTCAAGAGGGTGAGGAGAAGAGAGAAAACCCTAATACTTAAGGTCCTTAACAGAATTTGAGTTGAGGAGGGATGAACAAGATGAGAGAGTCCTAAAGGTATCTTATTTCGAATCATACCTTAAGACTTTGGCCAGGCAGTCACACGGATCCGTGAGTCCTCGTATTCTGACTAGCGGTGCGGAGGAAAATATTGTCAGTCCCCAGTCGTGATCCTTTTCTAGACACCTCCGTCTTTCGAATAATCCTCTAATAACTCCCTTGGGTTCTACAGAATTTGTAAAATTTAATAATTATTAAAGATTAATTGAGGAACCTATGCTCTGATACCAATTGTAACGACCTTGCCTCCCGGTAACCCCCAATTAAGGGAGACCGAAAGGTCGGTGCCGTTATCCAATTAACAGCATCAAAGGTTCGACAAATAATCAATAATAATTATGAAATTCTACTAACTAACTGGAATTTGGTATAAAATTAAAACTTTACTTACCTTTGAAAACCTTGGAAATCTATCTATCCTGGTCTGGAATTATTCTATCTAATCCTCCTTGCACTTTATTTCTTTTTTCCGCAATGTGTCACTTTACTGTTTGTTCTTTCAATTGTTGTTCCTAAAACGCCGACAAACAAAACGTCAGTCAGTATATCGAAATATACTGGTATGTGGGAACAACCAAAATCTTGCAAATATGGCTAACAATTTAATAATCACAATCAAATTAATTAACAAGCCAATTTACACTTTTCAGTATGACATTCTACATACCCACCTTAAGGTGCCCTTTGCCAATGACTTAAGGTCACCTTCTCAATCCCGAGCTTGGTGCCTGGGGGTCACCACTCATGGTGCCCACTAGTCATGCAATATCATAGGCCACCTTCTTGGTGCCTGGGGTCACCACTCAAAGTGTCCATTGGTCTACCCATCTGGGTCTGACCTTTGGCATCATCCATCAGGGTGGCATATAGGTGCGAGAATCCATACTTCTATTATTAATGTGATAATCATAGTGACTTTATAATTTGCAAGAATGAACATCCAACAGATAATTTGCATTCAATGTGATTAACCATCCGAAAAATCATCGGGAAACTAAGGCGGTTATCCATAATTAACCACATACCTGAATTGTAGATCCAACAAGCGAATAACAATTCCAAGCAAGTAAGTAATCCAAGAAGCAATTCAATAATCACAAAATTCCTGAAAAGCATACGTAACCTTTTTACTACACTTTACCAAGAATATTTCTATATAATTGACTTGGATTTACTTTTCACGGTTTCTAATCCGCATTAGGTTTTATTAGGGTTCTTTTTACAACTTTCCTCATTCATACCCTAGAACAGCAGTTCTAAGTGCAAAACCATAATCACTCACATATTCACAATAGAGCCTTTTTATCATCTTAGGTTCCTTCTGAATTAACAACTCATAGTTCATTATGATCTAATCCACCTATAAACTCCATTCATTATTAATTCCAACTTTATCCATTAGAAAACCCTAATTATCATCTTAAGGGTATCTGTCTATGATTAGGAACTTTTATATTCAAAATATCTTATAACCATTATTTAACAACATATTATCATGTTTTTTGAATTAAATATGATCTTCCCTTCTTTTACCCTAAATTAGGGTTTCTAAGTGCTTATTCATAATTGGTGTAAAACCCTAAATCATGCAATAAATCATCTAGATCAGGTTCAAGTTCATCATTACTATTTCTATAGGTTACCATTACTTAATCTCACCAATTAAGCATCATGAACTTAACCATTAACTTCAATTTGGGTTTCTAACATTATTTCAAAGCACTTTTCATTAACTTAGCACACTTTTGCTAATATAAACAAAATCAAGCTTTAAAAGTATTTTTATTGGATTCTACGTATTCTCCTATTCAATTTTCATGTATACATTTTTCTCATCCGAGCTTTCTAGCTCAAAATATGATTTTTATCAGGAAAACCCTTTCTGTTGATTTATTAGCAAATTCTATAAAACATGGATCGTCAGATTGATGGTCTGTTGGTCCACTCAGGATCCAACGACCACAGTCGCACGCGCTAACTTTTGTTTCAAGTTACCAAAGGACTAAAATGTCCTTACCTCATCCATACGCACCCGAGGGCAGGGATGACTTTTCCCTCCCTTGCCATCTTCTTCCTCCGTCTCTGGTCCTGCAAACAGCCGCAAGATGGGCGAGTCAACAGAGGTGTTGACTTTGCCCACTGCTCCTTGAAAGCAAGCGGCGACAGGTCCAAGACCTCCGCACAACCCAACCGAACTTCATCGGTGGTCGCGATCACTCCATCCATGGCCGGAGTTTCCAAGACGACAAGAGGCGTCTCGCGGAGGCAAGCCAGGGAGGTCTGAGGTATAGGAGGGGTTCGAGAGGGGGAATCGAGGGCTCGAACTGCGTCAGCAGATTCCGTAGGATCTCACGGGAGATTTTTCACTCTTGCAGAGGGGATGTACCCCCCCTTTTATAGCCTGTGGCTATGGTGTACAGCCGGCGGGGTCCCTAGGATTAGGTGATTCTTCTGGAGACCCCCAATTAAGCGAAACCTAGGATCGAACTGTTCGCAAGAGACTCCCGAATAAAACTAGCATACTTCCAAGTTTGCACACTCACTGATTGATAAGGAAATCAATCAAGGAATCCCAGGGTTCTGTCCCTGCTTTCCTTAACCAGACGCGAGATGGAAGACAGGTTCATCACCACCAGATCTAGATCTGACGGCCCTAAACACGCGCGCCAGATAAAAGGAACCATATTAGGAATCGTGACATTTAATACAATTTGAAGATTACCCATTTACTTTAGGAAATCTTGTAAAAGCTATAGCTCCCAAAAAAAATATCCAATTAATCTCAAATTTGGAGGGAAGGTCAAGCATGACTTAATCTACCTCTCTTCCAAAATTGGGCTCATTATCTCAAAGGAAACGTTCTTTTTCTATAATTGAAAGGTATCTCTCAATTATATATATTTTCACCTATTTTCTCTCTCCTTTGCTATTAAATTATTATTTTGAGTTCCTTGAACCTAAAGGAACCTTAATGAATCGAAATCCCATCTGGGGAATATTTCTTTAGTCTCTTTCCTTATCTTTCATCCTTTTTCTTATTATCTTACTTATTTCTCATTAAAATATTTGTTTTTGAAGATTTCCCTTTATTTCTCTTTTTATTTTCCTCATTAGTATTCCTTTTATCATTAGGAATTCTTTGGGATACGAAATTCCACCAAGCATAACTCCATTATACCTCTTTTCACTTGTTTTCCACATTTTACCATTATTTTCAATTTCTTTCTTAATAAAGAAATACTTAATTGATCTTTTCTTTTCTTATTGCATTTTCCTTGCAACTTTGGACTCTTTGGAATCCAAGGAACCCATGTGGCATGAAATCCACCTTTGGATTAAGTTCTTTTGCCTTCTAGATGTTTCCACACCTTTCTTTCCTCAAAAAATCAATTATTCATTTATTAATTGAATTTCTTTATTATTGGGCCCAATAGACAATAAAGCCCACAAATCAAACAACAAGGCTATTTTAAACGAAATCCATTTATTCACAACAAATTATATCATTATTTGTCCAAATATCTTTAATATGAGAAATTACATTTCTCACCAAAGGCACCGAGCGAACTGGAGGCGGGGGTACTGACGGGGGACCAGGGGCATACTTTGCAAGATGTGAGGATGCCGAACTCGGGGGACATGGTGGTGGGGAAGCTTGTTAGAGAGCAAAAAGAGGTATGACGCAAGGAGGAAGAGGATGATCGTTATGGGTGGGTCAGAATAGAAGAGCAAGCACCGGCAGAAGAGGAGGAAGATCTGGATGGGGGCTTTGTAGGGCTGGAAATGATGCAACATTGCAATGAAGAACAATGCCATAAAGAAGACATATCTCTGAAGGAGACAACCCCTTGGAAGAAACAGCAAGAGGAGGGACGTAACACACATAAAGGGAAGGGAGAACCTCTTACAATCACAAGAGCTCAAAGAAGGAAGGCGGATGGTTTAAAGTCAAAGTAAGGGGCACGTACAACTCGAACAAAGAAGAAACATCAACCTTGGGTGTACAAGATGAGTAGAGGTGCCCGTCTAGGCATCCCAGATGAGGAGGTGGTGTGGGAAAAAAGGGCAGGGAAGAGGGACAGGAACTCAAATTTGTGCGACATGGAGCTTGATGAACTACCAATAGTAGGGGCTGGTAAAAAGAAGGCAAGGAAAGCTATGACAGGCGGTACTACCTCAACAAAGGTTGATGAGACCCAAGTAGTAGAGATTGGCAGTGCCCAATCCCATGAAGGACAATGAAACTCTTTAGCTGGAACTATCGGGGATTGGGCGACCCTGACACGTGTACGACTCTCTGATCGTGGTGTTGGAGAGAGAGCCCAAATATAGTTTTCGTTATGGAAACTATGATTACTGGAAAGACTCTGGAAGGTGTTCAAAGAAGTTGTGGCTTCAAAGATGGATTGTGCATCTCTAGCACGGGTCGGGCAGGGGGTATCAGTTTCTGGTGGAAAGAGGCAGATGTGGAGGTTCTCAACTACTCAAATATACATCTCACCAGTCTTGTTAAAGACAACACTGCAGGGGCTAGATGGTGTGCCATTGGGTTATATGGATGGGCAGATCAACAGAGCAAATCAAAGACATGGCCCTTGATGAGGAGCCTAAAGGTAGAGGCTGAGGAGCCAGTTCTCTTCTTTGGTGATTTCAACGAGATAGTGTCTAATACTGAAAAGAAAGGTGGCCCACCCAAAGAAGAAAAGGTTATACATAATTTTTGGGACGTCATTGATGACTGCGAGCTGGTGGACCTTGGCTTTGAAGGAAATGTGTACACTTGGAGAAGAGGGTTGTCTGAACGAACCATTGTGCAAGAAAGGATTGATAGATATCTTGCGGAGCTCGGTTGGTGTGATCTTTTTAGCTACTATAAGGTTATCCACCTACCCATTTATGAGTGAGATCATGCCCCTATCATCTTGATGGATAAAAATAGAGGAAGAAAAGGAAGAATGAGAGGAAGGTACTTTGCTTTTGAGCCCATGTGGATAGGTGAGGAGGATTGCGCAAACATTATTGGGAAAGCATGGACAGGTGGTGGATACTTGAAGACAAAGCTTAACACTTGCAAAGACCAACTTAACATGTAGGCTGCAAAGAAATTTGGGAATCGGAGAAAAAAGATTCATGAGCTTGAAGGCGAGCTAAAAAAAATTCAGGCACAACCTCCGGACCAAGTAAAATTACAAAGGGCAGAGGAGATATCTAAAGACATCCAATACTGACTGCAGAAGGATGAGGAGTACTGGGAAGCAAGGGCATGGGTCAAAAACACAAGGAGGGGGTTCGTAATACGGCCTATTTTCATCCAAAGGTGTCTAACAGGGAAATAAGAAATTAGATTGAGGGTCTCGAGGATGAACAAGGAAATTTTAGAACAAATGAAGAAGATATTTCAACTATCATCACCAACTTCTTTTCCCAACTTTTCCACACGAGTAATCCCATGGGTTTTGAACAAGCAGCAAGAGGAATTAGGCAGATGGTCAGTGAGTAACAGAAAGAAGCTTTAGAAAGAGATATCACAAATGAGGAAATATGGGTAGCCCTTAGACAGATGCACCCTAATAAGGCGTCGGGTCTGTATGGAATGAAGGCGATGTACTACCAAAAATATTGGAACATTATGGGCCAAGATGTGGCTAGCTACATTAAGGGGTGGTGGAAAGGGGAAAGGAGCTTGGAGGAGGTAAATGATACACTGGTGGTGATGATCCCAAAAACTGACAAGCCCAAAACAGTAGGGGAGTTTCGCCCGATCGTCCTTTGCAACGTTCTATACAAGCTCACATCTAAAGTGATGACAAATAGGTTAAATCCTCTCATGAATAGCATCATAATGGAGAATCAGAGTGCTTTTATTCCGGGGTGCATTATCACTGATAACGCTCTTATTGCTTATGAACTTTTCCATGCTATGAAGAGGGATAAAGGAAAGAAGAAAGGCAGCCTTGCTCTGAAGTTGGACATGTCCAAAGCTTATGATAGGGTAGAATGGAGTTTTCTAAACTATGTGATGGAGAGAATGGGATTTGGGGTGGTATGGAGGGGGAAGATTCAAGACTGTGTCACATCTGTCCAACATATGTTTGCCATCAATGGGGACCAGACCAGGAGAACAAAACCTTCGTGGGGACTTTTCCAGGGTGACCCTCTGTCCCCTACCTTTTTATAATATGTGCGGAAGCTTTCTCTACCATGTTAAGTATTTCTGCATGTGACAACCTTATACACGGTATCACTCTGTGTAGAGGGGCGCCACACATATCTCACCTTTTCTTTGCAGATGACAACATCCTGTTTGTAAGAGCAACCTCTTCAGTGTGCTTGAAGATAGCTGGAATTATCAGCCAAGATGAACAGGCATCCAGACAACAAGTTAATTTATCTAAGATGGAGGTAGTTTTCAGAAAGGGGATGTCGGCCACAAAATGGAATGAACTCAAGAGACTGCTGCAAGTAAAGGAGGTAGAACAACATGCAAAGTACCTAGGCCTTCCAACGGCGATAGGTAGATCAAAGAAACATATTTTCAGCTTCATAAAGGAAATGATTTGGAAAAAACTCCAAGGATGGTCCAAAAAATTACTGTCCAAACCCGGCAAGGAGGTCCTTATCAAGGCAGTGGCACAGGCTATTCTGACATATGTGATGAGCATCTTCTGAATCCCAGCGGGCACTCTTGATGAGATTCAAAGCATTATATCAAGGTTTTGGTGGGGTGCAAAAGGAAATGAAAGGAAGCTAGCTTGGACAAGTTGGGAAAATATGTGTAAACCAAAAAGGCTGGGAGGGCTCAGTTTTAGGAATTTCCATGTCTTTAACCAAGATCTTCTAGCCAAACAATTATGGAGGTTAGGAGTGAACCCACACTCCCTTGTGCATAAGGTGTTGAAGGCTAGATATTTTCCTAGAACATCTATTTGGGAAGCAAGGAGAGGCTATAATCCCAGCTATACATGGAGGAGTTTATGGGGAGCAAAGGCATTGTTGAAGGAAGGGATGGAGTGGAGGATAGGAAATGGGAAAGACATTGACATTTGGGAGGATTCATGGCTGCCGAGAGAGGAGGACACTCTTGCACGTTTCAAGAAATTGGATGATACATCTTATTTGAAGGTACATGATCTCATGACACCGAATGGATTAACATGGGACATTGCAAAGCTGGAGGATTGCTTCCCATCGGCTTACATAGAGAGGATAAGAACTATCCTACTTAGTCTTTGTGAACAAGATGATGTATGGTCGTGGTGGCCGGCAAAGAAAGGAATATTCACAGTGCAATCAGCATACTTGCTTGGCATGTTAGGGAAAGAGGAAGCTAGGAAGCAAGCAATGCAACAAGGTGATAGGTTATGGCAGCACATCTGGAAAGGTGGGTGGGCTCCCAAAGCTGCACACTTCATTTGGCGAGTGTGCACGGGGGTCTAGCAACAAAGGGAAGGCTATTTGACCGGCATTGCATTAACGTGGTACGTGTCAGTTGTGCATGTCAGAAAAGGATTCTATTCCACACATGTTATTTCATTGTCCCAATGCTACGGAGGTTTGGGAACACTTGGAGTGAGGGACCCAAGAGTGTGTGGAATACTATAAGGATGAAGACGTCATCAACACCATGGGGGTGGCTTTGGGCAGGGCTAACAAAGAGGCGATCGTTGCAGCCATGTGGGCTGTTTGGAGGGGGTGCAACAAGTGAATCTTCCAATATGGCGAAGTGCACAGCTGTTACCTCTTTCGTTCGGCACTGACATGGGTCAAGCAGGTTGGAAGAGAGCAGCACCCAAGGAGTTACAACAAAGCTCGATGAGGCAGAGAAGTGATACCGCGGTGGGTCAAGGCAGCACATGGATGACTGAAGATCAATGTGGATGCTACATGTGGTGAGGATGGAGCAATGGCTATTGGGATGGTGATGCGGGATAGTGAGGGGGCGCTAATCAGGATAGCGGGAGAGAAAGTTTGTAGCGGCACAGGGATAACAACGGCAGAAGCTACAACCATGAGGACAAAACTCCAGTGGGCGAGTAGATACGGCGTCGGATAGGTGAAGATGGAGACAGACTCCCTTGAAGTTGTCCAAGCATGCAGCGACTCTTCTACACAGAGAGACTATGTGGGGATCCTTACTGATGACATTAGGAATCTGAAGTACCTTTTCTCTTTTTACAGCATTTCTTACGTTAGCCGCTCATGTAATAAACTTGCCCATGAAGTTGCCACCATGCACGAAGGGGACAAGTAGATCGGTTTTCCTTTTTCTAGTTGTTTCCTTCATACTTTGTGAACCTAGCTTTGGCTGATGCAGCTTAGTTTTATAGATGATGGGGGGTACCAATCATAGGGCCCTCTATCCTTTATAAAAAAAAGATATGGATCTTCCAAGGAGACAGGAAGATTCTTCCAACGTGTCTGGTATCAGTGATGGTGGCAGGGAAGTTGTTGAGATAGGGTTGTGAGGCATTCTCGGAACATGTGCTGGATACTAAGGTGAGGTGTCCTAGTATTCAAGAGGTGCTAGTTGTCAAAGAGTTTGAGTACGTATTTCCTAATGAGTTTCCAGGTGTTCCCCCACCCCGAGAGATTGATTTTAATATCAATATGGTTCTCGGCACATAATCGATAGCTCAGACACCATATAGATCAGCTCCAATAGAGATGGCGGAGTTGAAGAGACAGTTGCAAGAGGTGCCTGACAATGGTTTCATCAGGATGAGTACGTCACCTTGGGGTGCTCTAGTGTTGTTCATGAAGAAGAAGGATGGGTCCATGAGGCTGTGTATAGACTATAAGCAGTTGAACAAGGTGACGATAAAGAACATGTATCCATTGCCAAGGGTAGATGACATGTTTGACCAGTTGTGTGGTGCGACAATGCTCTCGAAGATAGACTTGAGGTCAGGACATCACCAGTTGAGGATAAAGGAGGATGACGTACCTAAGTCGGCTTTTAGAATGAGGTATGGTCACTATGAGTTCGTGGTTATGTCATTCAGGCTGACCAATGCATCGACAACATTCATAGTCTTAATGAACAGAGTGTTTCGACCATTTCTTAATTATTTTGTGGTTTTCTTCCTAAGTGACATCTTGATATACAGTTATGATAGTCAGCAACATGAACATCATCTTCGTCAGGCATTGACTGTGCTGAGGCAGCATCAACTTTATGTCAAGTTCAACAAGTACGATTTTTGGTTAAAGGAGGTAGCTTTTCTGGGGCATGTTATATGTTTCGAGGGAGCTCATGTGGATGCCAAGAAGGTTGAGTCAGTGATAGAGTGGGAGCATCCAAGGATGCCAATAGAAGTGCATTCCTTTCTAGGTGTGGTAGGCTATTACATGAGGTTCATCAAGGACTTCAGTGCTATTGCTTTGCCCTTAACAAAGTTGACAAGGAAGGATGTTCCATTCATCTGGGATGACAGATATCAACGTGTTTTTCATACATTGAAGGAGAAGTTGACATGTGCACCAGTGTTGGTTCTGCCTGAGTAAGGAAAAGGATACATAGTCTTTTGTGATGCGTCCAGGAATGGCTTGGGTTGTGTGTTAATGCAGGATAAGCACATGGTTTCTTTTACTTCCCAACACCTTAAGAAATACGAGGAGAATTACCCAACCCATGACCTAGAGTTAGCTATTATAGTCCATGCCTTGAAGATCTGGAGGCACTACCTTTATGGTGAGAAGTTTCAGTTCTTCACGGATCACAAGAACCTAAAGTACATCTTTTCATAATAGGAGTTGAATATGAGGCAGTAGTGTTGGATGGAGTTAATCAAGGATTATGACTACACAATTGATTATCATCCAGGGAAGGCAAATGTTGTGGAAGATGCGTTGAGTAGGAAGTCTTTGTCTTCTTCTATGGATAGAGCCCAGTTGAGTACTTTGGTGTGCCACAAGCGAGACATGATGATCTCCCTACGTCAGATGAATGTTAAGCTGTAAGTTTCATTGCAAGAAGGATTGTTCCCACAGTTATAGGTGAAGCCCACACTGAGACAACATATCAGAGAGGCATAATAGGTTGATATCATGATACAATAGATTAGATCTGAGTCTGGCAACGAGAAGCATGATGGCTTCCACTAGTTAGATGATGGGATGGTTTTTTACCATGGTAGAGTAGTGGTTGTTGATGTCGATGTTCTAAGAAATATGGTTCTGGAAGAGGCTCACTCATCCATGTATGTTATGCACCCAGGTAGCACCAAGATGTATCATACTCTAAAGGATATGTATTGGTGTCCTGGCTTGAAGAATGATGTGGCCGAGTTTGTTGCAAGATGTGTTGTGCATCAGCAGGTCAAAGCTGAGCATCAGAAGCCTGTAGGGATGTTACAACCGTTGCCTATACCACAGTGGAAATGGGATCATGTGACTATGGACTTTGTGGTTGGTCTGCCTAGGACAGCTAAAGGTCATGATTCCATATGGGTGATCATTGTTAGGTTGACCAATTAGTGCATTTTTCTTCCTGTAAAGACAACATATACATTTGAGAATCTTGCCCAGATCTATGTTGATGAGATAGTGTGTCTACATGGTGTTCCAGCAACTATCATGTCTGATAGAGGTCTTCAGTTCACAAGTCGCTTTTGGGAGCAACTGTACCCAACTTTGGGTACACAATTGAGGTTCAGCATTGCCTTTCATCCACAGAAAGATGTTCAGTATGAGAGGACCATTCAGACCTTGGAGGATCTGCTGAGAGCTTGTGTTCTTTAGCTTTTTGGCAGTTGGGACATACACCTCAGTTTGATAGATTTTGTCTACAACAAAAACTATCGGAGTAGCATCGACATGGAACTATGTGAGGCATAGTATGGGAGGCATTGTAGGTCTCTGTTATGTTAGTATGAGACGGGTGAGTATCAGCTTCTTGGTCTTGAGCTTGTACAGCAAATGATAGAAAATATCAAAGTGATTTAACAACAATTGAAGGCAGCACAAGACATACATAAGTCGTATGCATATAACCGTCTTAGACCCTTGGAGTTCCAAGTGGGAGACAGAGTGTACCTCAAGGTCTCTCCCTAGAAAGGTGTTCTGAGGTTTGGGAATAAGGGTAAGTTGGCTCCCAGATTTAAGGGACCTTAGCGTGTGGTGGCATGTGTGGGGAAGGTGGCCTACAGGTTGGAGATGCCACCTGAGTTGCATAGTTTGCATCCAATGTTTCATGTGAGTATGTTGAGAAAGTGTCATCCTAATAAAGAGTTAGTGTTGCATCCCGTGGAGGTCCAGCTTGATGAGGACATGTCCTATGTGGAAGGTCCAGTGTTGATTCTTGACAAAAGAGTGAAGGTTTTGTGGCATCACCATGGTGTTAAGGAAATCGTGGGATCTTGAGTAAGCAATGAAGAGGAAGTACCCCTCTCTTTTCTCTTAGGGTTTTTGGGGTGAAATCCTTGTTAGGGGTTTATGGCTTGTAAGGACCCTGACTGAGTTTTGGGGTAACCCTATTTTCTTTGGCTTAATCATGTGCTTAGAACCTTTCTCTAATCTTTTGAAATGTAATTAGGGCTTATGGTGTGCGTAAGTTTCAAGTTTGAGCTTGTGTGGATGATGATTGTTCTTTCTGGCTAGTTTTGGTGCAAATTGTAATTTACCCAAGATAGGGGGTTGATGTGCAATTCGCCACCTCTAGAGTGTTCCTTCTCTCTCTTGGATTCATGAGAGAGAGTTTGGTGCTTTGGGGCACTTTTTTTGACCCTTGATTGAGTGGTGTCACCCTTAGTGGTGATTATAGTTTTCTAGGGTTGGTGTGCTTTGACCTTGTGACCCTTGTTGGTTTGTCTCGACCTAGGTCGCAACCCAGGGTTTGTTGAAGGGGTGTCAAAGTCGAGACACTCCCCCTTAGTGTGGTGGTAATGACCAAGATAGTGTTGGGTCGAGACAAAGGCTTAGAGAGGTGTGTTTCAACCTATGTTACTTGTGGTGGGCTTGGTGTCATGACTTAGTGGTGTTGTTAGGGTGTATCGTGACCATGGAGCCCCTTGGTGTGTTGCGGTCGCAACATAGAGGGTGGAGTTGCTTAGGTGGTCGAGACACTACCTAGAGTGTATCACCATGTCTTGGATGTCATGTTTAAGTGGTTTCATGTGGATGCATGTTAATCTTTTACAAGTACAAGTGTCCCTTGGTGTCCTTAGTGTGTTGACACCTCGCCCTTTATTCTCTCTCTCATCCTTCATCTATATAACCCCTTATCCCTTCTTACTTGCAACCCTTTTGGGCCATATATCTTCTTCCTCCTTCTTTGCTTAATCTTGGAGCTTGGTGGAGCAACGAGGTTCATCCTTGGAGCTTGAGGAACCAATCTCCTCTCGCATGTGGAGGTAGTGGTGATCTGAGTTCATTTCCCATCTTTGGTAAGTGTTTACCTTCTAAGTTGATGTTCCTTTGATATCCTACTTTCATATCCTCTAATTTTCTTGGCCTTAGACCATGGTTCTTCCATGGTGGTTGTTCTTGAGAGTAAGCTCCTCATCACAAGGGTCATAGACCATGTCCTGACAAGGTAGACCCAAGTGTGAAGAGGATTTCTCGTCTCTTTTCCCCTTTTCTCTTTGGTTCAGCCAAAATCTTCTTTGCTTCTTTCCTTGGGATAGATTTGACCTTAGTGTTTCCCCTTTCTTGAGGTGATCTTGTGGCTGAGTGTAGAGCTTTTGGTGAAGCTTGTTCAACCCTTGGATCGTGTGCTTGGAGCTCTTGATTTTGAAGTTGGAGCTCTTGGTGGTGATCATCTTAAGGCGAGTTATATAACACTAAACCTACTATATTATTGCACTTATTTATGCTTTTTATTACTATCTTCTTCCTCTAAATTGCCTTCTTACCATGTTTATGCTTAGTGGTAATCTCTAGAGCTTGTTTGGTGGAGATTCCTTTCTTGGTTTGAATGAAATTTGAAACACTAATCTTGTGTGCCTATTTTGGTAAATGATGTGTTATGAAGGTTTTTCTCCATGTATTGTTGTTTACCTTGCCCTTATGCATGGTTTGTACACCTAGAGGTTGGAGGGATATTAGGTTCAGTTTTGGTTATCTTGAGCTTGGTTTTCTCTTTCTTGGCTAAGATTCTTCCTTGGTAGTTTCTTGACCCATGACTTAGGGTCTTGGTGACCGTTTATATGTGATCTTTTCTTCATGATAACCATAGTTACACCCTTGGTCACAGGTCTATTTTGGTGAACTAGATGGTGCATCTTGTGAGGTTGTGACACTCCCCTCACGATGATCGTGACCTTGATAGCCTTTGGTCAAGATGCTCCTTTGAGGTTGAGTTTGACCTAGTGGTTTTATGTCAAGGCTTTTTGTGTTAAGTAGCCTAGTCACCCTTGGTGTTGGACCTGCCTTGCCTGAGTTGAGACTCACCCTAGAGGGTAGGGTCACGACCATGATGGTCTTGGGTCATGACATCATGGTGGTTGATCATCTTGGGTCATGACATAGGTTGAGGTCGAGACATTCTGGTCGATATGCTTTGATGAAACCCTAACCCTAAGTGTTGTGGGTGCGACATGTTCTAGAGGTTGAAGGTCACGACTTGTGATAGATGGTTGAGGCACATGAGGGTCACGGTCATTACATGGACCATAGTAGGTGGTCGTGACTTATGTGGTTATGTGGTCAACATAGGGTGATGTTAGGTGGATGAGAAACACATGTAAACACCTAACGATAACCATATATGTATGATACATAAGCCATATACAATATTGTTTAGAATGTTATCTAATAAACTCTAATGGTGCTTTCTAATCCTTGTACTCTCCAAGATGAGGGAGGCTGATGGTTCTAGGGTTGATGGTTGAACCTAGTCTAGTAAACCTAATCAGTTAAAAGGAAACCCTAACCCTAATAATAATGAACGATGATCTTGCTTGTTTCTCCATCATGGAATGGTTATGTTATTATGTGGTTACCTCTCCTATTTATAAACTTCTAACCATGCAAGTGTTATGAGTTTGATAATCATAGCTAGTGTATGCTATGGTGATGAGATATGATATAAGTTGAATGAGCCTGGAGAGGCATGTTGAGGCATTTGTGATACAGAAATGATGAGCTGAGAGATTGATATCCCATAGCACGTGACTATGGTATTGATGATGTGATAAATGGCAATAATACAGGCATCATGTGGTGATAGTGTAACAAGTTCACACCCTATATGTTTATATCTAGTGGAAGAGTACTATGTCCTTATCTTTGTAGAATTTGTTATGATTTTATATGTTGTAACTTGATTGATGCTAAAAGATACTTAATTGATTTAACTGATCAAGTGGAACCTAATCATGTAGTTTTTCCTTATGCCATAGATCCATCTCAGTGCCAATGCTTGTTGGATGGTGAAACGGGTTTCCCCTTAGAGGAAGCCTAGAGTCATATATTGTTGAGTATATGCATTCACCGGATTGGATGCAGGCCATACCCTGGTTGGAGTTTGGTTGTAGGTTTTGGCTTAGTGATATGTTGCTTATGAGGTTTCACATGATTGGTTGCAGGCCATACCCTAGTAGGAGTGCAATTGCGGGCCACAACTCAGTTTCACTAGCATTGTGACCAGTACCAAGGTGGGCTGGGACTTTCATTGTTGACTACATGTCATAGGTTGGAGCTGACTGGTATGTCTCTGTTGTATACTCATGTATTGACCACGAGGTTTGGTGAGATCGTGGATTCCATCTCTTCCGTAGACCTTGTATGGCACCAATTTCAACTTAGCAACATTTGGTTGGATTTGAGTGGTACGACCTGAATCCTCGGGGCATAATAAAATACATAATCAGCCTTCTAATATCTTACTTAGGTTCAAATACAAAAACATTGGATGAGGCCT
Organism: Alisma plantago-aquatica; assembly: GCA_963693085.1. Taxonomy (NCBI): domain Eukaryota; kingdom Viridiplantae; phylum Streptophyta; class Magnoliopsida; order Alismatales; family Alismataceae; genus Alisma; species Alisma plantago-aquatica. The sequence goes on from OY856412.1 coordinate 1,108,935,762, forward strand.
AGCTTGCTTTTATATAGTATAATTGGTAGTGAATATACATGTTCTTCATATTATTTTTATGATGATAAGATATTCCATAATCTAATTGCAATTCCTTATTATGTTAGTGATGATTACCTGCTTATCATAGTTGTAGCTTTACTATTGTTCCTTAATCATCTTATCTGTGCTAATAATAGTGTTGATGGAGAGTTATATCTCCCGCTGAGATTTGGAATCTCACCCCATGGGTTTCCCACATCTTTTAGGTGGATGTGCATGATGAGGTAGAGATCATGTAGTTGAGATCGAGCAGCAGCAAGAAGGCTAATAGCTGACAAGGTTGGAAGTGTTGCTTATGGATCTTTTTGTTGTTGGAGTCCTAGAGTCATCCCTGAGTTGTCGAGTTTCACTTAGAAATCCTAGACGAGAAAGGTTGCGAGAATGTAGTTGCTAACCATATGAGCCGCCTTGACTTTTTGCTAGGTGATGGTATTCCCATCAATAATTCTCTTCCTGATGATAAGTTGCTAAAAATGGAATCTCAATATCCTTGGTTTTCATATTATGTCAATTATCTTGTTGCATGTGTATTGCACCCTGAATATAAGGGACATTCTAAAGCTAAATATTTTTATGATGTAAAAAAATACTATTGGGATGACCCCTACCCTTTTAGGCTGTGCTCTGATGGACTTTATCGCAGGTGTGTCACTGAGGAAGAAGATCATGACATTCTTGAGTAGTGTCATTCTGGCCCCACTAGAGGGCACATGAGCTCTCAAAAAACCACTAGGCTAGTGTTGCAATCGGACATTTTCTAGCCCACTCTATTCAAAGATTCCTATGAATTTGTTCTCACTTGTGATGAATGTCAAAGGACCGGAAACATATCTCAGAGAGACCAAATGCCCATGACTTCTTGGCAAGAGATTGAAATCTTCAACGTTTGGGGGGTAGGTTATATGGTCCAGTTCCCTTCTTCTTGTGGTTACAAATATATCTTGGTGGTTGTAGAATATATTTAAAAATGGGTTGAATCCATCCCCACCAAAACATCTAATTCCAAACCAGTGAAGAAATTTTTCAAAGACATCATTTTTCCTAGATTTGGGGTACCTCGTACCGTGGTTTATGATGGAGGTTCCCATTTCTTGAAGAAAAGTTTTGAATCATTACTGAAATGATATGGAGTCCATAACAAGGTCACCTCCCCTTACCACCCTCATACTAGTGGTCATGTAGAGGTTTTGAAAAGGCAAATAAAGTCCATCCTAGATAAAATAGTCAATCACACTAGGACGAATTGGGCTTTGAAACTTAATGATGCCTTGTGGGCATGCAGATTTTCCTAAAAAACTCCAATAGGGATCACTCCTTTCAAATTAATTATGAAAAATATTGCCATCTACTCATAGAATTGGAACATAAGGCTAATGAATCCATCAAAAGTCTAAATTTATACTTATCTACAGCAGGCAAAAACCATTTTCTTCAAATGTAGGAGTTAGATGAGCTTATGATGACATCCTATGAGAATGCTAGAATATATAAAAACAAAACCAAATTATGGCATGATGGTCACATTAGGCATGAGGATATTCAAGAGGGTGACCAAGTTCTTGTCTATAACTCTAGGATAAATCTTTATCCTAGAAAAGTCAAATCTAGATGGTATGGATCATATCTTGCTAAACATGCCTATTCCCATGGAACTTTTCTTATCTGGGACATAGTGCTTGGTGAATTCAAAGTCAATGGGCATAGGCTAAAATGGTACATTGTCGTTGAGGATTCTTTAACTTCTGAGGAACATAAACTCTCATTATTCGAAGACCTTGACTTGAAAGACCCTCCACCCCCTCCCACACCTAAGCCTGAAATGGCTCCATGATATACATGTGTTGGGCCTTCGACATAAAATTGGACGCTTGTTGGGAGGCAACCCAATTTTTAGTTTTTTTTCATTTTCCCTATTTTGTTGTAGCTAACTCCTTTTTGTTATACTTTCAATTAGTTCTAGAAAAATGATGACTCATTGAAAGCGAGGCATCCCACCCAGCGGACTGCCCATCTGGGGAAGACAAAAGGTCGTATGGGCCTTTAAGACAACCACTCCTCATTTAGCAGACGTTCGAATTTTGAATTTTGAAACACTGCCCGCACCCATGCCAATCAGTAATTTAGTATCTACAAAATGGTCATATCAAAGACCATAAGGCACATTCAAACTTGGGATTCAAACACACACTCACATCAGAATGTGAATCATCATCGTTCCCACCTGAAATGCTAACCGACCATCTAGACTACCTGAAACGGCCATCTCATTGCTCAAGTTGGCCTATAAAATAAGCCAATAGGGGAATATGAATCATGCCTTCACAAAGCAAACTCCCTGAGCCCAAGTAACCCCCCTCCCCTAGAAGTTCTTCCCCCTCCAGTGACATGTGATACACCGGCTGCCTCAGCATCCCCGATGACCGTCTAGCCCTTGAGCCAGCCACCTCTAGAGTTTTCAGTCTGTTGTCTCACCTCTGAGACCACTGATCCACCATCTTGACTCCACCAACACCCATCTTCCTTAGATCTACCCTTGTTGCTCCCTTTACCCAGCCATCTCACTGGCTTAACCGAGTGATGCGCATAAACTACACGTCAAAAATGTAAGTGCACATATCAATGTAATATAGGCCTAACGAGGCCCGAATATCGAATAGGGGAAAACATGTACCCAGGAACTACTACTAGCAATGACCTAATCAGCTAGACCTGAGAAAAAGTGATTTTATTGAATTAATAACTAAATTACAAGAATTAAAACTAAGATTAATGGTTGTGACCACAAGTTGAATGAATTTCTTAGGATTGTGGTTTCACCGTGACTTAACATCATTTCATTAATATTAATCTCTCCTAACCCTAGACAAAGAGACTTGTAGCAATAATTACCCACTCTTGCATTGTGATTCACTATCTATTCTAATACCAATCTCACTCTCATAGCAATTGAGTTATTAGCTAGGTGCTTTACCAAAATCTCTGGGTTATTATCTTCACACCGTAAGCCTTTTCTCAAGGTGTGATATAAAATATGTAAATCTTTGAGTTTTCCAACCCTTGGTCCCTCTCTCGGAGCAATTAACGGTCTAAACAACTACCTATGGTGATCAAGCACAGATAATTCGTGATGCTCTCATAGATTTATGTCCAAAAATTAAGAGAAACATGGATATTAAATCATAATTGTCAATTACAATGCAAAATTGGGATATTCTCATATCCTAAGGAAGAAGGGGATTAAACATGCATGATTTCCATTGCTTTATACATATAAAAGGAAGAAGGGAATGAAGAAAACATCAAGAATAAGGAAAAACCTCTAGAGAAAGATGGTATGGATGGTTCCTCCCGACGAATGTAATGATTTGTCATCTTGTGACTGCAAATCGGGCCACCAGAAGTGTACAAACCACCCAGAACGTTGCTTTCTCCTCTCCTTTATTTCTTCTCCACTCTCCTCTATCGTACAACTGAATAGAACGTGATTATTAGGTATGGCCACACTCCCCCTAAGTCATATAAGTGACTTAGGGTGAAATTGTTTCTCAATCGTAAAATTAACTATGATTTTAGATTTGGCCTAATCGCGCTGAGTTGGTACTACTGACTGGGTGTCGTTAGTATTGATGACCTCGATAAGTTGTGGCTCCCTATGTAGTTGTTGGAACTACCAACTAGATGTCGGTAGTCCCAAGATTTTCCCGAGAATTTCTAAGTCCTCCCTATAAGGTTGTCGATAGTACTGACTTCCTTTGTCGGTACTACTGAGTTTTCTCGATTTCATTTGTTCCTTTTGATCAAGTGTCAGTACCACCGACAAGTTGGCCAATAGTAACAAGTTGTGTAGTTTCTTGTAGATTCACCTAAAATTCCATAAAAAATGAACATAAGCTCTCAAATAATAATGAATATATCAGAAACATTAAAAATACATTTACTTGATTCAATTAAGTGTCACATGCTAATGATGATAAATAATGCACAAATGATATTAAAAAATGAAAAATAAGTGCACATAAATCGATAATAAACAACCTATAATAATGACAATTATTAGTGCATCAAACTCCCCTAAGCTTAAATGTTGCTCATCCTCGAATAACACACCCTCATATATGTTTGAGACAAGTCAACAAAAGAACATAGGATATGAATTTCCATTCTCAACTATCCCCACCTGGAAGTCCCTAACCAGACTTTGTTGACCACTAAATAATCAAATACTCTCAAGCGACCAAAAATGTCCATAAAATATGTCCACCTTTAGATCGATGAAACATTATCAGTAGAGCAGTTAATATCATAGTTAATCAGGCATTTTCTTGGTGCAACATGTGATTCCCTATCTACATTGCTCTTTCCTAACTACCAACTACTTAGAAGCAGTTCTTCTTATAAGAATGAATGAGGAGATCAACCATATATGTAGCCTACCAATAAAAGCAATGGACAGAATGAAATAGGTGTCTTATGAAGAATCACAAGTAAAATCTGAATCATTTATGCAAAAATAAAACATGATGAACCTACTTGAATGAAGATGATGAGAAATGCATGAATCCTAATGCCTACCACTATGGGTGGAATGATGCATGTATTGAACTCATCACATGAATGAGAGCAAAGTAAAGAAGAAAATACATCATGTGAATGTTTCCATTTCTTTGTAAAGTAAAATTGCAACTCGAGTTTAGGGCATCCTTTCTCCCTCTTTATTTCATAACATCAAAAATTTTCCTCTTTTTTCTCATTGCCCCACTATTTTAGCATGGCAGAAAGTTAAGCTTGGGCTTCACTAACATATCTCATTCATTTCATTTTTCTTATTTTGGTTTTTTCATGAGGGTATGGATGTGTATTCCTACACTCTAATTTCAGAAGAAAATAATGACCACATTATGTAAAATGAATGATGAAAAAGGTATGCAATCTACATGCAATTGTTATGCAACTAGATGATATGCACACAAGTTGTTTATGCAATTTTTTTCATTTTGTAATTAATGCATCAAAAGAAAAACTAACTATCATGTCACCTATCATGCCATGCAATGCAATCAAAAGGAAACAATTTGGGTTACTTGATCATCTTATGGTGGTGGATCAAAATGGATGGAATCACATAATTAAGAGACAATGCCTCTCTTGAACTATGATATGTCCCTATACTACTAACCTGTGTATAAGGTAACCTTAAGATTTCTTTCCAAAATTTCAATTTAAGGTCCCAATAATTGTTTGATCAACTCAGGCTCAAACCCCATCTTCGTCCACTTTATAGGAATAATTAAGATTTCCATTCATATCAATTGTCCTTAAGATGACTAGCTCGTGCACTTCCTCTAGGTGATGTCACTCAATAAATTTGCTACTAAGCCAAAAGTTTTCATTTTTTTTCATTGCACAGACATGGAAGATAGACTCTATGATGAAAAAGTTAGAAATCATGCTTCTATTGCTCCACAATTACACTAGATGGATTGTGGATCCTACAACTTGGAATAATAAAAACTAAAAAGTAAACAAAATATAAATATATTCCATCACCCCCCTAAGATTGAACTTGATTATGTGTTCATAGTCAAATTCCAATCATAGAGGTGGAATAGTCGTACCAATTGCTTTGAAGGGTGGTGACGGTGGTAGTGGTGGCTAAAATGTTCCCTTTGGCTTATCTAGATCAAATTCCATTGGTGTCTCTCCCTAGAAGTTGGTACCACCAACTTGAGTGTCAGCGGTATCGAGATCATTTTTCTATAACTATGTCAATTTTGCTGAGAAAAGTCGATAGTACCAACTTAAATGTTGATAGTGTCAACTTTATTTTCTGAAGTCTTGTGATTTTTTTGTGAAAAGTCAGTAGTACTGACTTTGGTGTCAGTAGTATTGACTTTCTGCAAACTTTAACCTGATAAGGTGTTGGTACTACCAACTTGGGCTTCAGTAGTACTGACTTTGACTTTGTCTGCACTCCAAATAAGAGCATCAAGGTACCTATTTACATCAACTAAAATCTAACATGAAAATTACGAAATGTGATCAAAAAAAGACCTAAACAAGTAGTAAATAACAAAAATAAAACTGGGTTTCCTCCCATGAGCACCCTTGTTTAATGCCCTAGGCTTGACACGATGATTTTCTTCAGCCTGTGTTGTCACAGGATGGTTGTGAAGAATCATGGAGTTTGAACTCCACTCTATCATCGTCTATCTCGAGTGTCAAGTAACATCTACCAATGGTAGTGATCACATCGGTCATAGCTCAGAACGACCCTCCCAATAACATCTCCAATCCTTGTATCTCTTACATATCCATGACCACAAAGTCAATAGGGAAGATGAATTTGTCAAGTTTGACTAGGTCATCCTCACATATCCTGTAAGGCCTCACATTAGATTTGTTTATCAACTCGATTGTCGTGGATGTTTTAATTGGTTCCTTCATTCCCAACTTCTAGAAGGTAGAGAGGGGCATGAGATTTATGCTCGCCCTAGAATCACATTGTGCTTGTTGGAAATGTTGATTACCTATGGAACAAGGAATATAGAAACACCCTAGGTATTTTCTCTTCCTCAGAAACTTTCCCTAGATTATGTAACTCATCACATAATCAACATACAAAACATTTGTATCTTTTATCAGTCTTTTCTTGTTGATGATGTCCTTCAAGAATCTTCCATATGCTAGAATTTGTTATAAAGCCTCTACGAGAGGGATATTGGTGTGGAGCTTTTGGGAGATGTCTAGGAATTTCTTGAATGGATTTTCTGCCTTTCTCGACTTTAGACTATCGAAGAATGGAACATATGGCTTCTATGAATGCTTGTGCGGTAGAATATATGGAACACTAGGGATCTCCTCCCATAAGCTTGCTTCAGCGCCACCCTATGGGACAAGATTTGTCACATCTCCTGCAGATGGAACCTCATTTGGATTCTCCTTCTGAATTGTGGGTGCCTCCTTGTGGACTGTGACTATTCCACTACAAAGTCGAACCTTCTCTTGTTCTTCTTGTATAGACACCTCTTCTGGAATTGTAGGAAATGACATTATAGTGGTGGACTTTGAAGTTTGTTTCCCTATAAAGCAAGTGAAGATGCGGTCTCCTTGTCACTTTTCACTAACCATGTATCAACTAAGGTGCATCTGTGAGCATACAACACTAGTGTTCTGCATCCTCCTAGTCTTCCATAGACTGTGCAGATATGGAACTTTTGGCACATATACCCAATCTGGCTCTGGAGTGTGTTGCTTGGGTGACTCCTCAGTATGATGTTTTGGCTCCTTAACAATAGAGACAAATTTTACTTGGTGATGTTGATGGGTTGTCTGTTTGTTCCCAGGAAATCCCTATTGAATGGGCTTCTTTATGGAGGATACCTCTACTACTACTTGAGAAATTTGATATTCAATATTGCAGATATGAGCTCCTTGATTTTGCAATTCCATTTGTGTCTTCCCAATCATCACCTCATTCTGACTTACCAGCTTGCCTAACATGCCCCCAATGTAGTTTATCTTACTGGGGGGCCTGTCCAGCTGCTATGCATTGTCTTGGTGTTGCTTGGCACATTGTGCTTGAGACGGGTCCTACTCAAAGTTATTGTGATCCTTCCAAGAAAATTCCAGATCCTGCCCCCATGAGTAGTCATTGCCCCTATAACTCTACTGCCACATATACATGCATTCTTCTTCCTCTCCTCCAGAGGAATTTCCATCCTTCTGATATAGTTTATTGGCTATGAGGTCAAGCTTCTCATTCAATGTTGTGATACTCTCCAACACTTATAATCGTTGTTGGATGCTCTCTTTATTCTCCACATGACTGATTCTTAGCCATGTTCTTCAGAATCTCATGACACCTGGATGACTTGTTGTTGAGGAAGAAGCTTGTTCCTGCACTATTGAGTGTGGTCCTCTCTCCTTGATGTATCCCGTAACAGAAGATATTTGCTTGGCCATAGAGGTTGATCCCATGATGAGGGACCTTCCTTAGCATGTTCTGGAACCTCTCCCATGCTTCAGAATATGATTCTTCTCCCTATTTCTTGAAGTTATAGATCATCCTGACCAAGTCGTTAATCTTCAAAGGTGGGAAATAACACTCAAAGAACATGTCTATCATACCTTCCCATGTTTCTATTGACTCAGACGGGAGATTAAGGAACCAAGACTTTGCATTGTCTGCTTGAGAAGATGAAAATAGTTTCAAATAGATGACAGTTGTTAGGACCCTATAAATCTTCACCATGTCGTAGCTCTCGATGAAATTGTTGATATGCATGATTGGGTCCTCTGTGCTATGGCCATGGAATGCTTGGGACTTAACTAGTGCCACCAAGCCAAGATCTATCTTGTAGTTGCCCACATTGATAACATGCCTTTTTATCGGGCCCAACTGAGTTGTTACAAATGATGCCTTGATCTTCTCCCAGATGGTTTGTTCTTTAGATTTTCCGTCACCCATCTCTACTTGTTGTGTTTGTTCTATTAGAGGTGTTAGAGTCTCAGGTGATGGCATCTCAAGTGGTGGAGTCTATATTAGTCTTGGTGCATAACCATTGTACTCATGTACTCTGCATAAGAAACCTTCTTGAAATGCACTTCGTGTCAATGAGGCTCCATAATCGGTGCTTCTCATATGCACCATGCACTAGTACCTGAAATTTATGAAATCCATGAGAAATCAATACTAGTGGTTGAATAAAGATTCCGAATTCAACTTAGAAATATAAAAAAGAAATTGTGGCCTAGAGTGATCGATCACTACATTCGTAGTGCTGGACACACCATTTTCCTCAGCAACAACGCCAAAAACTTGATGCGCGTAAACTACAAGTCAAAAATTAAATGCATGTATAAATGTAATATAGGCCTAAAGAGGCCCGGATATTGTATAGGGGAAAACATGTACCCTGAAACTACTACTAACAATGACCTAATCAGTTAGACCTAAGAAAAAAGTGATTTGATTGAATTAATAACTAAATTGCAATAATTAAACTAATATTATTGGTTGTGATCACAAGTGGAATGAATTCCTTATGATTGTGGTTTCACCATGGCTTACATTGCAATTAATATCATTTTATTAATATTAATCTCTCCTAACCTTGGACAAAGATACATGTAGCAAGAATTTCCCACTCTTGCAGCATAGTTCGCTACCTATTCTAATATTGATCCCACTCTTCTAGTGATTGTGTTATTAGTTAGGTGCTTTACCAAAATCTCTTAGTTATTCTCTCCACATTTATAATCTCTTTATCAAGGTGTGATATAAAATATGTAAATCTATGAGTTTTCCAACTCTTAATCCCTCTCTCGAAGCAATTAACAGTCTAAACAACTACCTATGGTGATTAAGCATAGATAATTTGTGATGCTCCCATAGATTTATTCCCATAAATTAAGAGAAACATGAATATAAAACCATAATTGTCAATCATAATGCAAACCGGGGTACTCCCAAATCCCAAGGAACAAGGGGATTAGCCCCGCATGATTTTACTTGCTTTACACATAGTAAAGTAAGAAGGGAATAAATAAAACATCAAGAACAAGGAAAAAGTCATGGAGAAAAACGGTATGGATGGTTCCTCCCGTTTTTCATCTTCGGACTACAAATCGGGCCACCAAAAGTTCATGAAGTGCCCAAAACATTGCTTTCTCCTCTCCTTTCTTTCTTATCTACTCTCCTCTATCGTACAACTGAATAAGACATGATTATTAGGTCTAGCCACACTACCCCTAAGTCATAGAAGTGACTTCGGATGAAAGTATTTCCCAAATGTCAGATTAACTGAGATTTTAGATCTAGCATGATCTCGTTGAGTCAGTACTACTGACTGGGTCTCGATAGTATCAACGTCCTTGATAAGTTGTGGCTCCCTATGTAGTTGTCAATACTACCGACTGGATATCAGTTGTACTGAGATTTTGTGAGAATTTCTAAGTCCTCCTTGTAATGGTGTTGATAGTACCAACTTCCTTTGTCAGTACTACTGAGTTTTCTAGATTTCACTTGTTCCTTTTGATCAAGTGTCGGTACCACTGACAGGCAGGTTGGTAGTATCGAGCTGTGTAGTTTTTTGTAGATTCACCTGGAATTCTACAAAAAAATGAACATAAGCTCCCAAATAATAATGAATCTATCAAGAATATTAAAAATACATCTATTTGATGTAATTAAGTGTCACATGATAATGATGATAAATAATACACAAATGATATCATAAATGAACAATAAGTGCACAAAAATCCATAGTAAACATCTTATGATAATTATTTAATGCATCATTGAGCACGTCAAGTAGCTACCCTAGAGCTAGACGGTCATCTCGTAGGGTGAGACGTCCATCTTGTTGCTTCCTAACTTGCTTCTCATCCCTTCCCTCACCGACACCCAGGCAGTCGTTCCACCTCTACAATGCTCGTCCCTCCTCCATCTCACTGCATCTATCACTCTCTTCCACCATCTTCCTGAGGAGGTCTTTGTTCTTGAACATCCATATGAGACAACCGGTTGGACAAGCCAACTGAGCACTTCAATCACCTCCCCCTTCAAAAGTTCGCACTCCATATGCTCATTTCATTTTTATCAAATGACTATTTCATTTCCCTCAACCAACCATCTCGCCCACTCTAGATGACCATTTTGTCCCTCCAGCGGCTAGCCACCATGTTAGAAGGAGGATCACATAGTGGCTTCCTTGACTGCCTCCGTAAGGGCAAGCAGACCACAAAAAAGACTGTCTCACGTGAGCCACCTCGCCGCTCTACCTTGGTTGCTGGCATCAAATTTTGGGATCCTACTGGAAATTATTCACCTGAGATACCTGAGGAGATGCAACATGACATTGACGAGGTTGAAAGGTTCATCCAATAGACCAAGGCATGACAGTCTGCATCTTGGCATGATTCAGAATCCACCATACCGCATCCATCCCGGATAGCCCCTATTCCGGGGAGCTATGCTCAGTTCATCAGTGCCAAGCATTTTGACAAATTCAAGGAAACAACTGCACTTGGTGTTTTAATCCCTTGTTGATCCTATAACGTTACCCTTAATGCACTCGGCATCAGGGAATTTGTCGACAACATCTTATACAAGAATCATATACTCCTTTTCCCTAGCGTGTCACTTCAGTGTATAGTAACCTCACCCTGAAGTTTATCACCACTTACTACTAGTTCCACAATTCATGGGGAAATTCTAGCTACAAGGCCCGAGTTTTTGGTGAAGATTTTGAGATCTCCACTAAGCATCTCACCTCCATGATACTTGATGGAGGCAATGACTATTGGCTCTCTCGTTGCATGGGGTGCTTCCATGACATCTACCCCGACAATTACAATGTGGAGAAGTTTTGGGTCTATATTATTGGGCTTACACCCAAGCTACCCCCTAGACTCAAGGCATCCAACATCCACAGCCCAGTGGTTCACTAACTTCACCACATCTTGGCCCACACCTTCTTCGATAGGGAAGGTGTTACAACCCCAATTTTTTTGGGTTCCTTTGGGTGAGAAATGTAATTTCTTACATTAAAGATATTTGGAAAAATAATGATACAATTTGTTGTGAATAAATTGATTCCATTTACAATAGCCTTGATGATTGTGTTATGGGCTTTATTGGCTATTGGGCCCAATAACAAGGAAATTCAATTAGTAAATGAATAATTGAGTTTTTGAGAAAAGAAAGGTGTGGAAACCTCTAGAAGGCAAAAGAACTTAATCCAAAGGTGGATTTCGTGCCACATGGGTTCCTTGGGTCCCAAGGAATCCAAAGAAGCAAAGAAAATGCAATAATAAAAGAAAAGATCAATTAAGTATTTCCTTGTTAAGAAAGAAATTGAAAATAATGATAAAATGTGGAAAATATGTGGAAAAAGATATATTTGAGTTATCCTTATTTTCCTAACATTAAAAGGAATACCAATGAGGAAAATAAAAGAGAAATAAAGAGAAATCCTCAAAAAGAGATATTTTAATGAGAAATAAACAAGATAATGTGAAATAATGCATATTGATGCATGTAGAAGGATAATGAGTATTCCTTAAAAAGGAATTTCGAATTATTTGAGTTTCTTGGGATCCAAGGAGTCCCAATGAAGAAAAGAAAGAGAAAATTACCAATAATAGAAAATAAGGAGATAATGGGAATACATAATTAATGGATTATGTAATATTGATAAAAAGGAAGTATTTCCTACTTAAGGAGATATATAATTTCGAGGCCAATGGATTAAAAGACAAGATCAAGGATATTAAAAGATATAATTCTCGAATTTCCTAATAACCAAAGCATATGGATAAACAAGGAAATAAGTAGGGGAGAGAAGATTACTTCTCATGGAAGTAATAGGATTCCTTATGAGAGAGAACTTGTTTCCTCTTGGATGAACATCCTTGGGCGTGGATACCGTCCCCTATATAAGGGTAGAGCTCTGGCCAAGTCCAGGAGAATCCCAAGAACTTTTCTCTCCTCTTCTTCCATGTTTTCATTCATAAACCCTAACTAAGAGGGGTTGCGTGATCAAGAAGTCCTGAGGTGGCAAGGATGGGTTGCAATGTTATCTTGATGCTCTAGGATGCCAGGGTGATCTGTTGCCATCGTGGTCGCGCCCTGGACAAGGCACAGCAGCAGCCGCATGACTGCAGCACCTGCTGTAGGTCGCACGACGACCCTGCTCAAACCAGCAACATGGGATGTGAGCGAGGTGGTGCCCAGATGCGGCGGACGGTGCCGGAGCAAGGGAGGTGGAGGGCGACGAGTTTTGAGCCTAGAGATGAAGGTGGGCGGACCCACGAGATGCAGTAGCTCGGCGGCAGCTAGGGTGTCGTGAGCTTGAAGAAGATCAGGATCTTTTGACGGTTTTATCCCTCCATGATGTGCAGATATGGCTACTTAAGTAAGGGTAAAGTCAACAATTCAAAATGTTTTCCCAAAGCAACATTGCATGAGAAAGAGGCTACGTGTCAACTTCTGATTGGCCCAAGTGAAATCCATTAAAAATATGTTTAGAAGCTAATTACTTTTTCAATTCGAAAAGTGATGGAAGTTATCAACTTTAATACTTTAATGATTAAGAAACCCTATTTTGAGATAACTAATGTGTTTAGTAGGGTTTAATAGATGAATAAAGTTGATATTAACCTGTTAATTGTAAAAAGGAACATTAGGAACAAAAAGGATGAACTTTGCATGTAAATAGTTTAATTTAGATTTTCATGTGCATGTATATACTTTAATGGTCCTTGAAACCCTAATGTTGGCAAATTTGACTGTTAATGGCTTTAATTATTCAAAAATCGTGAATAAAGCTAAGATATAATGATACTAAGATATTTCGAGCATTAAAGTTCCTAATTGTGGTTAAATACCCTTAATGTGGAAATTAGGGTTTCCTAATAGATAAAAGGTAGAATTAATGATAAATAACGTTCATATGAGTATTAGAGCATAATGAACTACATATTGATGATAAACGAGCATAATGACTTTGTCATAGATTGAAAAGGATAAAAATGGTAGCTTTAATGTAAAAGAAGCTTAATGGACTTAATTGATGGTTATTTGTGCATTAATCTGGAATTAAGGTTATGTGTTTGTAAAAGGTAACCTTAATAACTTTCGTGAAGGATAGATGAGAAAATTTGGGGTTTAAAAAGAGTAAAGGGAAGTAAAACCCTAATTGCAGAGTAAACCCTAAAAAGGAATAGAAACCATAAGTAGCAAGATGGTTTGGATAGTTTTTTTGATAAAAAGGAATTGGATGTATATTTCAAGATTGAACTGTGTACTTGCTTGATTCTGGATTACTTGCTTGTTTGGACTATTCCTGCATCTAAGTCTGCCTGACATGTATGTGGTTACGCCTATGAATATCCCGAATTAGTTTCTCGAGGATTTTCGAGGTTTTATCGATGACATGAGTTAAACTGTTGGTTGCATTTAACTCTTACAAATTATAATGTGGATATGACTATCACCTAAGATATGTGTCTACTAGCTCATATTCTAGTCCCCTTTGTAGCTTAATAGATTGACCTAGTACATGGCTACCGATGGGGTAGGTCCATCAGGTCATTGAATGAATTAGTACATGGATACCAATGGGGTAGGACCATCAAGTCACCATGATTTGGGGATTGGGCGACCTTTGGGTAGAGCCATACGACTCCATAACCCTAGGTATTGGCTACCTGTGTGGTACGGCCATGGGGGTAAGGATCTACCATATGAGAGAGGTAGTATCCATGTCCACAGTGGGGACATCACAGAGATAGGGGATATGTAAGGATTGAATAGTATTGCTAAAAGCATAATCTTGGATGTTAAATGATATTTGGATGACTACATTGTTATTATAGTTGCATGATTATTGTTTCCCCCACATACCAGCTTCTTGTTGACTGACGTTTTGTTTGTCGGCGTTTTAGGTACAAATGAAAATAAAAAACAGTAAAGTGGCATATGTGGAATTAAATGAGAATTAACATGCACAGGAGGATTAGTTAGATTAGTATCTTCATGGATAGAAGTTTAGAAATCCCAATTTTTAAAAGGTATGCAAAGTTTTATTTTATACCAGTTTTTAGTTTAGTTGGTAAAATTTATTAATTGTTATTGATTATTTGTCGAACCTTTGATTCGGGTTATTGGTTAACGACTATGACCTTTCGGTCTCCCTTAATTGGGGGTTACTGGGAGGCGGGGATGTTACAATTAGCATCAGAGCATAGGTTCCTCACTTAATCTTTAATAATTATTAAATTTTACAAATTCCATAGAACCAAGGGAGTTATTAGAGGATTGTCTGAAAGATTGAGGTGTCTAGAAAAGGATCACGTCTGGGGGCTGGCAATATTTTCCTCCGCACCGCTAGTCAGAATACGAGGACTCCTGGATTGTGTGACTGCCTAGCCGATGTCTTAGGATATGACTCGAAATAAGATACCTTTAAGACTCTCTCATCTTGTTCATCCCTTCTCAACTCAAATTCTATTAAGGACCTTAAGGATTAGGGTTTCCTCTCTTCTCCTCACCCTCTTGAGGTATGGGTAAGGTTAATAAGGTCTAAGGAATCCTCCACCAAATTAATGGAAAGCATGTAAATAAGATGTCATGGACATAATCTTAATAGATTAAGCGCAAGCTAAAGAATAGATACATGCTTAGGTCATATGACACGAGTTGTCATTGCTCTCAGGAGAAACCTGAGGATAGACCTCTTTGTCAGGAGGATGAGTAGAGAGAGTTAGTCTTGGAGGTAGAGACCTCCATTAAAAGTAGAGACCTAGGACATCCTTTGGGGATGATGTTAACCCTGACCCTAAGTGAAGGTTAGAGTGAAAGATGACATGATGAGTTAGATGTCATGGTTGACTGAGTGTTTGGTTGAACATGCCTTTGGGATGCCATAAGAGGTTAGATGACCTAGTACCTTTGGCGACCCAACCCTGGAGAGGGTCATGCATGTTAGAGTGAAGGATAGCTCCTTCATGGGTGAGGTTAGAGGAGAACCTATAGATACCCTATGGGCTTCGGAAAGTAGGGTATAGCTTGTACCCAGAGTGCTTCAGTAGTACGAGCAGTAAGTTAAAACTGAGGCTAGAAGGATAGGATGGATGGCTTATGAGATAAGCATAAGGGGCTATGGATAATCATGAGCAAACATAAGTTTGAGTATAGGTTTCACCCACATAGAGGTATGTCTGTGAGCTTGATCCTTCATGGAGAGATTACCTCTAGTAGTATGACTAGATGTGGAGTTAGATTTAGAGAGAGAAAGAAGGAACCAAGCAAGAAAGTTGGAAACCTAAGACCCCGAGATGTGAGGAATAGTGGGGAGTCGAGAATGATGCGACCTAAGTGGATGATAGTGGTTGTCTCATGCATGATCCCTGGAGGATGATGATATATTGGTTGCCTTTAGAGGAACCAAACCCTAGCGAGAGGATGATGCTTCCGGTACCTATGTGCCTGTGGTATAAGTGTTTACCTTCTAAGATACGAAGAAGAGTTCCTTAGACCTGGAGAGGTTTGGTAACAGGTTGTGAGGCCTTGTACCTTGTTGGTTTTCCTTGAGGAGGAATCGACCCTGATGTGTTGCTCAAGTAGAAGGATGACAGGGAGTGCATGTCATGCCTTATACATGCTTGATTCATGGTTAAGAGATTGAGCATGTAGTTGGATACCCAAAGGAGAACCTTGGGTTCCTAGGCCTAAGAGGGGAAGCAGTGTATCCAATTCTCATGATGAGATTTGAGTCTCTATAGTTACGAGAAAGGTACTCCTCATGTGTAGAGGTAAAGGAAACCCCTTAAGTTAAGGGTATGTTTGATGAACCCCTCACAACTAAGTTGATCTAATGTTGAGGAAAGAGAACAAATATGACCTGGCATGGTTTAGCAAGTGTCTTCTTATGCCTTAGTAGCTTGCTAGGGCTAAGCATGCTCATGTAGATCCATACCCTAAACATAAGGACGTTTGTGACCGATGTTATCAAGGTGTAGTTTCCTCTCATCCTGGGAGAGGGACCCTTTTGTAGGGTGTATACCAGTTTTGTTGGTTTTGAGGTAACCTACAGAGGTTTCAGAGGATCTTGTGAAGCTAAGTTAAGAGTACATGGTATGAGAATGAACCTATAGACCCATAGATAACCATCTCTACGTGCATGTGGACGTGTTACCATGGAGGTAACCGGTATGGAGCTTGACCAAGGTAGGCAGGTTGCCATGATCCCTATGAAAGGATGAAAGTCAACCCATGAATGCAGAGAGAGAGAGATAATGGAGGCTTGGGTAAGGTTCTAAGTTGAACATGTACTATGTTAGAATCCTAAGTCTGTCCTAGGGTCAGGTAGGGATAAGACCGATGGAAGGAGTTGCCTAATTCCCTTGTTGCACATGACCATAGGGTCGGGAGGTAACAACTATCATTGTTTGAGGGCCATGGGTTAGGAGTTTAATCACCTTCATTAACTCATGGGACCCAATGGGCATATGAGTAGGGCACTCTCTGGATGCATAAGGGAAAAGGGATGACCCCTAAAGTGCCGACACCCTATAGACCTAGAGGAGATGACCAAGGAATGGGTGTGGACCCAAGTAGGTTCGAAACCAGTTTTCCATGGAAGCAACTTTGATATCAAGATGATGGTGATGTAGAGACATAAGTTGCACATTTCAACTTAGATTTGAAGGTGTACTGGCAATGTGGGATGTACCATCTCTACTCTTGGAACAGGAAGAACTTTGTGTTTGGACGGCCGCCAAATGTTTATTTCCTCTTGTTATGGGAGTGAGAGATAGGACAGTATGCATGCCTTACACCAAGGATAAACATGACGTGAGTTGGAACGTTGCCATGAGGAATGAGGACGGAGATGATAACGTGCCTTGTGGAGTGAATGATACATGGATAGGTACAAACGATAAGAGTATTAAGGTAATCATCTTGTGAGGATGTTTTATCATGAGCTATGTGGAATTTACAAGTGATACAAGGTTGAGTTTGATAACCAAGAGGATGAGCTCAGAGTGTTTTGATGAAGATAGACTTAGAGTTTGATGATAAGTGAAATACATGGAAGTGTATGTCTTCAATGTTACCTAATACCTAAGGATGTGAAGTGGTAATGGATGCTCTGGTTGATATATATCTGACTAGTTTGGCAAGAGGCTAGAAGAGGTTGTTAGGTTAACCCTCAAGTGGAAAAGAGATATGTTTGGGCTGACACTCAGATGTAATGAGATCTGTTGAACAATTTAGTAGTTGTTGATTAGCTAGCCTAGTCCGTGATATAATGAATGGATGGATATAGAACCTCAGATACACTTCTTTGGATAGGAAGGTAATAAAACCCCGATGAGAGTGGTTTAGGGTTTCTGAGGAATCGATCTTGAGGAATCATGACATATAGGAAATCATGATTTTAAGATCACCATACACCATGGTACTACTGAGATAATGAGTGGTAGCAGTACTATGGATGTTGGAGATGAGGCTTCATGTGGTATGTTGGATGCAAGCCAGGAGGTAAAGGATGAACATCAGTAACCCAGTGTATAGATATAGAGGATAAAAGAGTCCCTGAGAGGGAATGGGAGTTCATCACTATGGATGATGTGGAAAGTCTCCCCTTGACCAAGGAAAGTCATGATGCAATATGGGTTATGGTAGATCACCTTACCTAGATGACATGAGAAAGAAAGAGTACTGTCAAGGGACAGATCGGGTTGAACTACATGTGAGAGAGACGGTTCAACTGCACCATGATGTGAGTTCTTGAGTATGACCTAAAGGTTCACTTCCATGAGGTGGAAGCAGATGCATGAAGAACTCGATGTTAGTTATGTTTATCACCCCTTACTAATGGTTAGTATGAACCAGACCAGAGGGTCTGATGTGGGCATATGTGCTCATTCAAGGCGATACATGAAGACAGTTCTTGAGACGTGATGTTAGCAACCTTAGCCAGTGTCGGGAAGTAAAGAAGATCTATGAAGGAGGATGTGTCGGTCACCACTTCATTAAGATGATGTTGGTGAAGGAGGCCTCGCGAAGGTCAGAAAAGAACCACGGTGTGTGCAGATGAAGTCACTTTGATCATGCAATGGTTGAGAGAGAGCCCAGAGGTGACATAAGTCGTGAGTTGATGCAAAACAGACTGACATGCAGTTCACTGTGGGAGAGTATGTGACGTGAAAATCTGACCCCTCTAAGCTACAGCT
This sequence comes from Alisma plantago-aquatica, assembly GCA_963693085.1. NCBI lineage: Eukaryota > Viridiplantae > Streptophyta > Magnoliopsida > Alismatales > Alismataceae > Alisma > Alisma plantago-aquatica. The sequence continues at coordinate 1,108,954,548 of OY856412.1, forward strand.
GAGAAAGCTGAGTCCCCGATATATGGGTCCATGTGAGATGGATTGGTGGAAATGGTTGTGTTTAGCCTTACCCCTTAGGATAACATGATGTGTAATGTGTTCTATGAGTCCGATCTAGAGCACTATGTGAAGTACCCAAGCCATGTGTTGAGCCCTAAACCTATTCAACTTTTGGGAGGTTGAAATGTCCTGAGTCACCTATAAGGGTACGATATACCAAGGTAAGAAAGAACTCAGATGGAAGAATATGAGATAATGAAGGTTCTTGGGAAGCACCATGGAAAGGGTGAAGCCGCATGGGAGCCCTGATGGACATAAGAAAGGCTTATCCTATTTGTTTGATTGCTTGATGGAATTTTGAGGACAAAATTCTTATAAGAGGGGAAGGATGTTACAACCCTAATTTTTTTGGGTTCCTTTGGGTGAGAAATGTAATTTATTACATTAAAGATATTTGGAAAAATAATGATAAAATCTGTTGTGAATAAATTGATTCCATTTACAATAGCCTTGATGATTGTGTTGTGGGCTTTATTGGCTATTGGGCCCAATAACAAGGAAATTCAATTAGTAAATGAATAATTGAGTTTTTGAGAAAAGAAAGGTGTGGAAACCTCTAGAAGGAAAAAGAACTTAATCCAAAGGTGGATTTTGTGCCAAATGGATTCCTTGGGTCCCAAGGAATCCAAAGAAGCAAAGAAAATGCAATAATAAAAGAAAAGATCAATTAAGTATTTCCTTGTTAAGAAAGAAATTGAAAATAATGATAAAATGTGGAAAATATGTGGAAAAAGATATATTTGAGTTGTCCTTGGTGAATTTTCGTATCCCAAGGATTCCTAACATTAAAAGGAATACCAATGAGGAAAATAAAAGAGAAATAAATAGAAATACTCAAAAAGAGATATTTTAATGAGAAATAAACAAGATAATGTGAAATAATGCATATTGATGCATGTAGAAGGATAATGAGTATTCCTTAAAAAGGAATTTCAAATTATTTGAGTTTTTTGGGATCCAAGGAGTCCCAATGAAGAAAAGAAAGAGAAAAATACCAATAATAGAAAATAAGGAGATAATGGGAATACATAATTAATGGATTATGTAATATTGATAAAAAGGAAGTATTTCCTACTTAAGGAGATATATAATTTCGAGGCCAATGGATTAAAAGCCAAGAGCAAGGATATTAAAAGATAGAATTCTCGAATTTCCTAATAACCAAAGCATATGGATAAACAAGGAAATAAGTAGGAGAGAGAATATTACTTCTCATGGAAGTAATAGGATTCCTTATGAGAGAGAACTTGTTTCCTCTTGGATGAACGTCCTTGGGCGTGGATACCTCCCCTATATAAGGGTAGAGCTTTGGCCAAGTCCAGGAGAATCCCAAGCACTTTTCTCTCCTCTTCTTCCATGTTTTCATTCATAAACCCTAACTAAGAGGGGTTGCGTGATCAGGAAGTTATGAGGCGGCAAGGATGGGTTGTAATGTTATCTTGATACTCCAGGATGCCAAGGTGATGTGTTGCCATCGTGGTCGTGCCCTGGACAAGGCACAGTAGCAGCCGCATGATTGCAGCACCTGTTGTAGGTCGCACGATGACCCTGCTCAAACCAGCAACATGGTATACGAGCAAGGTGGTGCCCAGATGCGGCAGACGGTTCCAGAGCAAGGGAGGTGGGGGCGATGAGTTTTGAGCCTAGAGATGAAGGTGGGTGGACCCACGAGATGCAGCAGATCGGCGGCAGCTAGGGTACCGCGAGCTTGAAGAAGATCGGGCTCTTTTGATGGTTCTACCCCTCCGTACCGTGAAGAGCTGGCTACTTAAGTAAGGGTAAAGTCGACAATTCGAAATGTTTTCCCAAAGAAATGTTGCATGAGAAAGAGGCTACGTGTCAACTTTTGATTAGCCCAAGTAAGGTTTTGTTACAAAAATCATATCTCCTTAATAGTAGCTCAGATGAATATGCATAAAATATGAAAGTTTCTCAGAAAAATGAGAGGAATCCATTAAAAATGTGTTTAGAAGTTAATTCCTTTTGCAATTCGAAAAGTGATGGAAGTTATCAACTTTAATACTTTAATGATTAAGAAACCCTAATTTGAGATAATTAATGTGTTTAGTAGGGTTTAATAGATGAATAAAGTTGATATTAACCTGTTAATTGTAAAAAGGAACATTAGGAGCAAAAAGGATGAACTTTGCATGTAAATAGTTTAATTTAGAGTTTCATGTGCATGTATATACTTTAATGGGCCTTGAAACCCTAATGTTGGCAAATTCGACTCTTAATGGCTTTAATTATTCAAAAATCGTGAATAAAGCTAAGATATAATGATACTAAGCTATTTTGAGCATTAAAGTTCCTAATTGTGGTTAAATACCCTTAATGTGGAAATTAGGGTTTCCTAATGGATAAAAGGTAGAATTAATGATAAATAACGTTCATATGAGTATTAGAGCATAATCAACTATGAATTGATGATAAATGAGCATAATGACTTTGTATTAGATTGAAAAGGATAAAAATGGTAGCTTTAATGTAAAAGAAGCTTAATGGATTTAATTGATGGTTATTTGTACATTAATCTGGAATTAAGGTTATGTGTTTGTAAAAGGTAACCTTGATAACTTTCGTGAAGGATAGATGAGAAAATTTGGGGTTTAAAAAGAGTAAAGGGAAGTAAAACCCTAATTGCAAAGTAAACCCCAAAAAGAGGAAGAAGCCCTAAAAAGGAATAGAAACCATAAGTAGTAAGATGGTTTGGATAGTTTTTTTGATAAAAAGGAATTGGATGTATTTTTCAGGATTGAACTGTGTACTTGCTTGATTCTAGATTACTTGCTTGTTTGGACTATTCCTACATCTGAGTCTGCCTGACAGGTATGTGGTTACGCCTATGAATATCCCAAATTAGTTTCATGAGGATTTTTGAGGTTTTATCGATGACATGAGTTAAACTATTGGTTGCATTTAATTATTGCAAATTATAATGTGGATATGACTATCACCTAAGATATGTTCCTACTAGCTCAGATTCTAGTCCCCTCTGTAGCTTAATAGATTGACCTAGTACATGGCTACCGATGGGGTAGGTCCATCAGGTCATGGAATGACTTAGTACATGGCTACCAATGGGGTAGGACCATCAAGTCACCATGAGTCAGGGATTGGGCTACCTTTGGGTAGAGCCATGTGAATCCATAACCCTATGTATTGGGTACTGGTGTGGTAGGGCCATGGGGGTAAGGATCTACCATATGAGAGAGGTAGTATCCATGTCCATTGTAGGGATAGCACAGAGATAGGGGATAGGTAAGGATTGAGTAGTATTGCTAAAAGTGTAATCTTGGATGTTAAATGATATTTGGATGACTACATTGTTATTATAGTTGCATGATTATTGTTTCCCCCACATACCAGCTTCTTGCTGACCGACGTTTTGTTTGTCGACGTTTTAGGTACAAATGAAAAGAACAAACAGTGAAGTGGCATATGTGGAATTAAATGAGAATTAACGTGCACAGGAGGATTAGTAAGATTAGTATCTTCATGGATAAAAGTTTAGAAATCCCATTTTTTAAAAGGTATGCAAAGTTTTATTTTATACCAGTTTTCAGTTTAGTTGGTAAAATTTATTAATTGTTATTGATTATTTGTCGAACCTTTGATCCAGGTTATTGGTTAACGGCTCTGACCTTTCGGTCTCCCTTAATTGGGGGTTACCAGGAGGCGGGGACGTTACAGAAGGCACTTAGGGCGCCATTACTCTTTGCGAGCTCTACACTGTGTGGTGTCTTCTGAACAATGAGCCCTACAATTAGGGAAGTGCTATGATTGATCATCTCAACTATCAGGCCACCCGCAATACTTCTTCCTCTTTTTGCATCGGCCATAAAGTCACCTCCATAATGTATTTTCTGGGCTACACTCACATTTTTTTTCCTGCAACTGGAGCTCAAGAATCATCTAATTGACCTTCCATACTTAAAGGGATGCAAGTTCACCTGCCCTGGTGCCACTGATGTCTACTATCTACTATCCAAAGACACTTGGGTCATCCTCGAGCTCCTCATGTTAGGTTTGTGGCTGCCAACCTCATCTTTCATTTGACTGATCAGTCGACGCATATTGTGTGGTTCCTTTTGGAGTTTCCCAACCCAGAAGACATCCCCGAGCCCACGACCCATAGAAGGAGTGTCTCTCTAGAGACACATGATGACGTGACTGGACCTCTCCCTCAACCCTCTCGTCGTCACACTAGGAGGCACACCGATAATGAAGAGGGCCAAATAATCGATTTGCACACCACGAAATTGTAATTTGCACAAATAATCAAAATTGCAATTTACACAAATAATCAAAAAGTGTATACTTTGATTGATAGGGAAATTATATCTGATGCAATGACACATTTCAAAAAAAGGGGGGTTAAGTTATAAGCACAAGGACACCTTCCCCCCACTTATTTTCATTCTCAAAAAAGAGAAGCAAAGAATCACCTCCAGACAAAAATCAAGTATGGGGTGGCATGCTTCCCACATCATAATTTCCATATTCCTCAAAAGGGGCATACCATCAAAAGATGTCAAAGAGCATATGAAAAAAAGATTGTGACCAATGTGGCTACAAGTCCATATATTAAATATATCCTGAGTCAAATAGAGGAGGGATCACCATCTTCCACACCCCCCCTTTGTCCTATTATTGTGCAACAACTCACGGAAAAAGAAAAAAATGAGAGTGTCAAAGAAAAAGTAAGATGAAGTCTTTTTTCTCAACATCTTGATTTAGAAACAAGTTATGATATATATTTTGATAGATAATATAGAATCTTGTGTTTTTTGGTTTTAGGAGATTGAGTTGCTTGGCCAAATTTAGAGGTAAGGAATAAAGTGATGCTACAAGGGTGATAGACATGTTGCTAGTATAAATTGGACTTATTTGTGATTTTATTTGCTTGAGGACAAGAAAAGATTTAGGTTTGGGGTATTTTAATGAATGTATATTCATCTATATTTTTTATATAATTTCCATAGTCTTTTTAATTAAAACTTATCTCTTTTTACTAATTTCCCAGGAAAATTGCAATTTACCCACTTTTCAATTATTTCTGTAAATATTTATCTTTTCCTTCACAATTTTGTAGGTTTTGATCTTAAAAGAAAATCCTAACTTCCTGAGCACACGAGACAACCGTTTCGTTGTCCCAGATGGTTGGTTTGCCTTCAAAGTACACGTTTTAGAGCCAGACAGTCGTTTTGGCCCTCGACTTAACCTTCACTCAAGAAGTTCGATTGAAACATTTCACATACCAGGCGCCCATCTCATTCGTGCAAGATGCTCATCTCAGACGCCCCTGAAGGTTGTGTCGAGCCAACTTAAAGATCAACTCAGATTGAAAGGGTGTTGCCACTTATACTAGGGTTTTAACCCTTAGTTGCCCACACAATGGTGCCAACTGGGCGTCTCACGCCCAGACGACCGATTTGACCTTTTACTTCATGATCAAGAAATATCCAAGTCAACGCCTCCACCCCTAGGATTAGGGTTCGATCTACTTCCCCTATGACCATTCCACGTCACACACAAAAAGACCATCTCGGCTAGCCCGAATGACCATTTTACGGCTTGTAAATAACAAAAGTCAGTGGTCGCCTCTCCCATTTGTTTTTCCCCCCTTTTAGGGTTTCCACCCCTCCTTTCCCTATAAAAGGAGGGGGGACTCCACTAAGAAATGGATCCCAAATTTTGTACTTGCATCTTTTAATTAAGCTCTATCATTTTCAATTCATAGTGGTGTAATCTCCATTCTGTAATAAAATTATGTTCTGTGTCTCTAGATCTATATATCGCCTTATTTCTCATTCTTACTTCTTGTTTGTTCTCTTGGAGTAGGGAATTAAGAGAGCAAGCCATTTCATAGTCACCAGCTTAGTCTCCTTGGAGATTCTATCTTTATGGTCTATGGCTTCCTACCTTCTTTCCCTTATGTCTCCATCCTTTACCATGACTAGTGAGTAGTTTCTCTATCCAGGCGAGGGGAGTAGTCCCTTAGCCATGTGTTTATTAGATTGAGGTTTTATACGATTTTTAATTTTGGTTTAGAAATCATCACTTTTAACAAAGTAATTTATCATTTTTATCGTGGGTTAATCTCGGCGGATGCGATCGCAGAAACCAAGATTTAGAATGAATAAACCAATCTCATGGGTATTTGGATCTGAACACGAAAAAATCCCTATTAGGATGATGGACCTGGATACGTGAATGCTAGGACCAATGGGTTCGTGTGGAGTTCGTCTCTTGTGATTCATTTACAAATGATTCGCATGTCTTCTTCTATCTTGCTTGTCATGTGTTTTCTCAATCTTGTTTTCACTTTAGCTATGGTGGTGAAACCCCTAAGCCTCGATGCTTTTCCCATATGATTCAATTCATTTCCTTCAAACACTTGTTTTCTTTGCCTCCTTTCATTACTTACACTCTAATTCTTAACCTTAGGTAATCTTTTTATTGTGCTAATAATCTTCTTCTTTCCTTGTGCTAGTATAATCTTTTCAATTCCTTATTAGTGTAATCTTTTCTTCATTTGAAATGTACATTCTTGTTCTAGTGTAATCACCCTCCAAATCATATAATTTACTTTCTTGTTCAAATATTCAAAAACTCCAAAAATAAATAAAGTTCAAAAATCATTTGGGGTTAGAGAAATATCTTAAAAATGTTGTCCTATAGGATTGACCCTTCTATACTGGCCTTAATTAGAAAGTAAAAAAGGTTAAACTCTAGGATAATTTATCTTAGTGAATTAGTGTGCCAATGACACTATCAATACCTAGGTCTGGCCACATATCCCCTTAGTCATAGAAGTGACTTAGGGTGTCGTTAAGTCCTGACTGTTAGATTAATTGGGATTCTCAATCTGGCCTGATCGCATCGACTCAGTACCACTGACTAGATGTTGGTAGTATCGACACCCTCGATTAGTCGTGATCCTCTATAAAAATTTGGACTACCGAGTTGTTCGTCGGTAGTACTGAGATTTTCTTTGACCTTCCCTGTTGAATTTTCTATACAAGTCGGTGCTATCGAGCTAATCATTGGTAATACCGAGATTCATTCTGAATGCTCTTGTTAAAATGTCAGTTGTACCGATTCTTGTATCGATACTACCAAGTTGATTCAATTCAACTTTGTTCCTTTTCGTCCATGTCGGTACCACTGACAGGCTTGTCGGTAGTACCGAGCTATTTTATTTCTTATAAAATCACTTGAATTGTGACAAAACAAACATAATCTCCAAAATAATGATAAATCAATTGGGAATAGTAAAAATAATGACTATTTGATGCAATTAAGTGTCATAGGTTACTAATGATAAATCATGCACAACTGATAAGAAAATGGACAATAAGTGCACACAATACATAGTAAAGCAGCATGTAAAAGAAACAATTATTCAATGCATCACCCACCCTATTTTGCCATTCACAGAACGTCTCCTTCCAAGCCTCTATAGTAAATTGTCCATCTATACATCTACTTATGTTGTATTGCCTCCTCAATGTAGAAACTGGAGCCTCATCTGACTCCCTTGACCATAAAAAATGGAGCCTCATGTCTGCATACGCCATACTTGCAATGGTGTTGTAATACATTATAGGTGTGAGGGTGTATAATTGAAACCTTGTAAGCCTAGGTAAGTCATACATGTTAATACATCAAACTGAACTAACTAGAAAGGTAGTTGGCTAAAACATGGGGTAGGCTACTACTGGACCATATCTCTAACTGTATGCTAGTTTAGATCCATGTCAAACAGCATCACATGTCTATGTCAAATAGCATCACATGTCTGTAAAATATAATCAAATGCATGGGCACATGTCCAAGAATTTGATTTGTTATGCAATTTGGACAAATACATGGGCCGCAGGTCTATGTATGTGGATTAGGTCTAACTATTTTAGCATACACACATTTAATACAAATAGCAATAAATCACAATAGTGGTGGTTCACATCCATGGGGAAAAAATCTAGAAACAAAATAAAACCACAATTAAAATTGAGCCTGGTGAAAATTGTTAGGACTCACATGCCATGGGTTAGTATTAGACACATATAATCAGTTACAAAATTGTATATTTGACCATGGGAAACATTTTGAGACCGTGCACATATTCAAACCCTGCACATTTTCATACTCATCACAAAGAAGAAGGTTTGGGAAATGGATCTCATAGTTTTGATTAATTGTGATATTTTTCCCAACAATTGAAGTAGTAATAAATTAGGCATAACGAAGAATAATAAACAATCTCAACACGAATGAAGTCCCAAATATTTTTGGAGAAGGAATGAGAAGATAGGACATGATTTGTGTCTTGACATGCAAATTAAAAAAAATAGAGAATGAGGCAAGAACTCATGCTACTAATGTTTCTCATGTTCCTTTATTATTGTTTTTTTTTGCATGGGTCTTATGTCCTAGTTAGTTGAGTTAGGTTGAATGACTCAACTTAAATCATTAGGTTTACATGTCCCTCCACTCCCTTATTAGTGAATAGATCAAAAGTAGGCCCTTCCCATTAAGTCATATGTTTCAAATAAAATGTATGTTAATGTAAATTGAGGTATTCAACCAAACCTAAATCCAACAAGACCACAAGCAATTACCTATTTGACAGACATAAATTGAGAATATGTGTGCATATAAGATAAGGTGATGGAGTACTTAGTATTGCTTGTGACAAGTACATCATGAATATATGATTTTAGTTATGCATATTGTTCATTGTGTAGATTATGAAGCAGTAATGTACCAATGGTTTATTGTCAAAAAGGGTTAAATCATATTTGCTTTGATTATTAGGCAAGTTTTCAAACCATGCACATGTTCAAGCCATCGCCAACGTGTCAGATCATCCGCGTTTCATGCAATGGCCAAGAGTTTCAAACCATGGACTAATGTTTCTTAGAGTTGTTTGACATTCTTCTATGTACAAATTATGTTATAAATTGAATAACTTGTGATTTTGAATAAGAAATGAATAAGATTTGGGCCAATTACAAACAATCTAGAAATTGTTAGAATGTTTTTAGTCTGACTATAAGTATATTGAGACTAAATAAGGTGTATTTTAACCATGAGAAAATGTGGCATGCAAGTGATTTTCAAAATGCATGTCAAATACATGAACATTCCATGGGAAAAAAATCAGAGAAAGCACATTTGCATATCATGGGGCAACAAATCATGAGAAACACATTTACAAAATTTTAGCTAAACCTAAAATTAGATAGAAAAAGATAAAAAAAATAAGTATAATCGTACTAAACTTGGGAGCAAGAAAAGGAATGGATTTCCCATCATTTATAAGGCATGGAAAATTATTGACATCTTGAAAATTCCTACTCAAAGATTGTACTACAATTGGGAGAAGCAAAAGGAAGGATATCCTACTTATCTGAAGATTGATAAAGTTTATAGTAATGTTAAGCTCATGCAATCCACACAAAAATATCCACAATAGTATAATCAATACAATTCAGACCATGGCCATGGTTTCTCTAATGTTGACCTTTATTTCTGATTGACCATGAATCTAACATATGTAATAGATAATGTATGTAGTAGAACAATATCTTATGTAGACAAAATGACTTATGTGCAAAACTCATAAGATTCATTACCCAGGATATATCATAGAAGAATATTCTACTAATACAATTCCTTTGACCTTCTCCAAGAATGAAGAATAGTGTGCAAATCCATCACCCAAGACATATCATATAATAATATTCCAATAATACATATTGTGATCATGACTATATGAATATGTACATGAAAGTAGCACCCAATTAATGTGCATAGATATGTCCTATGAGTACTTCGAGCTACTCATTCTGACCATAATCATAATCACAGTATCTTGCTTATTGCATATTGACTATGTTTCATACAATATGAAGAGGGCAAAGAGTAATTAGGTAGGGACATGGCTGGATAGAGGTGATGAAAACAACAATTAAACAAAGGAGGTAGTATAAATAACTCCAAAACGTGAGCATATGAAGCAAGGGAGAAATATTGTTTTTGTAAAAAAATCATCCAGGTATAATTTGTTTTATAGTTCAAATGCTAGATTAATACATCAGATCAACTTTAGAGGGGGGTGAATAGAGCTTCAAAAATTCTCACAAGATAGATTAGACCTTCAAATTATATAAATCAAACCATTAGCTTAAGTGCATTTTGAAGTCCTAACTAACAAGAATAGCAAGGATGAGAGAAAATGAAAGCAAGCACTTGACAAGGTCATTTATAGTGGTTCCACTCTCCAAACTAGGAGAGAGTCAGTACACTACCTAGAGAGGTAAACCTCTAGGACTTTGCAAGTGCTTTTCTCTATGTATTCACCAATAAGAGTTACAACACAAGACCACCAAAGGACTTACCCACCCAAACACGAAGAGTCTTCCACCTTACCAAGGACCTACCCACTTTGCAAGAGTCTTCTGCCTTCTTCCAAGGTCTTACCTACTCTTACACAAGCCTTCAACCTTCAAGGGTTTACCCACTCTTCTTGGATCTTTAGCCTTTGCCTTCTCCTTCACCTGGAGAAGATCTTCACATCTTCTTCAACCTTGAAGAAGAACAGTAAAAGCTCCACCTTCACTCGGAGTAGCTTGCTTCATCTTTGCTTCATGGAGGAAAGGGATAGGGAAGATGAAATGGAATGAGAGCTTGACGTGGAATATTATCGCACTAACAAACTCACTCGGGGTTGAAATCTCCGAGCTTTTTACCAAAACCTTGTGCAATAATACCACCCGCAAGCGGACGGGTCTTATCGCAGTATAGTTAAGGATCGAATCCCAAGAGACAACATTTTTAAGAATCTTTGTTGGTCGATTCTAATTCAAGTAAGACTAATGTTTAAAACGATTGGTTGATTTGAGGTTAATTAAACTAATTTCAAGACAGAAAAGAGCAGAATTAAAGTTGGATCTAGATTAATGATATGGAATCGTCGGGATGGTCTCGGGTTTCACCACCACTACACATGCAAACACATCCAAACATCAAACATCCAGGAAAGATATAACTATCCAAATAGAGTTTCCGCATAACCCCCCCATACGGGTGTTAGGTTTGCGTAAGCATCACCTTTGGCATCAGATGTCTCATCACCATCTGGATCATATACTTACGGCTCCGAATATACAAAATACAACTGAAGCTGTGGGCCCCCTATATAGGCGTTAGGCATATAGAAGCATCACCGTAGGCTAGATGGCTCGTCCCCTCACGGATCATACAATTATGACTTCAAGGAATCCCATTCTATTTCTAGTTTGGTAGTCAATCGTGCTAAACGTTAAGCAAGCAGTTGATTAATCTACAAGAAAACATCAATGATTAACAAATAAGATACAAAAATCCAACTAAGGTTGTGGGCCCCTATACAGGCATTAGGCACACAGAAGTGTCACTGTAGGCTAGATGGCTCATCCCCTCACGGATCATACACTTACAACCTCAAGGAATCCCATTCTATTTCTAGTTTGGGAGTCAACCTTGTTAATCGACATTCTACCCTACATATAGAAGTTCTCTCAACATAGGGAAAAATAAGATGAAAGCGAGCAGGTAACCGAACTACAAACATTAACGATTAACAATGAAATGAAAAGTTATATATATTGTTGTGAATTGTTTAACAAAGGAACATGCTTGCATGGGCAGCGGGGCTAGTCCCTGCACCCCAGCAAAAAGGAACTACTCGCTCATGATGCGAGAAATAAGAAGAATAAGAGAGAGGAAAGAATCTGCCATGAGCATGATGCAGAAGGTAGTCACGGCTCGGTGGAGATGATGCGGTCTCCTACGTCATGTCGGAGTAGCTTAGGACAAGAAGGAAGAACCACCAAGGTAGACCGAGCAACCCTTCTTCTCCTCCTTCTCTTCTCGTCTCGACCTTCTTGCTTGTAGAAAAAGGAGCAACAGGTGGAGAAGCAATGGCGTGGACGTAGATGGATCAGACCTTACGTTTGGGCAGCCTGGCGACGTCCCAGATCTGATGCCCAAATGAGGACCCTACTGGTCCTATTTATAGGCTCAGATGGGGGCTTGACGTTTTGGGCCATGTTCCAATTTTCACATTTTGATTTGAAGATCGTTTAGATGACCAAATGGTCTTGGTTGTGGATCCATACGGTCCTGTATTAAGTTCTCTCCAAATGGTTTTTCTTCTAAACTCCAAATGGTCTTGGACATAAGACCATATGGTCTTGAAGTTCATCCTTCATACGGTCTTGGAGTGTATCCTCCAAACGGTTTGATAGACCGATACTCATCCAATCGGTTTTCTATATATGCCCATACGGTTTTGGAAGCTTTGGCTCTAACGGTTTGGAAACTGATAATGACCAATCAGTCTGGTGTTCTGCCCTTCTAATCGGTCTTGAGTCAGTGACCAAACGGTCTCGTGCTCAGTAGCTCCAAATGGTTTTGACACCCTAGCAGTCTGCAGACTAAAGGATCTTCACGACTTCCTTCCAAACGGTCCCCGCAGTCCTAACGTTCTCCACTCCCAAATGGTCTCAGAGACCGGTCACTGCCCATCGGTCTTGAGACCATGTGGGATGGCATGGTCAGGGCGGAGAAGCAGCAGGTGAAAGCGGTGGCAATGGGCATTGTGGATGGAGGCATGCAGATGCTGCGTGCAAGGTGAGTGTCGGAGATGGAGGTGGCGCCATGGCTGGTGCTTAGGGTTGTGCCGCTGGCGAGGTTGAGGAGAAAGGCACTGCTGGGTGTGGGAGTGTGGCTGGTGCTGCGGATTAGGGTTTGCAGGCTGGATGGAGATGGTAGAGGAAGAAGGAAAGCAGGAGGTGTTGGCAGTGGCAGTTTGAAGGAGGTGTGATGCACGCAGTAGGTGGAGTCGGAGTTAGGGTTATGGCAGGAGGAAGAAGAAGAAGGAAAGCAGGAGGTGAGGTCCTCCAAACAGTCTACTACAGGTCGAGATGCCTAAATAGTCTCGAGGTGAAGCAGCCCATATGGTATTGGAGAGAGATACCCATACGGTCTTGCAAAACCATTTAGAGGAAAAACAATAGCCCAAGACTGTTAGAGCAGATCGTTTGATAGAATAGATGGGGACCGTTGATCAACGATCTGGTAGTGAAGAAAAGCACTCTGTATGAAACCGAAATGGATGAACGACTAAGACTGATAGGTCGAAACCGTATGGATGAAATCGTATGGGTAAAACTATATGGTCAAGACTGTATGGATGAAACTGTATGGTCAAGACCAAGGATGAGTGAGGGTAGATCAAGGTTTGAGAAAGGTGGGTCCCACTCAGAAGGGTTTGATTTGAGTGATGGTTGATGGAGATAAGGATGGAGTGAAGCAAGGGGTATTTATGATTGAAGGTGGATTAGGGTTGAATGGAGGAGGGTGCCAGCTGATTGTTCAACCTCATCATGACATGCATAAATTCAACATAAACTCAGTTAATAATTTAGGTAATTGAACCAATTAAGAAATTGTGTATATTGTGATATTTAGTGAATGAAATCAGATGAATTGAATCAAAATGAGCTCAAGATGGCGACTGGATAACATGATGAATATGCATTCATCAAAACACCCCGAACTTAAATGTTGCGCATCCTCGAGTTACACAAAATCTGAAACAGTCGCCAAATGAATACTTTCAACTCATGTGATTGCCTCATCTTCACATCACAATTATTTTCTTTCTGCTCAGTATGACTAAGTATCTCAACCTCTTGGGACCACTGAACACATCTTACCATATCTTTGTTCCTGAGTTTGTTTTCCAACATCACTTCTTCCTCACTTTTTCCAACAACAACAATGTCAAAGAGTTTTGTAAGAGTCCAGAGATACCCGTAGAACAATAAGTGTGCACCTGATCTGACACTAGTATTTTTAAGGATAGTGGGGGCATTCATTGTGCCTTTAGGTAGAAAAGAGAGTGAAAGGTTGTATGGAAGGAAGAAATAAATCTCTCCTCTATTCGACTCAAGATTTTTATTTTAAGATTGCAATTTCATTGATTGCATTTTTTTGTTTTGTGCGAATCTCTCCTCTATTCGACTCGAGATCGCATTTTCTTTTTGTGTGCACATCGACATCTTTTCTTGGTGGTACGCCCCTATATATTAGCGAGGGGTATGGAAGAAGCGGATATAGATGGAGATGGCGTGCCACCCCGAACTTAGGGTTTGAAACTATTTTGGCTATTTTTATTTCTTTCTGATGGATGGAGGGGTACGAAGATGATAGAAGAAGTGTAGAAGAGAGTTCAGATCAGAATGCAACTTGATTTACAATTCTGTGCACCGGGTTGTTCTCTTTAACGTACTATGCTCAAATAATGACTTGATGAGGATCTGGTGGGGATTCCATGTTGTTGTTCTACTAGTCAGTTAGGAAGCATGATGTGTTTGATCCCTATCAGTTCGACAGACACTTGCCATTTTTGCATAAAGATTGTGATGTTAGGATTCATAAGCTTCACAAGATGATTTCAATCAAAATGCTAGTTTTTAGAAGAAGGTCCTTTTGAGGATCTGCTTCAAATAAGGAAGGTATAATGATCTAAAATGCATAGAGATTGAAATGAAAAAGTGTCAAAACTTCATCCAGTATCTGTTCAAAATTTTTAGGAAAACTTTAAAATTTTTGAAAATTTTGGTCAAAAATGCAATGATGAAGTCTTAAATCTGAATTAGATGGGTGAAGGTGGAAAGTAAAGTACGTACCACCCACCCTCCACTCTGAACTTAGAATTTTGCTCATCCTGAGCAAACTCTAAATCTGAGATGGAGGGGAAAATTCATGTTGGTTAGACCACCAGATGTGGTTGTGTTCCAATCATCGTGCATTATCCATCTAAAAATCTAAAAAATGAAGATAAATCAGAACTCGAGATAGCATCTCGCGATGCAATTTTTATTTGGTTCAAAATTATCTAAAAAGTAGAAATAAAATTAAGAAAAAATCCTAATTCAAAATTAAAACTAAATACGAATGTATTGATCGGGTTGCCTCCCGATAAGTGCCTTTGTTTTATGTCGATGGCTCGACTTGATTCCTTCAACTTTTATGGTGGGCACGTTGGATTGGTGAGATCCAGCATTACTTCAGTGCCTGTGTCGGCTGGGGTGAAATATCTCTTCAAACGTTGACCATTTGCCACAAATTCGCCTGACTTTTCTTTCCATAATGAGAAAGCACCATGTGGGTAGATGCTCTTGACAATATAAGGTCTATACCAGCGAGAGCGGAGTTTTCCTGGAAATAACCTCAGTCTTGAGTTGAACAGAAGAACTTGGTCTCCGACTTGAATTTCCTTTCTTTTTAGATGACCATCATGCCAAAGATTCGTGCATTCTTTATAAATTCATGCATTCTCATAAGATGTCATCCAGAGTTCTTCCAGCTCCTGGAGTTGCAGAATCCTGGCTTGGCCCACTTTCTTCATATCAAAGTTCAGTTGTTTAATTGCCCACCATGCTTTGTGTTCGAGTTTTAGGCAGGTGGCAAGACTTTCCATAGATCAATCGAAATGGTGTAGTTTCGAGGGGAGTTTTAAAAGTTGTTCGGTAGGCCCACAATGCGTCATTGATTTTTAATGACCAATCTTTTCGGTTGCGACCTACTGTCTTTTCCAAAATAGCCTTGAGTTGACGATTTGAGACCTCTACCTATCCACTTGTTTTTGGGTGGTAGGGTGAGGCTACCTTGTGAGTTACACCATATTTCCTCAGCAATGCTTCAAAGCTTCTTTCAATAAAATGAGAACCTCCGTCAGACATCACAGTTCGTGGGACTCCAAACGGGGGAAAATAATGTCTTTGAACATCTTGATGATGGGTTTGGAATCACTAGTGAATGTCGGTATGGCTTCAACCCATTTTGAGACGTAGTCCACTACCACAAGGATGTAGGAAAATCCATGAGAAGATGGAAAAGGACCCATGTAGTCCACCCCCCAAACATCAAATATCTCAACTTCTTGCCACAACTTCAGTGGCATCTCATCTCTCTTTGTTATGTTACATGTTCTTTGGCATTTGTCACATGATAGAACAAAGTTATAGGAGTCTTTGGATATTGTTGGCCAAAAGAAGCCACATTGCAAAACTTTTATAGCAGTTTTCTTAGAACTCATATGGCCTCCAACCGGGCCTGTTCTAAAATGAGTTTGGTTTCTTCTTTAGCGATACAACCTCTGTAAAGACCATCAGCACAGAGCTTGAAGAGGTACGAATCATACCAGTGATATTGCTTCACATTATGCATGAATTTCTTCAGTGCATTTCCGGTGCATCCTGGGTGGATGACACCAGCGACGAGGTAGTTCACATAGTCTGAGTACCAAGGGGTAGCTTCTAAAATTTTCATCAGTTGGTCATCCGGAAGAGAATCGTTAATCGAGATCTTCTCGATATCCAGTGTGTGGATGCGACTGAGGTGGTCTGCTACAACATTCTCTATACCCTTTTTATCTCTTATCTCTAGATCAAATTCTTACAGGAGGAGAATCCATCTAATTAGCCTGGGTTTAGCATCTTTCTTTGCCATGAGGTAACGGATAGCGGCATGATTTGTGTAGACAATGACTTTTGAACCAATGAGGTAGGATCTGAACTTATCAAAGGCATACACGATTGTAAGAAGTTCTTTCTCGATAGTTGCATAATTCCTCAGAGCCTCGTCGAGGGTCTTCAATGCATAGTAGATCACATAGTGTTTCTTCTCTATACATTGCCCTAGAATAGCACCCACATCATAATCGTTGGCGTCACACATAATTTCAAATGGATGATCCCAATCGAGGGTTCTGATGATGGGTGTTGTTGTAAGATCATGCTTTAGGTTATTGAAACTTTTAACACATTCTTTGTCAAAGTGGAACTTAGCATCCTTTAGCAATAGATTCATCATAGGTTTGGTTATTTTGGAGAAATCCTTAATAAATCGTCTGTAAAATCATGCATGACCTAGGAACGCATGAACATCCCTAACATTTGTTGGGATAGAGAGCTTGGATATTACTTCGATCTTGGCCTTGTCTACTTCAATTCCTCGATTACTAATCCTATGGCCGAGGACAATGCCTTCCTTTACCATAAAGTGACACTTCTCCCAATTTAGCACAAGATGTGCTTCTTCACACCGTTTGAGAACAAGGGAGAGGTGTTTTAGGCATGAGTCGAATGAATCTCCGTACACAGAAAAGTCATCCATAAAAACTTCCATAATTGTTCCAGTGAGACCAGCGAATATGGCCGCCATGCAACGCTGGAAGGCTGCAGGTGCATTACAGAGGCCGAAAGGCATTGTTCTAAATGTGTATGTTCCGAATGGGCAGGCGAAAGTAGTTTTCTCTTGGTCATCTGGATGTATGGGTATTTGATAGAATCCAGAGTAACCATCGAGATAACAGAAATATTCTTGATGAGCCAGCCGCTCTAAGACTTGGTCAAGAAAAGGCATTGGGAAATGATCCTTTCGTGTCGCCTTATTCAACTTCCTATAGTCAATACACATCCTCCACCCGGTGACTATTCGAGTGGGGATGAGTTCATTGTCTTCATTGTGTATCACGGTAGTCCCACCTTTCTTCGGAACAACGTGCACAGGACACACCCACAGTGAATCGGAAATCAAATAGATAATACCTATCTTGAGCAACTTTATAACTTCAAGGCGGACAACTTCTTTCATATTTGGATTAAGTTTCCTTTGGTGTTCAATAGTTGGCTTGTGATCTTCCATCATGGGGATTTTATGCATACACGGTGCTTGAATGACCCCAGTGAGATCACTCATCTTATACCCTATTGCTTTTCTTCTTTCTTTTAATTCCTCAAGAGTTTATCTTCTTATTCCGCTATTAGATCTAAATTTATAATGACTGACAGACCTTTAGTTCATCTAAAAACATGTATTTCAATCCTTCAGGTAAGGGCTTCATTTCAGGATCTTGTGGTTTCTCACATGAGTCTTCAGTAATATCCACAGCTTTGAGTGCCTCAAATTTATCTTCAGGATCTTCCTTAGCGGTGTTGAGTTGGAGATCACAATCTTTTATTTGTTCATCAATGGAATCATCAGCATATGGGGTTGTTAGAGACACTTCTAAAGGATCATATTGTTCATAATCCTCTTGCGTAAGTAGTGTCATCTGCTCTATGCACTCAATCAAGTAGACTTCTTCTTGCATACACGGTCTTCGCATACTTTCAAAAACTTTGAATTCGAGAGTTTCTTTACCTAATCTGAGCAGCAGGGTTCCTGCTTCAACATCAATTAGGGCTCTTGCAGTGGCGAGGAATGGACATCCAAAGATGAGGGGGTATCTAGTGTCTTATTTTATGTCCATGGTGATAAAGTCACAAGGGACATAGGAATCTTTGCCAACCTTGATAGGGACATCCCCAATGATTCCCAAGGGTAGAGTCATGGTGTTATCTACAAGTTGTATTGTCATGCCAGTTGGGAGCAGTTCAGCAAACCCTAGCCTTTTGCAGAGGCTAAGTGGCATGATGGAAATGATAGCACCAAGATCTGCCAATCCCTTCTTACACGAAGAATCACCGATATGGCAAGAGATTCCAAAAGATCCCGGATCTTTCTATTTCTTTGGCATCTTACTTTGGATGATGTCTGAAGTGGTTGTTTCTAACTTGACTGTCTCATATTCTTCAGTTATATATTTCCTGGTGAGAAGTGACTTCAAGTACTTTGTCCTGGCTGGTATTTCAGCCAGCGCATCAAGAAAGGGTATATCAACATGGAGTTTCTTCATGGCTTCTTTGAACTTGTTGAATTGAGTGTCAAGCTTTGTCTACCTTAAACGAGCTGGGAAAGGTATACGAGGCTTGTACACTGATACTTCTGGCTCTAGTGTTTCTGGTTCAGCATCAGTTGGTTTCTTAGAACTTTGCTTGTCTGCCTTATCAGTAGTTGTTGTTTCTTTTGGTTGAGACTCAGGTGTGGTAGAGTCTTATTCAATTATAGAATCATCCTCGTCTGTAATAACCACAAGTGTCTTGACAAGAGGATTAGAATAGTCTTTTCCAGACCTGGTGGTGACAACCTTCAATTGTTAGGGATGCTTAGGGTTGTTTTTGGGTTGGCCAGTAAAGGCTCCAGCATGTGGCTTCATGCTAGCTGCAAGTTGAGCTAGTTGAGATTCAATAGCCTTCTGATGGGCTTACTGGTTAGCTATCATTGTCTGTTGCGACTGCAACATTTTATGAATTGCTGACAACTTATCATCAGGAGAGACAGGGCTGGCTTGTTGCCCTTGTTGTTGTTGGTAGGGGACTTGGTTGGGATTTTGGAACTAAGAATTGTTCTGATAATTATTGTAATTCCTGTTCTGAAAGTTACCCCTAAAGTTTCCTTGATTCTCGAAATTTTATTGTTGGTTATACTGGAATCCTGGTGGGCCTCATTGCTGATTATTTGAACCAAGTTGACATGAGTTTTCTGCTCCTGAAGGATTTCCATATTGAAAACTAGGATGGTTCCTATTTTGATTTGGATTGTAGTATCCTTGACCAGGAATGGTGTTGACAGCATTAATACTTTCCATGTGACCATTATCTCCTTGTCCATAAGCATTGCTTAGAACCACACCATATAGAACATTGCATGCTAAAGTGGAATGATCAGTACCTTTACATGCTTCACAAAACAACGAAGCTAACTTGATCTGTTCTTGTTGTTGAGGGGATGAACGTCCTCTTCCAAATGCAGTAAGGGATGATTCGATATGGTCTTGCTTGGCAACTAAGAGTTTGAGGGTCTCAGCGATAGACTTGTATTCTGGAATAACTTCAGCCATAGCCACCTTCAACACTCCTTTGTCTACAGACCTACCCCAATTAGCTTGATTTTCAGCTCCAAAGGTGACAACCTTTCATGCGCTATCATAACTTTGACGCATGAAGTTTCCTCCTGATGAGGAGTCTAAAAACCTCTTGATATCATCGTCCAAACCCCTATAGAAGATTTCAATAAGCTGATTCTTAGGGATTCCATGATGTGGATACTTGCGTAGAAGATCTTTATATTGTTCCCATGCTTCAGCAAGGGTTTCTCCGGGGGCTTGAGTGAACATTGTTATTCAAACCCTAATTTCATAGGTGAGAGGAGGGTAGAATTTTTCCAGAAAAACATTTTGTAGTTGTTCCCAAGTAGTGATGGGTTCGCATTGTAGGGAGTTATACCAACTTATAGCTCTATCAGCAAGTGAATACTTGAAAAGACAGAGTCTAATGGCATCGTCGAACACACCATTTTTCTTTGTCATGGCACATAGATCAATGAACCTCAGAAGATGTTCTTAACTATCTTCTCTTTATTTACCCTAGAATGGGCTATTTTGAAGCAAGGTAATCCAATGTTCTCATATCTCAAAGTTGGGAGCATTGATGGGAGGAGGTTGAACTGGGTGACGAACATCAGCAGCTTTAGGGATTGAGAACTCCCTAAGATCCTTTTGTAGTTCTGTTGCTTGCGCTGCTGCTTGTGCTACTAGGATTTCTTCTTGAACTGCAGCTCTGGCTTCTTGCATGAACCTTTCTCTCTGAGCATTGATGGCTTGAGCTACTCTTCGGGCTATTTCCTCCTCTTGACCCATTCTTGCTTGATTTTCTCTGTTCTAATGATGAAATGTCTGATCTATCTCTGGGTCAAAGCTAGTAGAGAGACCAGAACAATTCAAACGGTGCATGCACTAGTCCTTGATGGTACATGAGATGAAAAGATCTAAAGTAAGATTGATGGAGTAGAGTGAAATTCAAGTAGATGATCAATTTTATCAAAAGAAAAGGCAAAAACCTAAATTAGCCTCAAAAGAACTAGATTTGACTAACTGATTCCGTTGTCCCCGGCAACGGCGCCAGAATTTGACGTGAAATATTATCGCACTAACAAACTCACTCAGGGTTGAAATCCCCGAGCTTTTTACCAAAACCTTGTGCAATAATACCACCCGCAAGCAGACAGGTCTTATCGCAGTATAGTTAAGGATCAAATCCCAAGAGATAATGTTTTTAATAATCTTTGTTGGTCGAGTCTAATTCAAGTAGGACTAATGTTTAAAACGATTGGTTGATTTGAGGTTAATTAAACTAATTGCAAGACAGAGAAGAGCATAATTAAAGTTGGATCTAGATCAATGATATGGAATCGTCGGGATGGTCTGGGGTTTCACCACCACTACACATACAAACACATCCAAACATCAAACATCCATGCAAGATATAACTATCCAAATAGAGATGTTGCATAACCCCCCATACGGGCGTTAGGTTTACATAAGCATCACCTTTGGCATCAGATGTCTCGTCACCATCCGGTTCATATACTTATGGCTCTGAAGATACAAAATCCAACTGAAGTTGTGGGCCCCCTATACAGGCGTTAGGCACATAGAAGCATCACCGTAGGCTAGATGGCTCATCCCCTCAAAGATCATACACTTACGACTTCAAGGAATCCCATTCTATTTCTAGTTTGGGAGTCAATTGTGCTAAACTTTAAGCAAGTAGTCGATTAATCTACAAGTAAACATCGACGATTAACAAAGAAGATACAAAAATCCAACTAAGGTTGTGGGCCCCCTATACATGCGTTAGGCACATAGAAGCATCACCGTAGGCTAGATGGCTCATCCCTTCGCGGATCATACACTTACGACCTCAAGGAATCCCATTCTATTTCTAGTTTGGGAGTCAACCTTGTTAATCGACATTCTGCCCTACATATAGAAGGTCTCTCAACATAGGGAAAAATAAGATGAAAGTGAGCAGGTAACCGAACTACAAACATTAATGATTAACAACAAAATGAAAAGTTATATATATTGTCGTGGATTGTTTAACAAAGGAACATGCTTGCATGGGTAGTGGGGCTAGTCCCCGCACCCCAACGAAAAGGAAATACTCACTCATGATGTGAGAAACAAGAAGAATAAGAAAGAGAAAAGAATATGCCATGAGCATGATGTAGAAGGTAGTCACAGCTCGGTGGAGATGATGCGGTCTCCTACATCGTGTCGGAGCAGCTTTGGACGAGAAGGAAGAACCATTAAGGCAGACCAGGCAACCCTTCTTCTCCTCCTCTTCTCATCTTGACCTTCTTGCTTGTAGCAAAAGGAGTAGTAGGTGGAGAAGCAATGGTGTGGACGTAGATGGATCAGACCTTGTGTTTGGGTAGCCTGGTGGCATCCCGGATCTGATGCCCAAATGAGGACCCTTCTGGTCCTATTTATAGGCTCAGATGGGGGCTTGACGTTTTGGGCCCTGTTGCAATTTTCACATTTTGATTTGAAGATCGTTTGGATGACCAAACGGTCTTGTTTGTGGCTCTATACGGTCCTGTATTAAGTTCTCTCCAATAGTTTTTCTTCTAAACTCCAAACGGGCTTGGACATAAGACCATACGGTCTTGAAGTTCATCCTTCATACGGTCTTGGAGTGTATCCTCCAAACGGGTTGATAGACCGATACTCATCCAACCGGTTTTGTATATATGCCCATACGGTTTTGGAAGCTTTGGCTCTAAAGGTTTGGAAACTGATATTGACCAATTGGTCTGGTGTTCTGCCCTTCTCCAATCGGTCTCGAGTCAGTGACCAAACAGTCTTGTGCTCAGCAGCTCCAAACATTTTTGACACCCTAGTGGTCTGTAGACTAAACAATCTTCACGACTTCCTTCCAAATAGTCCTCGCAGTCCTAATGTTCTCCACTCCCAAATGGTCTAAGAGACTGATCACTGCCCATCGGTCTTGAGACTGTGTGGGCTGACGTGGTCAAGGAAGAGAAGCAACATGTGAAAGCGGTGGCAATGGGCACTGTGGATGGAGGTCGTGTGGATGTTGTGTGCAAGGTGAGCGTCGGAGATGGAAGTGGCGCCATGGATGGTGCTTAGGGTTGCGCCGCTGGCGAGGTTGAGGACGAAGGCGTTGCTGGGTGTGGGGGTGTGGTTGGTGCTGCGAATTAGGGTTTGCAGGCTGGACGGAGAGGGTAGAGGAAGAAGGAAAGTAGGAGGTGTTGGTAGTGGCAGTTTGAAGGAGGTGTCATGCACGTAGTAGGTGGAGTAGGAGTTAGGGTTATGGCGGGAGGAAGAAGAAGAAGGAAAGCAGGAGGCGAGGTTCTCCAAACGGTCTACTGTAGGTCGAGATGCCTAAACGGTCTCGAGGTGAAGCAGCCCATACGGTATTGGAGAGAGATGCCTATACGGTCTTATAAAACTATTTAGAGGAAAAATGATAGCCCAAGACCATTAGGGCAGATCGTTTAATAGAATAGATGGGGACCGTTGATCAGCGATCTGGTGGTGAAGAAAAGCTCACGGTCTGAAACCGAAATGGATGAATGGCTATGACCGATAGGTCGAAACCGTATGGATGAAACTGTATGGGTGAAACTATATGGTCAAGACCGTATGGATGAAATTGTATGATCAAGACCAAGGATGAGTGAGGGTAGATCAAGGTTTGAGAAAGGTGGGTCCCACTCACAAGGGTTTGATTTGGATGATGGTTGATGGAGATAAGGATGGAGTGAAGCAAGGGGTAGTGATGATTGAAGGTGGATTAGGGTTGAATGGAGGAGGGTGCCAACTGATTGTTCAACTTCATCATGACCTGCATAAATTCAACATAAACTCAGTTAATAATTCATGTAATTGAACCAATTAAGCAATTTTGTATATTGTGATATTTAGTGAATGAAATCAGATGAATTGAATCAAAATGAGCTCAAGATGGCGACTGAATAACATGATGAATATGCATTCATCAGAGCTTTACAAGCACATGGAAGTATCTCTATTACAACTAGCCTATATCACTCATAATCACGAAATATAGTGTAAACTAGAGAGAGAAAGGGGCCCAAGGATTTTCAACACACTCAGCTATAGCAAAGACTTAGAATAGCATGAATGAGAAAACTTGGAATGAACTCAAAGGGTCTGATTTATAGATGGGGGTGTTCCCTCGAGTGTGGGATCACTTAAGGTCGAAATATAGTAATTTTCCAAGTTGCAATAGATCTATTCTTGCCCAAAACAACTCACCAATGGTTATAATCACTTTTTCTGTGTTTTCTATACAGTACAATCAGTTGAGTTTCAGTAAAGGTAACTCGACCAATCCACTAAATGACAAAGTCAATTTTCAAACTATCGGTCGAGCTTGTTCTGGAAAACTCGACCGATGAGCTAAAATTAGTGTTGCTCAGTGAGTCGGTCGGGTGAGTTTTGTGAGTGTGCAACTCGACCAATGGGTCATCTTCAGAAAATCCATCATTGGATCAGACGAATTTCCAACTCGATTGATAAACAACCTGTGACAAATTTTCTAAATTGAATTGAGTGATTAAACCTTGGAATTTAGTGTCCCTGATTTTTTATCATCTTAGTTACAAGTCATATCATTAACACAAGTGATTACAAAAATAATCTAAGGTTATTTGGAGTGATTTCCTAAAACGCACGCTTACATTGCATTTGACTTGAACTTGAACAAACTAGGGCTTGTATAATTTGATCCTTTTCATGTACCTAAAGCCTGAAATCAATCTTGAACAAACATATTAGATACATAGGAATGGAATGCTTAAGTCATTATCAAAATATGGGAAATTTATAGCTCTCAACTCAACATTCTCCCCCTTTTTGACAATGACAAACCATTCCTCAATCATATTGAAAAGGATATTTGAAGGTATACCTTTGCCTTGTGAAATGCAAGGGGGGTTCAAGATTTGAACAATTATGAATTGCTCCCCCTCAATCTATGCTTACTATAACCTGCATAGTTAGTCAATCTACCAAGAAACATGACATATATACTATATGGTCATTTAACAAGTCACATGATAAAGCATATAATGAATAAGAAAAGGATCACATAGGCAATAAAAACAATATGGTTGACCTTAAAAACATTGAACTTCTCTCCCCTTTTTGACATTATCAAAATGTAAGAGGGGTAGAAGAGCATAGAAACATGTCTTCTCCAAGCACAACCAAGAACACATGCACAACATGCTATCTCAAAGCATACACCAAATAGAGACGAGAGAAACAAACAATATAAGTCATAATCAAAATATGGTAAACATGGCACCAACTCATGAGATATAGTAAATCAAGGAGTAAGTGTACAGAGGATTAAGATTACAACCCAAAAAGTGAGTTCTTAGAAAACAACTACAAACCAAAATAATGAAAGCTAGATGATAAAATAGTATAGCTCAGAACATGTGCCCAGATGTTTGTAATACAAAATAGCTTAGAAAGATAGATATGATCAACATCTAGACTAAAAACTAGAAAAACTAAACATCTAGGTCATCAATGTCTACATCATCCACAACATCATCAACATCAGATGCTTCTGGCTCATAGTCATCATCTCCGTCTAAAGGTGCAGAAGCATCACCAGAGTCACCAACAAAGCCATCAGAGCCATCATCAGAAGCATCACCATCATCCTCATCAGCCTCCTCATCAACAACCTCCTCATCAGCCTGGTCTGGCATCTCTTCATCAGTAGAGAGACTGAAACCACGACCTGGCCAACGTGCATTCTTCTCATCCTAAGACATACCAAGAGCATGGAGCTCATTGGCCTGTGGGAAGGAAGGAGTAGAACTACTGAGGCTAGAAAGCAAAGTGGCCAAGGGGCCAGCTGTCAGAGGCAGCACACCAGGGGTAGATCCACCAATAATAGAGGGTGCAGCAACGGAAGGTGTAGGTGGAGGGGTAGGGTAAAAGTGATCAAATGCATAGTCACCGCCTAGGTAGGGCTGGTAGGTAGGGTAGGGGTGTGCATAGGACATGTTCGTGTTGGACATGATGGAACATAGGTCCTGATGTAGGTGCTCCTATACCTGAAGGTTTTATGCCTATTGATGCATCACGTAGCCCATAAGGGTTTCATTTGACACATGGAACAAGGCACGGGTAGGTCGGGTCGGCTGAGATGGTGGAGGTGTTTGGGTAGAGGTAGAGGTAGAGGCACCGAGTGTGGTGGAGGATAAGATGGGCATTGACTTCTGAAGAGTGGTCTCAATGATGCAAACTCCTTTTTGGACATGTTTGTAGTGAAGGTCATGGAAAAGAGTTTTGTCAGTGGCAAGCTGGAATAGACCACAAATCAGGGCTGGGTAGGGTGGGTGGGTGCCATGGGTGTTCTTGCCTGAGTAGAAGTAGGCCATATGATGGAGGACATATCTCACCCACTTGACTCTGATTTTCTTTAAGAGACAATACATTATTACCGTAGTGTTTTCTGCAATCTCAGTCTGATTCTTCTTTGGGTGAATATTGTAGTTAACAACTAGGGTAAAGATGCGTCTCTTGAGGTCCAAGGCAGAGGAGGGTAGGGTGCACTTCTTCCTATATGGGAATTGAGGCTTCTTTAATGACTTATGAATATTAGGGAGAGTAAGATCATATTGCTTGTAGAAGGCCTCAGGTTCAACTAAGTTAAAATACTCTGGGCAGTCCTTACTCCAGGTGTCAGACACTTCAATATACCCAAAAAGAAGATGTTTAGGGTATCCTCAGAGACTTGGATTTTCTTCCCAAATATCATAGATGTGAGGACTACTTGAGTATTAGGCGGGTGTATGAGGGTATCGTAATTCCAACACAATTTTGCATAGAATTCGTGAACAACTTTGGTTCTTGTGATGGAATTGTTATAGCACCACATTCAACACCCAAGGCTGAGAGATGGTGATCATAAAGAAACTCCGCTACTTGATCTATGACCTCTTGTCTTCGTGGTCTAGGCTCAAATGGGGCACGAAAAGGGAAAGGGTTCCGAGGAAGGAGCTCATTATACCTATATAGTGTTGGTGTGTATGCCCTGAGAGCCAATCATGGGATGATTGGTGGGATACATTAAGATTGATTTGATAAACATCAGTAGATACCTAAACACTTCTCCCCGCTCTCTCACCCTAGCGCCACTAGGGTTCTTCCTCCATAGGCGGCTGGCTGGGGGGAGGGGGTTTGGCCGCCGCAAAGCGGTGCCCCGCTCCCCCTCGGCCTCTTCTCGCCCGTCATCAACAAGGTCTCTTCTTCGGGAGGTGTGTGAGCGTCATGTCTTTGGAGGCAACAGTCTTCTTCCTCCCTGTTGTTGAGCCCGGCTTGCGATGAGTTTCCTATCCCCTTTCTCTTTTACTGGCTTTCTATTTAGATTGTTCTCTTGTTTTGTCTATCTTGTTGTTAATCAGCGCTGCTTTCTCTTCTCGTGGTAGATTTTTCTTTCTCGGTCAATTGTATTGTGGAGTTTGTATGGCAGCAAGTGCGGGAAAAATATTCCTTTAGAACACCGATTTGGTGTAGGTACTCTACCACATATACATACTCAGGTTGAAGGTATTCCTCATAGAAAGCTGCCTTAGCCAGTGAAGAAGAAGAGGGATCTATACATCATTGTCCTTATCAGATTCCGATATGAGTTTTGTGGTGGTTTGTATCTGTTCTTGATCTTTGTGTGGTCTTTTAGATTGTTTTTCTCCTGATGTAGATGCCGCATGGCTCCTCCATAATGAAATTTGTCTGTTTAATTTCAAAAAAAATTGATAAACATCAAAGGCAAGCTTCCAATTCTTTCTGCTTCAGTCATATGAGATAGTGATAGAACAGATTGACTGTCTAGAGAATGACAGTACTCAATGATGTATGCCTTCAGGTTCAGGACCTGAACGATGAGATCATACTGATGCTAAGAGTATGTACATTCTTGTTATGTCCCTAGTCGGATGTCATTGTGGAAGGTAGATAGACAACAATGACATACAAGACTAGATTGTGGTGTTGGTTGATGATAGAATCTCATTAGTCATGATATAGAGATATCAAACCAAACACATAGGTACTTGTTAGAAAACAAGTGTATCGGACAGACCCACCGTGAGTTTGACACATGGAACCATGACATGGTAGTCACAGTCAGTACTCACAGTGATGGTGGTGAGTGTGATTCTTTGACCTAAAATCACTACACTCAACACATGTCATTGGGCACACTTTGACATCATCAAACGTAGTCATGAAACATGGGTTGTTATAAAGGTGATGATTGGGTGGCTTTGACACATGGGGCTTTTGAGGGGTGAGTGATAGATATGGGATTTGTCCCTCCTGAGGGAGTTTGATATCCAAGGCCACTTGATGAGTAGGATTGAAATAGGCGTGTGCACGCATGTGTGAATCAGTATGTGATATTGATGTCATATATATCTCTTCCAATCTACTCTGAGATCAAGAAAGTGAATGAACATTGACAGGATGACTGTTCCATGCCTCGAGTTCATTCGGGATATCAGCGACAAAGGAATTATACATTCACTGTAACACCATTCACGGATTGTAGGATTGAAAGTTGTTCTCCAACTTTCTACTTTCACTTGGGTAGCACTGATGTGTGACTAGGCACCGCTCTTTGCTTGTGAAGTCATAAGTGTTGTGGACTTTCACTGCCAACGTGAAATGGACCTGCAGGGTCACACACATAGGATTTAACCTGGAAGAGGAGTTTTGTCCACAAGCAATGTTTAGATTGATTACTAAAGGAGTTTAGTAGTTCAATTAAACACTCAGTCAATTGATAGCTCAATATCATAATGTTCAAGGTGTTGGACACATTGATTGGATTATCAGATTGATTGAAATCGCAATTGACTGATTTTGCACAACCTGTACTCCTAACCGATCGGTTCATGTGATGAACCGGTCGGCTGAGCTTGGTGAACCGGTCGGCTCAAGTGTTGAGCCGATCGGCTCAAGATCAGGGTGAACTGATTGCTTCAAGTGTTGAAACGATCGATTCAACTGGTGCAACCGAGCAACTTGGGAAAATAGGATTGGTGAGAATTTTCCTTTCGTTTCAATTGCCCAATTTGATTGGGAAATAGGATTGGTATTTGGTACCAATTAGAAACAAAAGAAGGAAAGTCAATCGGGAACCGACCAGGACCACCAACATACCGGTTCACTTGTGAACCGATCGGTTGAGGTGTCCCAACTGACCGGTTCACTTGTGAACCGACCGGTTCAGGTCCCCAACCGACTGTTTCACTTGTGAAACGATCGGTTCAGGTTGCGAGTTGGTTGCTTTTGTGGAAAATCTCGAACCCTTCTACTCCTGCTTTTAGTCCCGCATTGCCCGGGATAGAGAACCCTGTCCCATGACCCTCCTATATATAGGGGTATTGGGGGCTTCTCAAAGTACAACTCAGTGCAACCAGTTGCTCTGCAAAGTTGTCGTTCTCTCTGGTTTTGGTAACCGAGAGACAGCCCAAGCAAGTGCTACCCGCAAAGGGAGGCGCAGCAAAGGAAAGACAACTGCAGTTGCAACTGGCAGCAGGAGAGTGTGTTGGCGACTAGTACGTCAACAGGAGGGTGTGAGTCCTTCCAACTCCTTGTGGGACAAGGAGTGTGGAGTTCTAGGTGGTCCGTGTGGACTACTTTAGAGGCGGGAGGTTTTTGCCGCTCAGGAGAACAACTGTCAACCCCGACAGTCCCGGTGAGAGGAGGAGTCGTCAGTCCTGGTGCGACCAGGAGCTACACAGACACCGTCCAAGACTGGAGGTGAAGACCGCGCAAGGCGCAAGGTATTGTCACCGAGCAAGCCTCGGGACAAGGTATGATTCCACAAACCATCCTTTCCTATTATATAGACGTTGACGTGTTTCCTTGTTCCGGGTTTGGGGGAGAAATGTTTTTGTTTCCGTTGCCTTCTCTGCCTCCCTTAAAACCCAACAGTGGTATCAGAGCCACGTAAACTGCTCTATATTTTAGGAATATCGATATGATCAATTTTGGTTTTTCACCTTTATTTATTACATACGATGCGAATAAAATTGGCTTTATGCATGTCCAATCCTAAATCCACAAATCCCAATTACATATATGATATGTATTATTAATGCACTCGATACGCGTCGCCCTTAAATGAGTTTTGTGGTGGATGTATAGCGTGGTTATGGCCAATAAACCCTATCTGTGTATGGTTGTATGTGGTTGCTTGCATCTCGGTCTGCGCACCGATCTTCCCTCTCCTATTCCTGATGTAACTCGAAATAATTCAAGATTCTTTCCTACCTTTGCTCCCCCCGAATGTAACTCGGGGTTTCCCTTTCAAGCAATGTAAAATAAGGATAGATTTTATTTCCTGTTATGTCAAAGAATGAAGGACATCCAGACGACAGCTGAGACGATCGGTTCAAGACGTGAACCGATCGATTGACGTTCCAGACGATCGGTTCAAGGAGTGAACCTATCGGTTGATGACCGATTCGAGGAGCGAGATTAGTGGGTGGCGGCCATGACGAGATGCACGATGACCGGGTGAACTGATCGGTTGGAGGAGCCAACCGATCGGCTGGTGGCACCCAGACGACCGGACCAGAACGAGCAAGTCAATCATGTGATGAGTTGATCTACTCCGAAGGAAAAGCACAGAGTTCATCTTATATAGGTTGCATGTGATGTAGACCTAGATGACTGTGATTCCTCTTGGCTCGAGGAATCACATTAGGATGGCTATAATCATCGCTTTTATCGTTTTCCATGTTTTCTGTGGGATATAGCATGTATATGATACGTACTATGTATTGTGGTGATTGGATATGTATATGTATATAAAAACAAATCCCTCATTAAATATTAAGTTTTAGATGCCTTCCAAATGCGACACATGTGAAAAGCTTGATCGACCAAGTGTGGGCATGCCCAAGCGTGGTGCACCATCTATCTCGTGGAAGCGTGAAGGATGAATGTGTGGGTCTACCCAAGTAGGGTGCATATTCATCGTGTTGGCTTTGGGTCAGACTTAACAAGGTGACCTAGATAGGATCTAGCACCTTGAGGCATGGAGATGCTCATGGCAAGGAGTTGCATATGACATCTTATCAAGAGTTGCATATGATGCAATTGGCAAGTGTTGCCTACCTGAGAGATCTAAGTTGTGGGTGACAGCCCAAGTTGGTCCATGACTTAGAGGATTTCAGGATCTTGCCCACTAGATGGTTGTACGCTGCAATCTTCCGAATTGATGGTGAGGGCTTTCAATTTGAAGTAAAATAGTGGGAGCGATAATTAATTAAAGGCCTAATTATATCGTCAATTTTTCAAATCAATCAAATAAGTCAAAAATGAGTTTCTGGACTAAAATTGCATATTTTCCTTTTGTAGTACAAATGGTAACAAACAAAAATCACTTTTCTTTGCGATCGGTCCTTGAAAAGGACAAGCTAAATGGGACAAACTTCCACGACTGGTATCGGACATTGAGAATTGTTCTCACTCAAGAGCGTAAGCTCTATGTCCTGAATACTCCAATTCCAGAGGAACCCGCTCCTAATGCACCAAAGACAGAAAGGGATGCTTACAAGAAGCATTTTGATGATTCCATTGATGCAAAGTGCTTGATGTTGTGTTCTATGAACCATGAGTTGCAGAGACAACATGAGAACATGGTTGTCATTGAGATGATTCAGCATCTCAGGAACATGTATGAAGATCAGGCACAGTAAGAGAGATACAATGTCTCAAGGGCGCTGTTCAAGTGCATCATGACAGAAGGAGATCCAGTTGGTCCTCACACACTCAAGATGATTGGGTATGTGGAGAACCTACAAAGACTGGGATTTCCACTGAGCCAAGAGTTGGCTACTGACATGATACTGCAATCGTTGCCAGAATCCTACAGTTAGTTTGTGATGAACTACAACATGAACAACTTTGATAGGCCACTGTCAGAGTTGTTGGGCATGTTGAGGACAGCCGAGATACAAATGAAGAAGGACAAGCCTAGGTCTGTGATGGTGATAACGAACAAGAAAGGCAAGTACAAGCGCAAGGGCAAGGGCACAGCTAAGAAAGGTTCTGATGCTAGCCAGGAGCCCAAGACATCTTCATCTCTCAAGGCCAAGGGAGGCGTGACCAAGAAAGGAAATTGCCACCATTTTCAAAAGCCAGGCCATTGGAAAAGGAATTGTCCTCTCTATCTGGAAGAACAAAAGAAGAAGG
The DNA here is from genome assembly GCA_963693085.1 of Alisma plantago-aquatica. Classification (NCBI taxonomy): domain Eukaryota; kingdom Viridiplantae; phylum Streptophyta; class Magnoliopsida; order Alismatales; family Alismataceae; genus Alisma; species Alisma plantago-aquatica. The sequence continues at coordinate 1,108,986,676 of OY856412.1, forward strand.
AGGCGACTGACGTCTCTACTTAAAGGTGTCATGAAAGTAAACTTGTAGCACTTTTTGAGGTATATGATACCAAGATGTAAAGTGTAAAGCACTCATAATTGGGGCAAGTGTTGCCGCCATAGATAGGAGTACTTTAGTTTATTTTCAGCCTATAAGGCATGTAATACAGTTATGAACTGCTATTTCATATTTGCCAATAGATAGAAACACTTTATTTTTGCATATTGTGCGACAATGATGGCAATTAATAAAGTTGAGTTTTCAATCTTAAAGATATGATCTTTGTGGCAATGCCTTATTTATCTTGTGGTATTTGATATGCATAAGATAAAATGATACCTAAAAGTTATAGATAACTCAAACAATCAAATTAGCATCAATCATGAGAAATTCATTTCTAGTTTCCATGTGATGGATAAATCTAGACTCTTTTGGTTAGAGAACCAGTAAGAGACATGAATATCTTGGACATGATTAATCAATCTTCACTAAAATTAGTGGGAGAATGATTATCCTATTAGGAATAATACATGTGATGTATTTACATACCTATTGGAACAAATGCTAATACTTCAAATGGTGTTTAGAGAAATACCAATATGAATATCTTGAAGTGTTCAAAATTATCATAGATGAAGTGCAAATTTGGTAAAGTGCTAATTCTTGATGAGATCAATGAATGAAATACTTGGACCAAGTGTTTGAGATCCTTATGAGTGATTATGATAGTGTATCATAGTGAACTCATGATTAAGGCATGGTGATGTCTAAATCAAGAAGGAATCATACTCTAAGGAGTTAGAGAATGATTATCAAATAATTGAATTCTTCTTAAATAAAGAATACGCTTCACTAATAAAGGACATTAAGAATCACAAGGAGTTGTGAGTTCTTATATCCTTGACAGATACACCTCAATTATCTATATGATGAGTTGTTCATGTGATGAGTCAACTATCTAGATGAATATGAGGAACCAAATTTTGAGTTATGGTTTATGACCATTACATCCTAAATGACATCCATGTGAACCATAAGGTATGACCTTGATGGTAGCACTCATTGGATCAAATCCATAAGTGCAAATGAGTCTTAAGTGTTAAGACACATGGATAAAATTTTGAGAAGGATTATGCATGTTGATTGCAAATTAATGACTAAGACATTTGGCATATGGATACTAAAACTGCATTCCTATGAGGAATAAAACAAGGATGTGTACGTGACACAACCTATAAGGTTTATGAATCCACTAATGCAAATGAAGTCTATAAGTTACAATGGACTAATCAATGTGATTGATTGAGTACAAGCAACTCAGAATTGGATCCTTACTTTGATGATATGGTCAAAGGGTTTGACGGATATGTCAAAGATAAAGAAGGGATCTGTGATTTAGTGGGAGCGTGTTCACATTCCACATGTTGATGTGAAATGGAAATGTTCTAGAATGGAAATCCAAAAGTGGAAATTATCTTTAAGGAAGATAGAGATGTTTCCTATGTGATAGGAATAGAGATCTATAGAGATAGTTCTCGAAAACCTCTTGACCTGTAAGGAGAAAGTATACATTGGAAATCTGTACTGAAGGATTCAGTATGCACAGATTCAGTGGGAGAAAACTTGTCCATGTTACATGGAATTAGTATCCCAAGGCCAAGTGTTCAATTCTTATGAAGAATGGAAACACTAAGAATAGATATGGATCTATCATGTATGTAATCATCCCATTATCTTGCATGTATCGACATGGAAAGAACAAAATGCATTCATCATCTTGTATGTAGGACATGGCAATATGATGTGCTCATCCTGATAGCCCGTATGTAAGACATGATGAGTGGATGTCTGTCTACTTCCAGTAAGGGTTACTGGAATACCATGAGAACTTGATAAGTACTTGAGAAGTGCTGGTTCTATGGAGATGAGGAAGAGTTCAATGTAAAGAGTTACATTGATGCAAACTTCTAAAAGGACAGAAAATTAATCGCAAAATATATATAGGATATATAAAAGTGAAAGTTTGTTGATAATTGGAAGTGTTCCAATAAAGTCGTTTGAAAGGAAATGCCGAGTATCTATGTGTTAGAGAATAGCAGTGGATACTATATGGATCTGGAAGTTCATGAGATGAACTTATATTCCACTCATTGATGATAAGTATGGAATCCTTGATCATGCAATGTGGCTAAAGGTTAGCAAAGGAATAGTAGATCGCATATTACGGCACCTCCATCTCATACGTGTGACGTACATCGAAGAGATGAGAGACATGCAATTTATACTGACTTTGGCAAGGTGTTGCCATTACTCACTATGTTAAGCACTAGAGCACAGTAACATGTGGGATGTGTTTGAAGATCACTATGAATATGATTTAAGGGTGATTGGCTCGCAGTGCAAGTGGGAGTCTGTTGGTGTGTATGCCCTGAGAGCCAATCATGGGATGATTGGTGGGATACATTAAGATTGATTTGATAAACATCAAAGGCAAGCTTACAATTCTTTCTGCTTCAGTCATATGAGATAGTGATAGAACAGATTGAATGTCTAGAGAATGACAGTACTCAATGACATATGCCTTCAGGTTCAGGACCTGAACGATGAGATCATACGGATGCTAAGAGTTTGTACATTCTTGTTATGTCCCTAGTCGGATGTCATTGTGGAAGGTAGATAGACAGTAATGACACACAAGACTAGATTGTGGTGTTGGTTGATGACAGAATATCATTAGTCATGATATAGAGATATCAAACCAAACACATTGGTACTTGTTAGAGAACAAGTGTACCGGACAGACCCACCGTGAGTTTGACACATGGAACCATGATATGGTAGTCACAGTCAGTACTCACAGTGATGGTGGTGAGTGTGATTCTTTGACCTGAAATCACTACACTCAACACATGTCGTTGGGCACACTTTGACATCATCAAACGCAGTCTTGAAACATGGGTTGTTATAAAGGTGATGATTGGGTGGCTTTGACACATGGGGCTTTTGAGGGGTGAGTGATAGATATGGGATTTGTCCCTCCTGAAGGAGTTTGATATCCAAGGCCACTTGATGAGTAGGATTGAAATAGGTGTGTGCACGCATGTGTGAATCAGTATGTGATATTGATGTCATACATATCTCTTCCAATCTACTCTGAGATCAAGAAAGTGAATGAACATTGACAGGATGACTGTTCCATGCCTCGAGTTCATTCGGGATATCAGCGACAAAGGAATTATACATTCACTGTAACACCATTCACGGATTGTAGGATTGAAAGTTGTTCTCCAACTTTCTATTTTCACTTGGGTAGCACTGATGTGTGACTAGGCACCGCTCTTTGCTTGTGAAGTCATAAGTGTTATGGACTTTCACTGCCAACGTGAAATGGACCTATAGGGTCACACACATAGGATTTAACATGGAAGAGGAGTTTTGTCCACAAGCAATGTTTAGATTGATTACTAAAGGAGTTTAGTAGTTCAATTAAACACTCAATCAATTGATAGCTCAATAGCATAATGTTCAAGGTGTTGGACACATTGATTGGAGTATCAGATTGATTGAAATCGCAATTGACTGATTTTTCACAACGTATACTCCCAACCGATCGGTTCATGTGACGAACTGGTCGGCTGAGCTTGGTGAACCGGTCGGCTCAAGTGTTGAGTCGATCGACTCAAGATCAGGGTGAACCGATTGCTTCAAGTGTTGAAACGATCGATTCAACTGGTGCAACCGAGCAACTTGGGAAAATAGGATTGGTGAGAATTTTCCTTTCATTTCAATTGCCCAATTTGATTGGGAAATAGGATTGGTATTTGATACCAATTAGAAACAAAAGAAGGAAAGTCAATCGGGAACCGACCAGGACAACCAACCGACTGGTTCACTTGTGAACCGACCGGTTGAGGTGTCCCAACCTACCGATTCACTTGTGAACCGACCGGTTCAGGTCCCCAACCGACCGTTTCACTTGTGAAATGATCGATTCAAGTTGCGAGTTGGTTGCTTTTGTGGAAAATCTCGAACCCTTCTACTCCTGTTTTTAGTCTCACATTGCCCGGGATAGAGAACCCTGTCCCATGACCCTCCTATATATAGGGGTATTGGGGGCTTCTCAAAGTACAACTTAGTGCAACCAGTTTCTCTGCAAATTTGTCATTCTCTCTGGTTTTGGTAACCGAGAGAGAGAGAGCCCGAGAAAGTGCTACCCGTAAAGGGAGGCGCAACAAGGGAAAGACAACTGCAGTTGCAACTGGCAGCAGCAGAGTGTGTTGGTGACTAGTACGTCAACAGGAGGGTGCGAGTCCTTCCAACTCCTTGTGGGACGAGGAGTGTGGAGTTCCAGGTGGTCCGTGTGGACTACTTCAAAGGCGGGAGGTTTCTGCCGCTCAGGAGGACAATTGTCAACCCCGACAGTCCTGGTGAGAGGAGGAGTCGTCAGTCCCGGTGCGACCAGGAGCTACACAGACACCGTCCAAGACCGGAGGTGAAGATCGTGCAAGGCGCGAGGTATTGTCGCTGAGCAAGCGTCGCGACAAGGTATGATTCCACAAACCATCCTTTCCTATTATATAGACGTTGACGCGTTTCCTTGTTCCGGGTTTGGGGGAGAAATTTTTTTGTTTCCGCTGCCTTCTCTGCCTCCCTTAAAACCCAACATATAGAGCCTCATTTGATACGAAGAAGGTGTCATGAAACATAATCAAGCGGGAGTTTGACAAAGATGAAGGTGCATTAGCAAGGGTGGCCCTTGATAACACCAATTTTTGTGATTTTTTGCCCTTTATTCTGTTGTCAAAACTGCCCTTTTTATCTATTTTTCCTCTCTTTTATATGCACTTTTGCAATAATTGGCCGAGCAACGCTCTTAATCCAATACTTCCATTTTTTGCAGAATTTTCCTCCCATTTTGACCCAATAAGGTCGACCCGGCCCACAAGCAATAAGTCCAACCTGCATCGGCCTTCCAACGGCTCGATACAAGCACTGCCCGACAGGGTGGCGCAACGCAGCGACGCACGACACGGGGATGTCGTGCGAGAAGAAACTGATGGACGACACGCCCTTTACCCGACAGGGAGCCGAAGCTCGCCATGACAACCCAGGCTTGTCGCGCAACACAGGCCACCCACCGGCAGGCGCCGCCCGTTACGTGACCGACAGCTGAGATCCCTGTGTCGGGCGATATGTGTATCGACCGTCCACCAAACTTGCGAATACGAAGGACACATGGTGCTTCGAGCACCATAACTTCCCCCAACCGCTGCCTATAAATAGCACCTACAGGGAGCCGAAAAGACAGTTCGGATAGTTGGGAATTCGGACAGTTGGGAGCTTTGAGTGATCTTTGGAGGAAACTGCGAGAGCAGGAGTATCGCGCCCCAGTGCTCGTGTCGGTCAACTCTGGGTGAGCCCTTCCTTATCCCGAGAGGGAGGGAATGGTTCACTTAGAACCGTCCCGGGCGACACTGCGGGCCGATATCGTCCAACGATGATGAGCGACACAAGTGCTCGATAGTAGAACGCGTCGCTCCATGCCCGACACGATATCGAACCCGATACGCTTCGCCCGTCATGCGTGCCGCCCGAGAGGGTGTGTCTCCCGACTTGAGCGTATCGGCCAGGGTCCTTGAGCGATACAGTCGGCCGTCACGGTGTGCCGCTCGAGAGAGTGTGCCGCCCGACACTGCTGTATCGGGCTAGGCCCCTGTCCGGTATCGGGCTGGAGACCCACAGAAGTCTGTCGCCCTTCTACATCAAGAAGGCGACCTCTATCTTTAATTCTATTATTTAATTCCTTTCTTACGCAATGTATTAAGACCCTTAATGTTTATGGAAATAGAAAAGCTTAATTACTTGTTGCTCTATGCTTGGTGCAATATGTTGGATGACTGCTATGTTTGATATCTGAACTCTAGCTTGCATGTTTGGATCGCGTTTCGTTTAGCTACCGAATCATGTTTTCCCGTCGCAACAACTTCGAGAGTTGTGTTGTGGCTCTAGTGTTTGGTCCGATTCTAGAGTACGAGAGTGCCTGGAACAGAGTTGTTTCAGTAGCACTCCACCCTAACTTAAAGCCCAACAACTTCGAGAGGGGTGTTGACGCTCGGTTAGAGGTACCCGCTCTGAGAGGAGGGGTGCAGGATGTTACTGGTGCCGCTTGTTTTACTGAAGTCTTTTCCTTCGTACCTTGCTCTAGCTCTAGTCTTATCTTTCTGTTTCTATTGCATGAAAACCCCTAAAAACTGCTAAATGACTAAAACCTTAAATCTTTCTAGTAGCTCCACTTGGAGATAGTTTTCTCGTTTTGTTTGTGGCATCTTACCGTTTCCCTTCTTGGGAAATTTATGATCTCTTTATACCTGTCGGAGTGTAGCGTGTCGATTCTGGGTTCTCAACACTACCCCCTTGTCCCTGTGTTCGGCCCCGTATATCTACTTCTACCCCGTAAGCAAAGTTGCGGGGGCCTAGAAGGATTCAGGTTTATAAATATAAAAGCTCGACTACCTCAAATCCGCCTCCACTTTTAGACGCGCGATTTAGGCCGGTCAACTTTTTGGCGCCATTGCCGGGGACAAGGCAAAACGGTACTATAGACGAATCTGAATCCACTAACTATACTCCCATGCCTCAAGCTTAGAAATGAGTTTGACAGCACTCTTTTCCTTTTTCCTTCTTATTGTTTTTCTTTGCCTAAAACTAAAAATTCAATTTTCTAAACTTGATTTTTGTGCCCTTTCAGGAACTCTGAAGAATTGTGATGTGTTCCACCGAGCTTTGATACCATGCCTCATTGTGAACAGTCTCTTTCTGAGAGTGGATGTCAGGGCCAAGGCGAGAGGTCGAGCCAGCCTAACTTGGTTGGTCAGCTTTCCGCCTACATAAAAAGACAGGACACCATCATCAGCCAACTAGTGCAGGGTGCACTTCCTAGCTCTGGAGCTCTGAATTCCATGCAACGCCAGATGGAAAGCTTGCAGATGCGCCAGCGTGAGGTCGATCAGTGGCTGACCTAGATGACTGCTCTAATGAAGGATCCTGCAGTAAAAGCACTCCCATACCCTGAAACTGCCAGAATGGGAGTACTGAGGTCTGGAAGAACGTTGGAGCGCCCTGATGAAGTCAGGCCTGATCCCGAGCCAAGGCCTGAGGGTGCAACTCTAGCAAAGGAGGAAGAAAGACAGGCAGACGTTTGAGAGTCTATGCAAAGGTTCCCTGAAGAGCTACCTGGCGGAAGGAATGATTACGCTCCTAGGATTCCATTCTCGTATAAGCTAATAAAGGCGAATCTGAAAAAGTGTCATGAGAAGTTCATGGAGTCGATTAGGAACCTGCATCTCGAAGTGTCGTTCCTTGACGCATTGGAGGCGATGCCTACATACGCCAAGTTCCTCAAGGACCTTATCACAAAGAAAAGAAGGGGAGGAAGGGTTGAGACAGTGCACCTAGCTTTTGCTTCCTCTGCCTTCGTGAAGCCTGACCTGCCAAATAAGAGAAGGGACCCCGGAGCCTTCACAATCCCGTTCACCATCGGGAACAATGCGAGGAGATAGAAGAGGACATCCAGATAGTGGACCCCCTTATCAGGGCTATGAGCTTTCAGGATTCTGACTTCGAAGATCCAGAAATTGCAAGGTATCTCGACCTTTTCGACCTTTCTGACGAAGACTTGCAAGAAGAGGATAAAGTAGTGGAGTCTGTGAAGTATGCCTCTCTCGACGGGGAGCCTCAAGAGAAGGCACCCAGACTAAAGCCAGAGTTAAAAGTGTTGCCTGAAGGCCGGAAGTACGAGTTCTTGGATGAAGAGCAGAGAAACCCTGTCATCGTAAACGCCAATCTTTCAAGCAATCAGCTAGACCGACTCCTTGAGGAGTTAAGGCTCCACAGGGGGGCTATAGGATATTCAGTAGATGATATCAAAGGCCTTAGCCCCGCCTTGTGCATGCATCGCATCAACTTAGATGAATCTGCCAAGCCTCTGGCTCAACCCCAGAGGAAGCTGAACCAGATGCTCAAGGAGGTCGTCAAGAAAGAGGTAATAAAGCTTACGGATGCGGGGATCATTTACCCAATCAACGATAGCAATTGGGTGAGTCTGATCCACGTAGTACCCAAAAAGGGTGGGATGAGAGTGGTTAAGGGTGAGAAGGGCGACGAGGTGGCGGTAAGGACCGTCACCGGATGGCGGATGTGCATAGATTACCAAAAGCTAAATCATGCTACAAAAAAAGATCATTTTCCGCTACCTTTTATTGACCAAGTCCTTGAAAGATTAGCGCATCACGATTTTTTTTGTTTTCTGGATGGCTTTTCAGGATTTTACCAGGTACCCATCTTGCCCGACGATCAGGAGAAAACAACATTCACCTGCCTCTATGGCACTTATGCCTTCAGAAGGATGCCCTTCGGACTCTACAATGCCCCTGCCACCTTTCAAAGATGCATGATATCGATGTTCTCAGATTTTCTAAAAGATATCGTAGAAGTTTTCATGGATGACTTTTTAGTCTATGGGAAGGAATTCGATAGCTGTATGAAGAATCTGTCATTGGTCCTTTAAAGGTGCGAGGAGAACAGCCTAGTCCTGAACTAGGAAAAGTGCCATTTCATGGTGCGGGAGGGCATCGTTCTAGGGCATAAGATCTCAAGGCATGGGATCGAGGTGGACGTGAGCAAAGTCGAAGCAATATCTAAGCTTCCTCCACTGAAATCCGTGACGGGAGTGAGAAGCTTCCTCGGGCACGCCGGATATTACCGAAGATTCATCAAGGACTTCTCAAAGATTTCCAAACCGCTGTCCAATCTTCTGGTAAAAGATGCTGAATTTGTTTTCTCTAACGATTGTCTCAGTGCTTTTCAGGCCCTGAAAAATGCTTTAACATCACCACCCATCCTTCAAGCGCCAGAATGGGGTTTACCTTTTGAGCTGATGTGCGACGCTAGCGACTACGCGGTTGGAGCAGTCCTGGGGCAAAAGAACGACAAAAAGCACCATGTGATTTGTTACGCTAGTCGCACGTTGGACGAGGCTCAGGTTAACTACACAACAACTAAAAAGGAGATGCTCGTGATCATCTTCGCATTCGATAAGTTCAGGTCGTATCTCGTCGGAGCAAAGGCCAAGGTATATACAGATCATGGGGCAATAAAATACTTAATGCAAAAGAAAGACGCAAAGTCCAGACTGTTGAGGTGGGCCTTATTTCTCCAAGAGTTCGACGATGAAATTATCGACAAGAAGGGCGCAGAAAATGTGGGCGCCGACCACCTATCAAGGATCGTGGCTGAGAGACAGAGAGGGACACCAATCAACGACGACTATGCCGACGAGGCTCTGATGTTGGCAAAAGCTCAAGAAGAAAGTTTACCCTGGTTTGCAGACATCTGCAATTATCTTGTATGTGGAGAACTGCCTCCTGACATCACGTACAATCAGAAAAAGAAGCTATTTGCGGATGCCAAAACTACTACTGGGATGATCCTCTCCTGTTCAGAAGATGCGCTGACAACTTATACAGGCAGTGCATCCCAGAGGAAGAAACCGCGGACATCCTAAAAGAATGCCACGCCTCCCCCTACGGTGGACACCTGGGTAGCGAGAGAACAGCTGCAAAAGTGCTACAGTCAGGATTCTACTGGCCCTCCTTATTTAAAGATGCTGCACAATTTGTAAAAGTTTGCAAAAAGTGCCAGTTTACAGGGAACATAGGGTAGAGGAATGAAATGCCAATGGCGAGCTGGATCGAAGTAGAAATATTTGACGTGTGGGGGATCGACTACATGGGACTGTTTCCCCCGTCCTGGGGGTATCAATACATACTCATGGAAGTGGACTATGTATCGAAGTGGGTAGAAGTGGTGGCCACCCAATCATGCGACGCCAAGTCAGTTATCAAGCTATTCGAGAAGACCATCTTTCCTCGTTTCGGTGTACCGCGCACTGTTATAAGCGACGGAGGGTCGCACTTTGGAGAGAGTTAGTTTGAAGCACTCCTGCGCAAGTACGGAGTGAAGCACAAGATCGCTACACCCTACCACCCATAGACGTCAGTGCAGGTAGAGGTTTCCAATTGATAGATCAAGCAGATCTTGGAGAAAACTGTCAGCCGAACGAGGACAGACTGGTCTATGAAGCTTGACGACGCGCTTTGGGCCTACCGTACTGCTTACAAGACGCCCATCAGAACCACCCCCTACCGACTTATCTACAGAAAGTTCTGCCATCTGCCTTTGGAATTGGAACACAAGGCCTTTTGGGCAATCAAGTTCTTAAATATGGACCTCGACAAAGCAGGAGAAAAGAGGTTTTTGCAGCTTCAAGAGCTCGAAGAGGTAAGAATGAATGCCTACGAAAATGCAAAAATCTACAAACAAAGGACAAAATTGTGGCATGACGCCCACCGCAGGAGAAAAGACGTAAGCGAAGGGGATAAAGTCTTGTTATTCAAGTCCTCCATACGTCTTTTCCCTGAGAAGCTACAAACGAGGTGGTCAGGACCGTTCACCGTGTCAAAGATATACCCATCAGGAATGATGGAACTCTACAACAAGGATGATCTGACCAAAGTCTTCCAAGTGAATGGGCACAGGGTGAAAAGGTTCTATGAGGATGAAGCTTTTGTCAGGAGAGCAGAGATCAACCTGTAAGATATGGGTACAGTCAAGGGCTAAACAAGATGATCCTACACCGGTCGAGCTGGCGACGCAAACTTCAGCGCTACTCGGGAGGCAGCCTGAGTTTTTCTTTCTTTCATATAGTAGGATGTATTTTTCTTATTACTTGTAAAAACAAACTTTATGGACTGTAATAAGTCCAGAGTCAGTGCACGCACCAAGCGTACCGACTCTTCTGTTTTATGGGCCACCGTTGTGTTCTGCAAGGCTTTAAAGAGTAATACTCTCTGAGGTCAAGGGCTTAACCCTTAGCCGATGATGTTTTACCCTTTAATCGCCTTTTCTAGTTTTAGTTTTGGCCGCCTGCTTTAACCGTATCGGGCAGCAGCTCAGCTGGAGCGCAGTCACGCTTGTATCAGGCTGCAGTTTCTTGGGCATCGCAAGAGCCATGACGAATGGTATTCCCGAGCGACTACCGTATCGTGATGGGGATAAACACCCTTAAATTGACTGACGGGACCGACGTCTTGGGAACGGCATGTCTCAAACGACCGATGCACGCCCCAAAACTGCCCGATTTACCCCCAGCTGAGTTTGCTATATATAGTAAGGTGGTTTCAACGTGTCGGGCTGCTACACTTACTCTTCTCAGCCACCTATAACACATGCAGTAATCCGCCCATTTTGCTCACGTGTCGGCCATCTTGCCTTCACCCTTATATCGGGCGATGGCTCCAATGAGCAAAGGTATAGCCCGACAGACTTATCGCCCGACACGAGTTTTTCATATCGCGGGCTGCTTATCAGGTTTACGAGCCTAGTCGATTTTTGTATCGCCCGACGCAGTTAAGCACGACATAACGACCGATGGTGTTTGCCCGATACACCATATCAGGCGACACGTTTTTCTTTTGTGACATCTTGTCAGGCAGTTTCTCTTTGGCGACCTTATCGCCCGATATATTTGTATCGGTGGGGTATGTTGTGACGTGCAGCTCTCCTCGTATCACCCAATCTTGTATCGACTCGAGTTTTTTTTTTATGGACGATACCCGAATTTTGAAATAAGTCAAGTTTTATCGAGTTTTTTTTTGCTTTTCCTATCTAACATGTAAATGGTTAATGAACTTTATAACAGGTATGAATCGTCCACAACAAACCTCCGGAAGAGTTAGCAAACACCGCAAAAGAATCGACGCCGTGGCAACAACAGTCGGACAGAAACGCCAGAATCCCGAGATAGCTAGGCCACCATCTGCCGAAAAGAAAGCAATAGAAGTGCATTTCCTTATCATAGTCTGTCTTCTGCGGTGGTTTAGGGCCATCTCCAAAAGAGAAAGACAATAAAAAGAGAGAGGCCCTCTGACTACACACTCCTGGGAATGAAAATGGACTTAGATGGACTGAACTGGGATTGATGATCAGTCATTTTGTTCATGTTCACAACGGAAGTACCAGGAGTAAAGGGGGCCAAACAATTTCGAGGGTTTGCACTTGTCCCGGCTGCAATAAGAGCATATTGCAGCTTCTACAAGGCACAAGCGAACCTGCTAGCTAACCTTCACTGGGCTAACATGACCTCACCCTGTCTTTTTCACTACTCTGGGACAGAGTGTGGAGTAAGTTTGGGGGGGTACCCATGTACTAGTGAGGGAGGTATAAAAATCCCCTTCTTCACTTCGTTCTTTTCTTATATCATGTGTATGTATCTTTTCTAGTACGAAATTCCATGCTCATATCAAAATTTTTGAAAATTTTGTTTATATCATTCTCGTAACTTATGTACAAAGTTGCCATATTAGTAAAAACCTGATGCGACTGCTTGCAAAGTTTGTTTTCTTTGTGCTTAACGAGATACAAGTTTGGTTATATCTTTCTGATAATGCTGCTTTAAACAAACGAGAAGATTACGTTTTTCCATGCCAAAAATTTCGAAAAATATAATAATCTCGCAAACAGCTAAGAGATGAGTATGGAGAAGGAAAAAGCTGCCCAAACAGCAAGAATCTTTTTGTTTCCCCTTACCCAAAAAAAATCCCAAAAGAGAGAGAATCCTTATGAGAGTGAATAAAAGCATGAGAGTTGTGCCCAAAAAAAGAAAAAGAAAAAGAAAAAAAATATACACACTTGTCTTCTAAAAGTACCCATCTTTAGGCATGGTAGATCTGGGGCAGTGGTACGTAGGATGTGAAATCACTGCTCTAAAGCCAACTGGCTTGGACTGCAGGGACCACTTGCCTATTAACTGACCCTTACCTAGATGGACTGATGGGAGACAAGAAAAACCCCAAAAAGCCTTAGCCTACCTTATACACAACTTTTTGTCCCTAAAATAAAGCTGTTTGGTGTGTAAGCTAACTTCAGAATCATACAACAAAGTCTCATCGAAGCTATAGAGAAAAATGTTACTGAAATAATAAGGCAAGGAAACGCATGGTCTTTTATTTGCAGTGAGGCAGCATTATCTCTAAAGGTATTACTATACTTGTTTTACCTCTTGGCCTAAAAGCTATACCAAGCAAGAAGAAGCATCACAAAATAAAGTTTAAATATTGATTGAGGACAATCAAAAGGCTAAGTTTGGGGGAGTTGATAACACCAATTTTTGTGATGTTTTTGCCCTTTATTCTGTTGTCAAAACTGCCCTTTTTAGCTATTTTCCTCTCTTTTATATGCACTTTCGCAATAATTGGCCGAGCAACGCTCTTAATCCAATACTTCCATCTTTTGCAAAATTTTCCTCCCATTTTGACCCAATAAGGCCGACCCGGCCCACAAGCAATAAGTCCAACCTGCATCGGCCTTCCAACGGGTCGATACAAGCACTGCCCGAAAGGGTGGCGCGACGCAACGACGCACGACACGGGGATGCCACGCGAGAAGAAACTGACGGTCGACACGCCCTTTACCCGATAGGGAGCCGAAGCTCGCCACGACAACCCAGGCTTGTCGCACGACACAGGCCACCCACCGGCAGGCGCCGCCCGTCACGTGACCGACAGCCGAGATCCCTGTGCCGGGCGATATGTGTATCGGCCGTCCACCAAACTCGCGAATACAGAGGACACGTGGCGCTTCGAGAACCATAACTTCCCCCAACCGCTGCCTATAAATAGTAGCTACAGGGAGCCGAAAAGACAGTTCGGATAGTTGGGAATTCGAATAGTTGGGAGCTTTGAGCGATCTTCGGAGGAAACTGCAAGAGCAGGAGTATCACGCCCCAGTGCTCGTGCCGGGCAACTCTAGGTGAGCCCTTCCTTATCCCGAGAGGGAGGGGATGGTTCACTTAGAACCGTCCTGGGCGACACTGCGGGCCGATATCGGCCAACTACGATGAGTGACATAAGTGCCCGACAGTAGAACGCGTCACTCCATGCCCGACATGATATCGAACCCGATATGCTTCGCCCGTCATGCGTGCCGCCCGACTTGAGCGTATCAGCCAGGGTCCTTGAGCGATACAATCGGCCGTCATGGTGTGCCGCTCGAGAGAGTGTGCCGCCCGACACTGCTATTGGGCTAGGCTGTGTCAGGCTAGGCCCCTGTCCGGTATCGGGCTGGAGAGCCGCAGAAGTCTGTCACCCTTCTACATCAAGAAGGCGACCTCTATCTTTAATTCTATTATTTAATTCCTTTCTTACGCAATGTATTAAGACCCTTAATGTTTATGGAAATAGAAAAGCTTAATTACTTGCTGCTCTATGCTTGGTGTAATATGTTGGATGACTGCTATGTTTGATATCTGAACTCTAGCTTGCATGTTTGGATCGTGTTTCTCTTAGCTACCGAATCGTGTTTTCCCGTCGCAACAACTTCGAGAGTTGTGTTGTGGCTCTAGTGTTTGGTCTGATTCTGGATTACGAGAGTGCCTGGAACGGAGTTGTTTTAGTAGCACTCCACCCTAACTTAAAGCCCAGCAACCTCGAGAGGGGTGTTGACGCTCGGTTAGAGGTACCCGCTCTGAGAGGAGGGGTGCAGGATGTTACTGGTGCCGCTTGTTTTACTGAAGTCTTATCCTTCGTACCTTGCTCTAGCTCTAGTTTTATCTTTCTGTTTCTGTTGCATGAAAACCCCTAAAAACTGCTAAATGACTAAAACCTTAAATCTTTCTAGTAGCTCCATTTGGAGATAGTTTTCTCATTTTGTTTGTGGCATCTTACCGTTTCCCTTCTTGGGAAATTTATGATCTCTTTATACCTGTCGGAGTGTAGCGTGTCAATTATGGGTTCTCAACACTACCCCCCTTGTCCCTGTGTTCGACCCTGTATATCTACTTTGACCCCGTAAGCAAAGTTGCGGGGGCCTAGAAGGATTCGGGTTTATAAATGTAAAAGCTCGACTACCTCAAATCCGCCTCCACTTTTGGACGCGCGATTTAGGCCGGTCATCCCTCTTCGTCCTATTGGATGCCATGTAGAAGAAAAGGAGAGGAAGGAGAGAGGAAAGACTAAGGAATCACCACCAAAACTCATCCACAGACCTAGGTTAGCAAGGGGGAGGTCAAGGGAGGTCAAACTAGGTCAAACTAGGGCTAGGGAGAGGAAGGTCAGGGTTAGGGTTGAGAGATTAGGGGAACTAGAGGTTTGATTGGTTGACTTTTCTCTAGTGAGAGGGAGAATATTCGGACGAACCTATCTTAAGTTTGCTCCAGCCCGGCCATTAGTCGAGTTCTGTGAGTCAGAAACTCGACTGACATGCTCTTTAAAAAGCTCTCGACCTCTTATCTGTTGAGTTGGCAACTCGACCGATGGTCAACCTGACCAACATTTAGAAATCCTAATTTCTAGCCATTAGAGTGCTAATTAAATTTATTTTTCAAGTTCATTATGTATTTTGAACATACTTAGGCACATATCACTCATCATTGGGTACTATTTTGTGGTAAAACATGTGTTTGCAAAAAATACCCAAAAGTAAGAGAAAACAAGGCAAAAAGAACATGAAAATTGAAATTTTAGCATATTAGCAAGCAATGGTGATCAAAACATAGGCAATACATATAGGATAAATGACAACTAGATAGAAGGCATATCAGATTCATTCAAAGTAGTTATGAGTAGTTTAGATCTAATAAAGTTAAATTGCTCTCTATGTAGAGGTTTAGTGAAAATGTCCGCCAAGTGGTTTTCCGTGTCCACATGTGTGATATGGATATCCTCTTTGGCAATTTTATCAAGGAGAAAATGATGGAAAATGTGACACCCCGCCATGACACAGACAATGAGATGACACACGAAAATTTGTGGAACCATATATTACTGAAAACATGGGTTAATTAAAACCGATTGCGGAAATCATACATGAGAGAACCTTTGCATCCAGATCCTGCAGAAAGACATGTTATATAAACGTTCACAAGCCTGTTATAGGTCCACAGCTTATCGGAACCAACTGTACTGTTAACACTAGAGTTCAACACCTATTTATACATACATAACGAGCCACGTATGGCCAGCAGCAGGATATACAAAAATTACAAAAGCTAGCATCGTGAAACATCATCAAACACCTCCAAGGACCTACATGTACAGGGATGACTCTAGGACTCTACTACAAAACCACCAGAACAACAACATGTCCATCTCTTACCTTCTATTGTTCTCCTTGCTGCTCAGCCGCAACCTCGCGACCACCACCACATCTAGAGCGATCACCTAAAAAGGGTGTAAACCAGCGGGGTGAGACACACAGTCCTAGTGAGAAACATAATTCCCCGCTGAAACTATACAACCTTAGAAGGTTAAGGCAAACAACAGTAGATAACTGGTAAAGCGTATAAAAAGAGAAGCATACCGAGCAAGGCTATTATTACCATCAAGCTTACTAAGATATCTGGGAGGCATAGAACCAAGTATTTCTTTATGGAACATGATTGACAAGATAAGCTTTATAAGAACTTATCACAGACTATAAGGATCGTACAAATAAATGCATAGTATAACTAGATCAACTATATAAGCAAGGCCTCAATCAATGTTCTATATTTTTGCTCTAAGCAAGATATACTTATTCGGCTGGATTACGTTTTATTATGCCCTGAGGATGTGAGCCTTCCCTGCTCAAATCCAACCATTGGCTGCGAAGCCCAATCCGGTGCCATACAAGGTCTAAGGAGATCCGGACTCCATGACCTCACCTTCCTATGGTCAGTACACGAATCATCAAGCAAGATCGCAGTCTTATGCTTATAGGCCTCAGCCTCTGGGTTAGCTCCGCAAGCTACCCATATCTCTAGCTCACCTCATCATAGGTGCTAGTGCATACATCCGAGCCATGAACGCATCATGCTCATCATCACATATCCTGAGCCATGGGCCTGTTCACCATGCTCCATATATCCTGAGTCTGCAACCACAGTTTCACTCAACCCTCCTATTTTAGGCTAGGGGAAACCTCGCATATTCAACAATACATGCTCCAGGTAATCCCGCAGGATAAAACTATTTCACCATCACCAAGTACTGACGATGATGGATTTATGACTAGGGCAAACTACATGATATGTTTATCTATAATTAATTAGTATATTTTAAGCCAATTTTTGAGGCAACCAAAGTATAAACATAGTCACATAGTATTACATCATAATTGCCATCATCATACTGTCTTGGGACCTCAATCCCTCATTATCTCAACCGCTGCCTTTCAAGGCATCATAATCATGTATCAGCATTTTGGGAACACATCCCTTATCTCATCATCAAAGTATAACACCTCAACTAGGTGCTCAGCCTTATATCAGGTCCTCAGACCTATCAACATGTTATCTCATTAGCAAGGATTATTATCTCATTGTGCTAATCAAAGCACATATTTCTCATAGCTCTCACCAGGCTATGAATCCACACAGTATACATGTGTGGTTAGTATACACATTTATAGAGATAACTGAAGCCATCATGGATTAACAGAATGATCATGCTATCAAGTATAGAGCAACATCAATGATTATAAGCTTTATCATTCATGGTATTATTATCAATCATGAGCATATATCATACCCCATACTTGTGATCACAGGCATGTGTCACACCATCATGTGAAGCAACATCATATGCTTCCAAGCTTCCTAGTTCACAACCTATCATTTTAACTCATCATCATATATACATGATTCAAGGTGATTACAATATATCACTTGTTTTATCATTATAAGCCATATACATTCTGAGTTATCATAACCCTCACCAAAACTCCTATAACCCTCACTAAAAGGGGTGGCGGGTAGCGTGTCCCTCACCACAGCTTGTATCGGGTAGGGAAGCACCCCCTACCAAAGGCATACCGGCCCAACTGTTTATATAACCACACATCGGCCAACTCTAGAAGGTATCGACTACCACACAAGGGTTCATGCAACTAGAGATCAAGGCATTATTGTGAAACTAGGTTAAGAGAGTGTATCGCGCATTCAAGGCCAAGCATGTATCGGCTATCTATCTGCATCGACTAAGCCCTATCACCCATCTAGGGTTAGGGTTCCTATCGGGTAGCCACACCACTCTATCGCCCAAGGCTCGTACTTTCAAAAACATAGCGCCCCTGCACAACATGGTATCGTCCAACATATTCACAACTCAGGCAACACAAAAGTGCTTCAAGGAAGCCTATCGATCAAGGGCAACACTCCATATCGGCCTCCATCAAAGCAGCATCTAGGGTTCCTATATACCACCATAACGGGCATCACCACAACCAAACCATGTCGCCCAACACAAGGATATCCCACTGAGCTCTATAACGTCCAAGGCACATCGGGCACCAAGCCAACTACCTTAATTGGGTGTATCGTGTAGGGCACTCAACAAAGCATATCACCCAAGCACACATGGGTATCAGCCACTAACCAAACTCCAGCTAGGTGCATCGGCCAAGGGTACATCTCAAGACTTAACTATCGGGCAACACTACTCCAAGGTCATATCATGCAAGGCACAACCCCACAAGGTCATATTCAACCTCAAGAATAAGGGCACCAAACCCTAATTGATCAAGAAGATCGGCTCACCTCTCAACAACCAAGAGAGAGGGGTTTTGCACAACCTCTATCACAAATTGGGCAACCACAAGGACCCACCTCAACATAGGTCATCATCTATTCAAAAGCTCACCTCTCAAATCCATGGTGAGAGGAGGGTATTGCCCAAGAAACTAGAAGATAAGCTCACCTCTCAACTTAAACGAGAGAGGGGTATTTCCTACATTACTAGAGCTCAAACTCACTTCTCTAGATCAAGGAGAGAAAAGGGGTATTGCTCAACAAGGAAACCCTAAACCATGGTTCGGCCAACTAGGTGTAAAGGCATATAAACCATCAACAACATCATCAACATCATGCTCATTATGTCCCTCAGATCAACAACATGTACTAGAGCGAGAAACATAACATGCAATGGCCGATCAATTCACATATATGAAACATGCGACATATAGAGAAGGTAGTATAGCTAGGGTTAGAAGTTATGTAACCTGCCTTAAGCAAACTCCTCAAGCTCCAAAGCTCCAAGCTTCAAGCTCCTAGCTCCAAGCTCACCACTTTCGGCCACCAAGGAATAAGACCCTCCTAGGGTTCGGCCACCAAGCTAGAGGAAGAAGAAGAGGACTTCAAGAAGGGAATCGGCCACCAACTTGCTCCACCAAGCTGTATCGGCCACCAAACACACCAAAGGGAAGATGTATCGTGCACCAAGGAAGAGAGGAGCAACAAAGAGCTAAAAGGGATCCTAAGGAAGAGAAAGGCAAGGCATATATAGATGAGGGTCAAGGTTAAACCAATGCAAGGTGTCACCTTATCAAGGGACACTTGTCCACACGTTTCACCACCTTGCAAAACTCATGCACATGCCATGACACCACTCAACCAAGGTTCGGCCACATGTCCAAGCTAGGGTGACACAACCAAAGCAAGGAGGTCAAACAAGGTCAAAGGCCGACACACCACCTCCCATGGTCGACACACCACCATGGGTGACACAAAGTAAGGCCGACACAAACATCCTTTCCTGATACATGGTTCAACCAAGCAAGACAAGGCCCAAACAAGGGAAAATAAGGCCCAAAAGAGCTCAACCAAGCCCAAGACAACCCAAGGCACGAGCCCAAACCTTCCTCTCAACCCTAGAGGAAGCAAAGAGAGAGAAAGACATCTCTCAAGGTGACAGACTTGCTCTCCAACCCTAACTTAGGTTATTTTACAAGTAGCACCTCCAGCTCTCAACTTAAGCACAAGCAAACCCTAATCATCACTAAAGATGATTAGCAAGCAACCAAGCACAAGGTTTAGGCAAAACAAATAGGGTAAGCCCAAAATGAAGGTTAGGGTCCTTACAACGAACCTCTATATGCTTCGCTCTACTATGCAAGATAGGATTATATGAGAAGTTAATTGCACTAGTATTACCACAATAGATAGGAGAAGCATCAAAATGAATGTTAAAGTTTTGGAGCATTTGTTTCATCCATAGGACTTGGGCACAACAACTCCCAACTATAATGTATTCATCCTCAGTGGTTGATAATGCCACTGTGCTCTATTTCTTGGAGAACCAAGACACCAAACATGGTCCTAGGAGAAAGCAAGTGCCACTTGTGAACTTTCTATCAATCAAGCACCCTGCATAATCCACATCACTATAAGCAGTAAGAGTAAAGTCCCTTGACTTGGGATACCATAGTCCAAAATTTTGGGTTTTGGCTAAATACCTTAAAATCCTCTTAATAGCTATAAGATGTGATTTATTAGGGTTTGATTGAAAGCGAGCACACAAGCCAACACTAAACATTATATTAGGTTAGAGGCAGTTAAGTAAAGTAAACTTCCGATCATACCTCTATAGAGCTTCTCATCTACCTTCTCACCTTCTTCATCTTTGTCAAGTTTGGCAGTGTTTAACATGGGTGTGTCCATCAGCTTGGTGTTCTCCATCCCAAAGTGCTTGAGCAACTCACTTGTGTACTTGCCTTGGTTGATGAAGTTCCCATCTTTTCTTTGCTTGATTTGAAATCCGAGGAAGAACGTGAGCTCACCTATCATACTCATCTTGAATTCACTCTACATAAGATCACTAAATTCTTTACAAAGATCAAGGTTAGTTCCACCAAAAATGATATCATCAACATATATTTGTATGATAAGAAAATGGTTAGAAGTGTGCTTTAGAAATAAGGTAGAATCAACTTTGCCCATTATATACCCATGATCTAACAAAAAGTTCTTTAATTTGTCATACCAAGCTCTAGGTGCTTGTTTGAGTCCATAGAGAACTTTTTGCAACAAATAAACATGGTTAGGTAAACTATCATGTTCAAAGCTCGAGGGTTGTACAACATACACTTCCTCCTCAATTATACCATTCAAAAATGCACTTTTGACATCCATTCGATAAATAAGAAAGTTTTTATAGCTATCGAAGGCAAGTAACATATGAATGGACTCAAGTCTAGCTACAGGTGCATTTGTTTCATCAAAATCTATACCTTCCTATTAATTGTAGCCTTGAGCCACTAACCTTGCTTTGTTCCTTACCACTTTGTCGCTTTCATCAAGCTTGTGGTGGTAGACCCATTGGTGTCAATGATCTTTCTATCACTTGGCCTTGGCATTAGGGTCCATACTTTGTTCTTTTCAAATTGCTCCAACTCTTCTTGCATAGATAGGATCCACTCATCATCCCCAAGAGCTTCCTTGATGTTCTTTGGCTTGAGTTGTGAGATGAAGGCATTGTTGGCTTATTTTTTGTTGAATGTAGCCCACATCTTCACTCGTTCAAATGGATCACCTAAAATCATCTCTTTTGGATGGTTCTTTACAAACTAGGGAGTTGGATCCTTCTTCTCTTCATCTTTCTCTTCTTCTTGAGTGACCACATCTTTTCTCTTTTGGGTGATGTTGAGATCTTTTAGAATATGAATTACTTCACATGCAACATCATCATTTGGAACAATATCTTTGGGAATAGAGGGGTTAGTCTCAATAAACTTTATAACATTTATTGATTCTTCTACTTTAGCAAGATCAATATTAAATACTCTATAAGCCTTGCTAGTAGTGCTATAGCCAAGAAAGGAAGCCATATAAGATTTTGGATCAAATTTGTCGAGAGAATCTTTCATATTCAAAATGAAATAAGGACATCCAAAAACATGAAAATACTCAATAGAAGGCTTCCTACCATGCCATAGCTCATAAGGGGTTTTTCTTCAAAGAAGGATGTGTAAAAACCCAGTTTTACACAAAACATGAGGTACTGACAGCTTCAACCCAAAACTTATTTGGAGTATCATACTCTAGAATCATGGTCCTATCCATCTCTTGTAAAGACCTATTCTTCCTCTCTACAACCCCATTTTGTTGAGGTGCTCGAGGTGAAGAGAAGTTGTGTGCATAACCAGATTCTTGACAAAATTGTTCAAAAAGATCATTTTGAAATTCTCCCCCATGATCACTACGGATGGAAACTCTGTGGAAAGAGGCTTCATTCTCAGCTTATTTACAAAAGCTCAAGAAAACATCAAGCGTATCACTCTTAGAAATGAGAAAGAAGGTTCATGTATATCTAGAGAAATCATAGACAATAACAAGGCAATACTTGGAACCACGAAGCGATTGAGTTCTCATTGGTCCAAATAGATCAATGTGAAGAAGTTCAAGAGATCTCTTGGTACTAAGGACTCCTTTGGATTTGAAGGAGGACTTGGTTTGCTTTCCTTGGGTACAAGGTTGGCATTCCTCATCCTTTTCAAAATCCAATTTGGGAAGTCCCTTGATCAAGTCCTTTTTGCTCAATTTCTTCAACTGATGCATATTTACATGACCAAGCTGACGATGCCAAAGAGAAATATCATTCGAGTTAACTACTAGACATCTACCAACAACAGGCTTAATAGAGTTAAGAACAATAACATAAAGATTTCCACTTCTAGTTCCCTTATATATAACTTGGTAGGTGAGGGAATCTAGAATCAAGCATTCAAAGCAAGTAATTAACACTAGGTAACCATTGTCACATAATTGACTAACACTAATTAAATTGTGATGTAGGCAATCCATAAAGAGAACATTCTTGATACACAAGGATTCACCTACATCACCCTCACCTTTGACTTTACCTTTCTTGTTGTCCCCAAAGGTGACCGAACCTCCTTTCTTTTTGGTGAAGTTGTTGAAATGGCTTATATCACCTGTCATATGCTTAGTGCAGTCACTATCAACAAGCCATCTTCCTTTTTCCTCACTTACCTCACCAATTTCTTCACTAGTATAGGCCATGAGAGCAAGGTGGAACTCTCCATCTTCTTTTAAGCTTGAACTACTTGAGGATGAAGCTTCCCAAGCTGCATGAGCTGCATTCTTGTGTCTCTTCTCCTTCTTTTTCTTCCTCTAGTACTTGCTCTCTTTCTTGTACTCTTCTTCCTTGTTTGAGCTGCCCTTGTGGTGTGGCTTTCTTGACTTGGGACATTCACTCTTGTAGTTCCCCTTTTTTCCACACTTGTAGCGTCTAGGAGTAGAGGAGGAGGAGGCTTGCTTTCCCTTGAAGTGTTTTCCGTTGATGTAGTTGGCTTCATGCTCACTTGGGCCATCATCTTCACTAGAGGAGGAAGGAGAAGTCTGACAAGCAAGTTGTTGTTGAAGAATGACCGCCTCCACTTGTGCTTAGAAAGCACTATCTTTGATCTTCTTGGCTTCCTTCTCTTCTTAATTGTCTTCTTCTTCTTGCTTCTCAAGCCTTGGCTCATGGGCTTGGAGGTTGCCAATGAGCTCTTCGGTTGGGATGTCACCAAGGCTCCTCACTTCTTCAATTGAGGTCACCTTTGACTCCCATCTCTTTGGTAGAGTCCTCAAGATATTGGAGTTGATAACACCTCCATCCAAAGTGTTGCCCAAAGCAGCCAGCCCATTAATGATGATATTTAATCTTGAGTACATCTCCGCAATCCCTTCTTTCTTGCCCATCTTGAAGTTCTCTAGAAGGTTGTTTAACATGTAGATCTTGGCCTCCTTGACTTGCTTTGTGCCCTCATAAGTGATGCACAATTTGTCCCAAATCTCATAGGTGGTGTCCCAAGATGAGATTCTTTTGAACTCCATTGGGGTAAGGGTTGCATAGAGGATGCTTATGGCTTTGGCATTGAGTTGGGCTTCTTTGATTGCAACTTCACTCCATGTTGCAACAACTCCAGTTGGCTCCTTATATGGTGTGACCATCACCTTCCACATGTCAAAGTTCATACTTTGAATGTATAATTGCATACACCTCTTCCAATAGAGGAAGTTGGTGCCATCAAAGACCGGAGGACGCATGGAGAATCCTTCCTCTAGGTTGAGAGAACCAAGTAGGTTGTCGCCCATCTTCTCGTCTCGTGGGAGATTGTTGGAGAAGATCCTTGGCTCTGATACCACTTGTTGGATATAGGGCTCTAGAGGGGGGGTGAATAGAGCTTCAAAAATTCTTACAAGATAGATTAGACCTTCAAATTATATCAATGAAAACCAATAGCTTAAGTGTAATTTGAAACCCTAACTAACAAGCATATCAAGGGTGAGAGAAAATGAAAGCAAGCACTTGACAAGGTCATTTAGAGTGGTTCCACTCTCCAAACTAGGAGAGAGTCAATCCACTACCTAGAGAGGCCAACCTCTAAGACTTTGTAAGTGATTTTCTCTATATATTCACCAATAAGAGTTACAACACAAGACAACCAAAGGACTTACCCATCCAAACACAAAGAGTATTCCACCTTACCAAGGACTTACCCACTTTGTAAGAGTCTTCCGCCTTCTTCCAAGGTCTTACCTACTCTTGCACAAGTCTTCAACCTTCAAGGGTTTACCCACTCTTCTTGGATCTTCAACCTTTGCCTTCTCCTTCACCTGGAGAAGATCTTCACATCTTCTTCAACCTTGAAGAAGAACAGTAAAAGCTCCACCTTCACTCGGAGTAGCTTGCTTCACCTTTGCTTCATGGAGGAAAGGGATAGGGAAGATGAAATGGAATGAGAGCTTTACAAGAAAAGGGAAGTAGCTCTTTTACAAATGGCCTATCTCACTCATAATCATGAAATATAGTGTAAACTAGAGAGAGAAAGGGGCTCAAGGAGTTGCAACACACTCAACTATAGCAAGGACTTAGAATAACATGAATGAACAAACTTAGAATGAACTCCAAGGGGTCCTATTTATAGTTGGGGGTGTTCCCTTGAGTGTGGGATCAATTAAGGTCGAAATATAGTCATTTTCCAAGTTGCAACAGATCTATTCTCGCCCAAAACAACTCACCAACAATTATAATCACTTTTTTTGCATTTTTCATACAGTACATTTGGTCGAGTTTTAATAAAGGTAACTCGACTGATCCACTAAATGACAAAGCCAATTTTCAAATTATCGGTCAAGTTTGTTCTGGGAAATTCGATCGATGAGCTAAAATTAGTTTTACTTAGTGAGTCGGTCGATCGAGTTTTGTGAATGTGCAACTCGACCAATGGGTTATCTTCAGAAAATCCATCAAACTTGATCGATAAATAGCCTATGACAAATTTTCTAAATTGACATTTGAGTGATTAAACCTTGGAAATAAGTGTCTCTGATTTTTTCTCATCTTATTTAGAAGTCATATCATCAATACAAGTGATTATAAAAATCATCTAAGGTTATTTGGAGCGATTTCCCAAAATGCAAACTTGCATTGCATTTGACTTGAACTTGAACAAGCTAGGGCTTGTATAATTTGATCCTTTTCATGTACCTAAAGCTTGAAATCAATCTTGAACAAACATATTAGATACATATGAATGGAATGGTTAAGTCACTATCAAAATATGGGCAATGTATAACTCTCAAGTCAACGTAAACAACTCCAAAATGTGGGCATATAAAGCAAGGGAGAAATATTGTTTTTATAAAAAATCATCCGGGTACAATTTGTTTTATAGTGCAAATGCTAGATTAATACATCAAATCAAGTTTATTTTATTTTTTTGGATCAATATATATATATATATATGATGTTATATGCAATTCTGTAGTTAATCAATATATATATATATGATGTTATATGATATGATATTCTATAGTTAATCAACTATTATATATATATATATATATAGTCAAGTAGAATGATCTTCTTAGAAAAGGGATCTATTGTTTATGTATAAGTACATACATAACATGTTTGAGTATAGTTTTTCTTTTGGATCCAACAATTTAGCCATTATGATCATATGAATCTTAACCATGATATATGCTTATTCCATATTTACAATGAGAGGGTTGTAATATATTATAAGATAAATAGGCCAAAAAGTAATTAGGTAAAAGACCTGGATGGATTGAGGTGGTGACAATAGCAACCAAATGAAGGAGGTAGTATGAAAAACTCCAAAATGTGAGCATCTGAAGCAAGGGAGAAATATTCTTCTAGTACAAAAACAATTGGGTACAATTTAAGATGGCGTGTTAAAAACTCCAGGAACAGTTACCCCTATGATAAATGTTTTGAGAAAGAACATCCTAGTCCTATGGGTGGCAGGGAATACATTTATAAAGGAGAGAAAATGAGGCACATTATTCTATTTCAAGTATGTCATTAGGAAGTGATTTACTAAATTTTGGGCAAGTTGGTTGTGGTGGTGGCTGTTATTTCTTAGAAGCTCTGTCATAATGGTTTGGTTACCCATGACAACCTTAGAGAAGAGGACTAATAATTACTTTAAGGTGTGTAAAGTTGGAATGCATTTGGTAGACCATTATAGTTGACAGGACATATAGGGATAATACAAACAATAATCGCAATAAATGCACCATGGGAGGTTTCTATGTACAAATCAGATCTAAATACATGATAATAGGGCATGTATAGGGAGGATGGTGAGAATAGGGAAAGAAACAAGACACACTTATCTAATATGCATACAAAGTTGGATGGCATTTGCTCGACCACTATAGTTGAATAATAGTTAGAATAAAAGCATCATGGGAGGTTTCTATGTACAAATCTAAAACTATATCAGATTTGGGTTCAAAAGTGGTAAGAAATATGTGGTTGTATTCACAAAAAGTAAGCATTATCAATGTATTGAGATGTACCCACACTGATATACATCCATACCACTTTAAAAAAGCACACATTGATAAAAACTTACTTATACCAACAATTCAAAAATCCACAACAACATATTGTCAGTGTGTAAACAACAACAACTTATTCCCAAAACAATGTTCACAGTCAAACACAAATGACATGAATGATATACATTGAGTTGTTTTAACAAGTAAACACATTACAAACTGGAGAAAGCGGTAAGTTGGGTTAAATCAAAATGGAGGATTCAACAGAGAAGGCAATACCTAATAATGAACGTGTGTGAGATCTGGAGTGAAGAAGACCATCCACATCGAATGAATCTACATGGATAAATAAAGAAATAAGGAATACATGTCAGTAAAAAAGAGGAGCAAGTGATGTTGAACATATGAAATGTAAGAAAAGAGGATTGCATACCTTTTTAGAAAGATGCAAAGGGCAGAACACACTAGATCACTATCTTCTGTTGTTGCTTCAGAGAAGATGAAGTGGAGAATGGGAAACTAGAGAACATCAGCCTTAAAGACAAAATCGACCAGTTTAAAGGCCATGGAACTCTTCCTATGCAAGCTAGGGTTTCTCCTAGTATCACCCTTCACAAGGCACCATGTGAATGGTCAAATCCGATAGAAAAATCAAGAAGAAAAAAAGCGATAGGGGCATGAAGAGCCAGATGTAACCTATATTTTCGCTGCCTACGACCACCTACTACGACGTGATGGTAGAGGCGAATTGATTCCACAGTGCACTCGCCGTAGTTGGAGTCACTCTTCTCACCTTGAAACCCTAACACCACGCCTTCTTTGTCTCTGTCGATGGGAAGGAGAATAGTGGACCGGGTTGCAGCCCCTGCTTAGCTTACGAAAAGCTTCACACAAGCAGCATGCCTGCACTTGGCCGCCGAAGAATTAATGCCAGTAGTGGGGAGTGGGGGTTGGAGGTCGCAGGAGGATTGGGGACTGACCAGACTGACTTCTCTCCCTCGTTGAATGTGACAACACCAAACCATATTGAGATTTTGCAATCTGCTTGCATCAGGACCAATGATCAAAAGTGCCCTATATTTGGTGGTTTGAGTTACCTTTATTATAATTTTGAAATAACAATCTAATATGTGACTATTTAAGTAACAAAGTGATGTTTTCATATAACTATATAATATTTATGACATACATCTTATAGATTCCTATTTTTAGTATATTATATTTTATCTATTTAAATTTTAACAAATACTAGAACTACAAGCATACACATTATATACTGTATTTTCTTGTCTTACCATTGGAAACAAAATAGAAACACACTAGGGATTCAATTTTCTTAAGTAATAACCTTTTACTTACATATTCATATGTAATACAACCGACAATATAAATAGAAGGTAATATATAGAAGGTAATATACAGAAGGTAACATAGCTAATCAGGAGCATGTGTCCTGATATATAGAAGGTAATATACAGAGAAGCTAAACAATGCACTATAACGAGCTAAGGGCATATTTGGCAGCATACTTCTATAATCCCAGAAAATTAAACATGGGAAGGATTATTAAGCAGTATAGCAATTATGGCTGATATGTGCATGATTGAAATCGAGATTGTGGACTGGAATAATTTTTTAGTTCATTCATACAGGTCCTAAGGTATTTTCTATCATCATCACCACAGTAGTTTTGAGGCTCACGTTTTTAAAGTTCATTCAAGCTGGCTCCTTGCAGCCTTTTTGACAATGGAAGTCGAAGATACCATTTTGTCCCAGAAATTAGTGTAATTACGAGGTACTCTTCACCTTGATACTTTGAAATGTTACTTAAAAGCAGGTCGGCGGAGACATATACCAATTTTACACTGAAAACCTTGCAATGTTACTGAAAAGGGGTGACAGATACCTACCTTGCAAGCAGGTCGACGACTTCCCACAACAGCGGCTCGGCAGCGGCGGCGGAACAGAAGATAGTATGGAGGCTTCGAAGGTGAAATGCGACGAGATCGATGATGAAGTGCACAACTATATAGCAGGCGGGACACTGGTTGCCCTTCCTAGGGTTTACTGCATGACGCTTTGATGCGAGTTGACAACTCGGGAGTAGCTCGACGCTTGCAGACGAGCCACCACAACTTTGCCGCTTGATTGACCTGCTACTCCGCCTACTCCACTGGGTAGAGTTTAGGGTACGCCAGTCACCTGACATGGCTGCCGCTGAAAACGACCGATGGAAACGATGCCTCAGCTTTATTAATGGCGATAATAGTAATGGCGAAGATAGACCACAGAGCTCGTCTCGAGGTCTCGGGAGAGGAGGTGTCGGGAGAGAAGAAAGGATAGACCACACAGTAGAAGGAGCAGGTAGAGGGGAAAGGAGAAGAATTTCGGGATGGGTGTGGGGCGAGGACAGGAGAGGATCGCCTAAACCCGTTTGTGAACCGAAATCCCGCCCCTCGTGGGACTGGGACAACCCGGATTGGGGGGTTCTGTTATCCCATAAAAGAGGATTTTCTGGGTTTTGAACCAAACACGAACCAGCCTTGAACCGACGGTTGTTTGGCAGGGTTGGCAAACCGGGTTTCGGTCCCGTGCCAAACGCACGCATAAGGATTCCAATCAGAACACCCCGGATCAACGTCGTGACATCTCCGACTAATCCCCGCGCCTTACCCACCCCGGATCATCGTTGACGGCAGCGAATTGGAGCAGCGTGGTCATGGGTAACCCTTTCCGTGCTCTTCTCGGAGGAACAGGTGGCGACGAGGGTGACGAAGACGGGGAATCCTTCTCGGTAGGGGATTCTAATGGCGCATTCTCCCTATCCCCCTTGCAGGTAAGACCTTTACTCCGCTACTGTCCCGACTCGTTCCCTCTGTTAGCTAAGTTGTAACTGCATATTCCTCTAAACAGAAAATGTATGCCTTTGCGGCATTTTTGGTTGCTGGGTTGGCCCTCATGCTTCTGGTACGCATCCCGCTTTGTCTCGTCTTATAGCTGATCTTCCTCCCTAGTAACAAATCACAGTTACTATTTGTCTATGAGGAGGATGTCCATGGGATGTTAGTAAATGCTGATGTCGATGTTGTATAGGACTTTGTTTTGCCATTATAAGTATTTCAGCTGAAGCCTGTACGGATCTAACTTCTCTGTTTGCAGTCTTTGCTTGTTTTCTACAGCCCAATAAAGTTTACAGCGCTTTTCACCTTTGGAAACGTATTGGCTGTTGGCAGGTGGGTTAGTAAATGCATGTCTTGCTTCTCATCTGGCAGAAGTAACTCAGTAGTTACCAGAAATGATATTTCTATTTGCGGGTTTCGTCAATCATCTCAAACTTTCACATATCTAATAAGTAGTAACTCAATATTGCAAACTGGGTTAGGAAAGACACAGGAGCGTATTTATTTGTAGATATGGATAAGTCCGGCATATGCAATGCCAATAAATCGAGTTGTGTCATCTATGTAAACAATAAGAAATACGTTGTATTGGGCTTCTTGCATAGAAGAGCAAGCTTCTGTGGAATTCACTTCTGATGATCTATATTAATTATTAACATGATGATGACTGTCCCCTCAGATTTGGCCGCTAACATTCTAGAGCCTGAAGGTGATGGTATCACTAGGTGTACTACTTGTCCTTGACAATTTCTTGTCTATTTATATTTCTTTTTCAACTTCGACATGCTATTTTGGAGCTTCATCCAGTCGCACACAGAAACCACTGGTAGTATCTGTACCTTTTCTTTTGTACATGAATCTGCCCATCATCTAAGCCTCATTTCAAACATCTCTGTTTCGCTACATGGATCCTTCTTTTCAATTTATCTTTCTTACAAGTTGTATCTCATTAAGATGTCAAGAGTCTAGATTTCTACTTGTAGGCTCTTCCCAAGTTAATGTTGTCTAGCCTCCTCTATGCTCAACTCGATAGCATTGCTTCCAAGTTGATGCATTTGTCAGCTGTGAAATGCCCATGTCCATGCCACTTAATACGACCTGTATGTAACTTGTTTTCAATACTCGCCAACCCCACTTAATTTTTTATATCGATATTTCTCAAGCAATCATTCTGTCATCCCATACATCCATCTCAACATTTGCATTTTTCCCACATTCATCTTGCTGATACTTTATTTGTTGAGTCATGACTGCCCTATTCAATCCCCTACAACAAGACTAGCTGTATAGCTATTCTATAAAACTTACTTTTCAATATGAAATGGATCTTCTAATTGTAACCATTTCAAGTCCATTCTATTTCATCCATCCTGCGATAATACTTTGAGTTACAGTGTCCAGAACAACACCATCCAATTGAATTATAGAACCAAGTTATGAATATGCCACATCTTGGTATATCTACTCTATCTAAGTAGGCACCACCATTCACAATAGTAGACTGACCGAAATTGCAATGGATATACATTGTTTCGCTTCCTCTGATATTAAATCCATGAGATTTATTTCTTAATCTAAAGCATTCCCGTGAAGTTCAACTTTAAATTCTTGTCTTTAGTTTCATCAATCAACACATTGTCATTACCAAATACTATACATTAAGGGATATTGTTATGAACATGCTTTTGTCAACTTATCCACAACAAGAATGCATAAAAATGAATTAGAGCCTGACTTTTGATGTATACCAACAATGATAGGAAATCTTGACTCTCCCCACTCGCAGTTGGACTATCATATATGTCTATTTAAAAAACCATGTATTCAATTACGACACTGTTTTTCTTCCAAACCTACCAAAGCACTTTGTTCAGTTTTCTAAAGGGTTTCACTTGAAGTAGGAACTAGGGCTTAGAATAGTCTTGTTGTCTCGGAAGGGAAAATCTTTTCGAGATTAAACTATCGTACTCCTCTTCCAAATCAATGAAAACGTGATGGAGATCTCCTTTGTTTTCTCTATACTTATCGATATACTTTCTTATGGAAAAATTTGTTGTGGGTCTTCCAGGCTTAAAACCATTTGGCTGTTTGATATCTACTTTAAAGATCTTAGTTTTCACTAAAAATCCTCTTCCAAACCTTCACTTGTGACACATCAGCTCAACACCTCTTAGTTTATGGAGTTTTGGGCATTTCTCTTGGTCTTGTAAATAGGGACTATGGTACTCTTTCTCCAATCATTTGACATTTTCTTTATCCTCAATCTTGTTGAAGAAATTTGTTTAACTGCATAACTTCTTTCTCCCCCAAGCTCTTTCATACATCAATAGATATTGTCTGACCCATATGTCTTACTCATTTTCATCATTTTTAGGCATTCTTGACCTTTAATTTTGTTATTTCGTCGAATATAGGTGATCTTTTGTATCCATAGCGTACAATCCATAGAATTAAATGTCCTATTTCGATGCCATATCCGATGGACCAGAAACATAATTTTTTCAAAAATTGGGCCGAAATTTTGATATTTACAGCCCTAGTCATTTCGATGACCAAATAAGTGAATTACATCATGAAAATTGGATATGTGGGGGGGGGGAGTCTCCCACATTTGTAAGTGAAGGAAGCGGAACAATTTGATTGGATTTCAATGGAAAAATGAAGGAATTAAGTTATGAAATTTTGCAAACACAAATGTTTAGACATACACACTAGACTATATAATAAATTTATATGTTTAGTGGTCGATGTGGGATCCATGTCTTGATGAGTGATTGACATAAATGTCAAGTCTGCTAGATGGTTAGACTGTTAAAAGCTTCAAGTTACAACTTAGAATTTAGAACTTACAGTTACAAGTTACAAACTTACGAACCACAACTTGTATAAGTCTAGTGTTAGCATATAACTAGGTTATATGGGACATTTATGCATAGATCCAAGAAAGAACTTTGTTATTTTCAATGTATTTCTCTAGATCTCTATAGAAAATGTAGAAATTGAAAAAGATAATTATATATGGTCTAGGGATAGGGGAACCACACCTTAGAATTAAGAAAAATAGCCTCTACAAGAAAGAGATTAATAAAAATTTCCAAAATACCAAGATGTAGTATTAGCAGCCCTAGGAACAAATTTCTTGAAATATAAGTTGTGTTTTTGTGCCATTTTGCGAAATTACAGCTCAAATTGGGATTTCGCTGCAAAATTTCACCCTGTTTCGCAAAATTTCACACCTAGGGTTGAATTTTTTGCAAAATTACGTCCCATTCACTGCATTTGTGTGCTTCGATGTCCGATTGAAAAAAACAAATTTCGAGCAAAATTTTTCAATGTTGATCAAAATTTTACAGTTTCGATCGAAATTTTGTTCCATGGTACGACCATTTGACATTGTCTGAGGCATGTCCGTTAGAAAGCTTATGAATTTTTCCATTGATTCTTGACAAATCATCATCATCTAAGCCTCAGTCCCAACTATGTTGGGGTCGGCTACATGGATCCTTTGTTTCCATTCAGCTCTATCATGGGTCATATTCTGGTCGAGATGTAGAGATTCAAAATCTCTCTTTATAAGCTCATCCCATGTTAATTTAGGCCTTCCTCTTCTTCTATTAATAGTGCTTGACTCAATAGCATTGCTTTGTATAGACACATTAGTTAGTCTGCGTTGCACATGTCCATAGCATTGATTCTTGACAATAACCATTGAAAATACTTTTTTTCCCAATCACGTTTATAGACTAAATCTCACATGTATGTAAAAAATCCTACATAGAATAATATACATTTTGCCATTGTAGTTTTTTTCCCCTTATGTAACTGTGAAAATTACTATTGGGCCTTGTTGACTTTGATCACTGGGTTGATTGAAGTTGATCACTTTTGGCAGCACAGCCTTCCTTATAGGGGCAGAACAGCAAGCAAGAATGATGCTTGATCCTGTACGAATATATGCTACTATTATCTATGTTGGGAGTGTGATTCTTTCCCTGCTATGTGCTCTTCTGGTATGCACCACTTCTGCTAGTTTTTTTTTGTACTAGGTTCTTACATTGACATGTATGTTCCGCATTGCTTTTTACCTTCCATGCAGTTCCACAACAAGATCTTGACATTGCTGGCTATGATCACCGAGTGTTGTGCGCTTATTTGGTGAGTTCTTATTAAGCCTTTTCCCAGTTATTCTGTGCTAGAAGTAAGCTGTCTATATTTTCTACATTTTGATGGACATCATTGTCGCTAGAATTTGGAAAGTACTTTCATGACAGGAATATAGGTATCTGGGAGCCCACCTAAGAGATACCTAGGTACCTTAAGACATATACTATTAATGACATAGATCCTTTCTCCCTGTCTTTCTTCTTAACTTCAATAGAGTTGCATCTTGCTCACAAGCTTTCCCTATGTTCATCTTTTCGAAGGCCAATAAGATTGAAATGAATTGGCAGGCAACCCTCTTTTGTTGCTGATGAAAAAGGAAGCATACTTTTCATTTAGCAAACCCTTCTTCCATGTATACATGGAGAGGTAAAGGACAAACTTGGACTTCATTACTAAGGAGCCACTCACCTATGCCTATAATAAAAGATACACCCAAAATTTAATTACACTAACCATATTCTCTAGCACTTTCCTTTTAGCTGGTCTGTTTAAGAATTGCACATCAGCTTGGAAATATAGGCCTACACTTAGAAACAAATAATAGATGAAGTCTTCCAATACAAAACTATCCCTAGAATCTCTCAAAGCTCAAACCAAGCATCCCTTTCAAATAAGTAACACCAAAAGCAGGTAATAGACGAGCCTCTCAAACAAGAAAGAAGTGCACTGGGAGTGGTAAATGTCGACAATAGGAGCAAACATCATTTTTTCTGTTAGCATGACTTAGGTCCAAAGAGAATAGGTGGAAAACACCAGTCTGCACACATGACACACTTTAAAAAATGCAGTTGAACTAAAATGATGCTTTGGTATCAATTTATTGCACTTATCATAGCACATGCACACAAGCATGAACAAGATAACTTCAACATAAGCTCCTTGTAGAATTGTGATACTTGCATAACAAAAATAATTTTAGAACAATTTCATTACTTATTTTCCTGTTCTCATTCCTACCTTTCGTCATCTCACTCTCTACATATCTTCCTCCCACACTAAGTTACTAACTATGAAAAAAACTAGCAAGAGATTTGGGTTGACGGGGAACAATGGGGAACTAATTCCCAAAAATGACCAAATTCAGATTATTAAGTCTATCTGCCTAGAAAATAATACCCTACAGATGGTATTTATGGGATTCAAATGAAATCTTAATGGCATGACATCTGCATATTATTTCCTATTTAACAATCGAATCAAATAACGAACTGACATAAAACTCAAACTTGCGATGAAGTCTCTAGAATTGAAGTATAAGTCCAGGCAAATAACTAATAAGTCCTTGAACTAACTGGAATACCAAAATTGAATAACAACTAGCTGACTAGACCTATTAGGTTCTCTTTGGAGAACCTTTCTTACGTCATCTCCCCCTGTCTTTGAAAGACGAGCGTCTAGTGAGTCCGGTGGGACAATCGGGTCCTAGTTCACATTGCTACGATGGAGCAAGGATGCTGTACACATGAATGTGAAGTTGGAATGACTGGTCATTGTACATATGAATTTGAAGTTAGAATGACTGGTCGATGTGTCATCATGGTTAGAACTCGAAACTGCGGTGTAATGTAAGCCCTACTGGAGAAATATATGAACACAACTAACGACATATGGAAATAACTCATTCTTCAAGTGTCTTTTACTGACATGGTACAACCTTTTTGTAGGCGCATAAAATATGGATAAGTCATGATACACACAACATCACATTGTAGGGAAGGCCGATAAAATCAATCAAGGACAAGAACAATGGTCTTATTCCTACCAAAATGACTAGCTAGGCCACTGACATGTAACTCCCAAACAAGAAAAAGAAAAGAAGCATTGGGAATACATAGACGGGTAGCACAGAAGAGGAAGCCCTCTAAGTACAAATTAGAAGAACATGTAGAAAATTTCTCAAGAAGCACCAAGTAGATCACTCAAAGTCAGGGCAGGAGGGGTATTGATCCTTTAGACGGTCAACTATGGCAACTTCAACGCTCGTAGATTGGTCATACACCGGCTCAAAGCATCACTACCTTGTTCTCAACAACATAACAATGTTTGAGAATAAAGGTGTGTCCCTGAAGAAACTACCATCACTTGGCGTAGACACTCGAGCTCTTTTGGGAGTTTAGGAAGCGCAAAGCGTGATTATCAGACCACATGCTGATTTTCTTGTGCAATAGATGGTGCATGCGATGAAGAAAAGGCCGAATGACAACATAGAATTCCTCGTCGTAAGTGGAATATTTGTGCTTAGCGTCAATGAGTTTCTCGCTGAAAAAGGCAATGGGATGGCCTTGTTGACTCAACACACCACCAATTCCTACACCTTCAACACCTCAAAAAGAAGATTAAAATTAGGAGGGCGAAGAACATGGGCTTTTGTCATTTTCTTTTTGATTTCTACAAAGGCTCGTGTAGCAGGTTTGGTCCAAATCAATTTATCATGTTTGAGAAGTTCCGTGGGTGGAGTCATGATCGTGCTAGAACTCTGAATGAAGTGGCGATAGAAGGTGGCTAGCCCATGGAAAGTACGAAGCTCAGAAATAGTCATGGGTTCTAGCAACTCTGCGATGGCTCTAACTTTCTCAAGGTTGGCAACAACCAACAGTTGAAATGATGAAACGTAGGAAGACGACCTAATTTTGAAGAAAGAAACACATCTTTAAGTTGATGTACTATTTTTTCGGAGAAAGTGTTTCAGAAACAAGACGAAGATGTGCAATTTGGTCTTCCTTGGTTTTGCCAAAGAGCAGAATGTCATCAAAATAAACCACTAGAAACTTTCTAAGGAATGGTTGAAGAACATGGTTCATGACTTGTATGACTAATGGCATTGTACAAGCCTAAGGGCATGGCCATTTACTTATATTTAATTGGGAAAGCTAAATTCCGTTCATGCATCTCCTTGATGCAAATTTGTTTGTAGCCGTTGTGTAATTCTTTCTTGGAGAACTATTGGGACACAATCAACTTATCTAACATGTCATCAAGTGTAGGATTAGGAAAACGATGCTCGACAATGGTTCCGTTGATAGGTCGATAATCGAGCCACCTTCTCCAACTACCATCCTTTTTGAGAGAGGAGAGCAAGAATGCACGTGGGCTCTTTCTCTCATGAATGAAACCCTTGGGAAGGAGGGCATCAACCTGGTGATTCAACTAAATATGTTCTATCAGGTCATGCGATATTGTGAGCGATTGGGGAGGGTGAACTTGGAATCAAATCAATCTCATGCTGAATATCATGGGAAGGTGGGAGCTCATCTAGATGCTCATAAGGTGTTATGTCCTAGAAGTTGTCCAAAAGGTGAACAAGTTTGGATAAATGAGGTAAAAATCAGGGGAAGTGGTAGCTTCCTTGATGTACAAAATGTACATATTTCCTGATTAACGATTGCATCCTCCATTTCTCTATGAGTGAAGAGGTATGGCAATGGAGGAGCAAAATGCTTTTTTTCTTCGAGTGAACAAGATACGACGAGGGGAAAGTCAGATGTTTTTACCCTTGTGCCGGGAGATGTAAATGTTTGATTGATCCTCATTGCGAGCATCCATGTCCATGGTTATCTAGGCGGCTAGGCGGTCCCTTTTTCAAGGGGTGCCAAAGGACGCCTAGACGCCTAGGCATTTTTAGTATTCTTTTACATTCATATAGTAAAATTTCATATATATATATATTTAGCAATATTCAAACAGATACATTACTGTGTATATTTCTAATGGCTATATCTATGTTGTAACAATTATTACGTGACCTAAATCAAACCTAACTTGACTAAAGTCTAAATGAGACCTTATTGGCTCTAATTTGACCTATATTGGATCTAATCAAACCTAATTTCACCTAAATCTAACCTAATTTTGCATAGCATAAACTTATCAGACATTAACTTTCTCTAATTTAGCCTATATTTACCTAAATGAGACCTAATTTGGCTAGATAAGACCTAATTTTCTCAAAGCAGACCGATTTTCCCAAAGTCAGACATATTTTCCCCAAATCAGACCTAATTTGCTCAAACTTGACATGATTTGGCCTAAATCAGACCTAATTTTGGTTAATATGATTAAAATAGGTCCTACTTCCCCTAATTTACCCTATATTGACCTAAATAAGACCCAATATGGTCAAATTAGACATAATTTCCCCAATTAGATGTATTTCCCTCAATTCAGACATGTTTTCCCCAAATAAGACCTAATTTGCCCAAATTTGACATGAGTTGGCCTAAATCAGGCCTAATTTTGCATAACATGAACTAATTAGACCTTACTTCCCCTGATTTATCCTATATTGACTTAAATGAGACCCAATTTGTAGAGTTCAAACCGAATTTCCCCAATTTAGACGTATTTCCCCCAAGTCATACCTGTTTTCCCCAAATCAGATCTAATTTGCCAAAATTTGACCTGATTTGGCCTAAATCAGACCTATTTCAACCTTAAAATGACTCACGATGATCTAATTTGGCCAAAAATCTAAACCTAATTCATGCAAATCTAGCCTTTAAGTGGCTTAGATTGGGCCTAAATGGCCTTAGGCACTCACTTTAGGCACTTAAGAGGCTAGACACCTAGTTTGAGGCGCCCTACCTAGCACCTAGGCGGTGCTTTATAACTAAGTCCAAGTAAAAAATCCAAGATTCACTGAGAATGACATGGCCAAGATCCATGGATACAACATCAAACCAAACATGATCAGAGTAAGTGCCCAAGGTGAGTGACACAAGACACTATTGGGTTATCGTTAAGCTCATCTGATTGAACCAGTGAACGTCGTGAGGTTTGGGGTTCAAGACAAATGTTTAGGATGTTTGAGGCCTTGTGAGAGATGATGTTTTGTGAACTGCCATTGTCAATCAAGAGTTTGCAACTTTTGACGGTGTGTTTGAAGTTTGTCTGGAAAGGTGCAATCCCATTTTCTATTCATCGCCGTAAGATGGAGTGGCAAGAACACCCATGACCTACGGTTAAGACGCAGGTCTTCATAATAGGTTCATCATTAAACGACTTAGATGCAAGTAAACATTCTCATACTCAGTTGTGTCATTATGAGGAGTGTCTTCATGAAAATCATATGACACAAGCAAAGAACATCGAGGCATTGAGATGCAAGGTGGTTCAGGTTGTGGCAATGTAAAAATTCATGCCCCATACGAGTAAGATGAGAGGAGGAAGCCACAAGTTCATTGCCCTACTTGGAAACATGGAGAGATGGTTGGGAAACAATGTGGTGGGAGGTGGGGTAGAGGTGGCACAACTACATTGCTCAAAGGGTAAAACGAAGGGCCGCGAGATGTAGCTTGTAGATAACTTTCTACCTTTTGGGCACGACGAAACACATAGTGTAAGGAGTCATACTGTTGTAGTTTGATCTTTTGTTTCATATTAGGGTGTAGACGTTGCACAAAACAAGCGGCCAATTGCCAATCGGAATTATTGCAAAGGTTTTTAGCTTCCTCGAATTGTTGCATGTACTCTTGAACATATGCTGATCCCTAAGGGTTCATCCAATCAGAAGGAATTTGCCTTTGATATTGGGAGGACACTAGGGCTCACGTAACTTACTCTTCATCTCATCCTAAAAGAGGATGGGAGTTGACCTAGACGCTCCATGTTGCAGACACCTTGCCAATATCAATTCACAGACTCTTTGAATTTAATCTTAGCAAACCTAATATGTTAGATGTTTGTCATGTTGTACTAGTCAAACGAGTCTTACAAAATGACAATCTAATTGAGAAACACTTTGGGGTAAAATTTTACATCAAAAGTCGGTGAATCTATCTTAACTCGTTGGGGGTGATATGGTTCTGAGCAGTGGATAAAGTCCTAGGTGATATTGACCATAAGGGTAGTTGGAAAAAGTAGGTCCACCAGGGATACCATGGTAAATATCATGGACGGGGGGATGAGGACTTGGAAGACTCATGGGGGGTTGATGGAGAGCGATCTGTGTTGCTGGCTGGTGATGCGGTTTCTAAGAAACATGGACATTGAGACAGACACGACATCAGCCATGACACTTTTTTTACACATATATATGTATTTATATTTATGTATAGAAATATCCAGTCATGGAAACTCAACTATGGAGTTCATATTTCATTCATTGATAGACAAATTCATCTATAAAATTGTTAAGATAGTTATTTTATATCTTGTTTTATTTCATTATGTATTTTCTCTATTCTGCTGGACCTCCATGTTATTGTTCCTATTCAATTCTTAATAAAAGGAAGGGGAGCACGTTGCTTCTTTTCATGCTGCAATTGCGACGCTCACATGGTATCAAAGCAAGTTCCATCCTAGGGAACTGTGCCCTAATCTCTCTCTCCATATCCCGCGCAAATTGACCACTGTTGCCGCCGGTGACAGCGAACAACGACCGCTGTAGCTGGCCAGTAGCAACCACCAACCGACAAGTTAGCAGCCGCCGCCGCCGGTCGCAACAACAACCACTGGCCAGAAACAGTAGCTTCCGACGCTGCCGGCCAGGAGCAATAGCCGCCGGCGACCCAGTTGACGGCTCACGATGGGGTTCTAATTTTCACCCCAGAGGGTCTGCGGTTACAGTTGCTTCTTCTTGATGACACCTCCCCCATGTGTGATTAAGAAACTCTTTGTTGGGGGCAGTGTTCTCATATGCCCCGCATGAGGCCGCTTATGCGGCCCTCAGCCGCTCCGCATATAACTATGCAGTGCTATTTTTGGGTATGGACCGAATATGCAGCATGCGGTCCGCATATGCAACCGCTTAGGCTCCGCATTTCATTTG
The DNA here is from genome assembly GCA_963693085.1 of Alisma plantago-aquatica. NCBI lineage: Eukaryota > Viridiplantae > Streptophyta > Magnoliopsida > Alismatales > Alismataceae > Alisma > Alisma plantago-aquatica. The sequence continues at coordinate 1,109,027,192 of OY856412.1, forward strand.
GTGATTTAAGTAAAAAAATAAATAAAACCTCAAATAAAACCAACCAAATTAAATGACAACTTCTATATAGTTGGTTTTAGATCATATATTGAAATTTTGCTACCTCAAAAATAATTCTATTTTGAATGAGTGGTGCAAGATATATTATTACATTTTATAATTGTCAATGTTTCATTATGCTCTTTCCTTTGCTCTTTTTTTCTCTTCTATTTGGTAAAATTAGAACATGTTGCACTTGCAACAGTTCTTATTTTGTCTTGTATAAAAGGGGAATCTATTGTAGATATTGATTGGATATGATACTTTCTTTTATGAAGTATCAAATTTGTGTGTTGCCTAGGGAGTAATTTATATTCCCTATAATTTTTTTCTTCTCTATTTATTACTGACTTGATTTCTTCATATCATTTTGATGTTTTGTTTTTGTTTTTGATGTTCTTTTTCTATTTCTACTTTGAACTACCATGTGTTGTGTTACTGTGGTTATTTTTATTGTGTTCATTTAATAAATGTTCCGCTATGAACTGCATGTGTTAGTGTGTTGTGTTACTTGTATATTCTAGTGCAATATATAAACTTAGGGTTTTGTTGATTGATTTTTCTTCTTGATGATTGGAAAATGTGTTTCTTCTTCCATGATGTAATGATCCGTCGATACATTTTGGGCTATTAGGCTACGAAACTAGATAGTATGAAATTTATGATTATGATTATATTTTTTTAATTAAATATATGTATAAAATATAGGATTTAAAAAAAAAAATCTAAAAACGCATATGCCCCGCCTATGCTCCCGCATTTCGCTTATACTCTATGTGGTACCCTGACCGAACGCATACCGCATAACGCATTTCAGAACATTGGTTGGGGGTTGTGGATGCGTCAGGTACACATCTCTAATTTTGAATCTTGACGTGTATTTCTCTGTCACTCTTGTCTTCCTCGTGACGTGTATCTCTCTGTCACCTCTCTTGTCTTATATACGCGTGTATCTCGACCGTCTAGATCAACCCAATATCACATCCTAAATCATGGAGGACACTAAGGCATCGATTGCCTACAACAAGGTGTCACCAATCCCCTTCATCAAGTTGAACGACAAGAATTATTTACTGTGGATGAATGCTGTCCATACAATATTGGAGTCTCGTGACAAGGCAAAACATGTTGATTCTGATCCTCCTGCAACCACTGATAAAGGCTATTCCGATTGGAAGCATCATAACAGTTTGGTGAAGACATGGCTGTGGGGGAGCATGAAATCTAGAATTGCTGCTAGGTTCATGATGTACACCACTGTTAAAGAAATATGGGATGCAATTAAGAAGCTTTATTTTCAATTGAAGAACGCTCTTTGTCAGTTTATGATATATGACCGCTTGTTTGTAGAATGACAAGGAGACAAACCATTGGAAGAGTACTTTGGGGTGATCCAAGCTCTTGCTTAAGAATTGAGCTTTTATCATCCAATGACCATTTAAGAACAAGTCAAGGTTAGGGATGATTTAGTCACAACAAAGTTCTTATCCGACATGAGTTCTTCATTCAGTTTATGCAATGTTATCTTGGCTATTGACAAACTTCCCAGTTTGGAGGAAGGTTATTCACAAATTATGCAGTCCAACTTTGAGCCAGTTAATTCTACAGTTGTTCCTTCTCTTGGAGAATCTCATGCATATGTTGCTACTGCAGTTAGAGGGGGCCGTACAGTAACTGGCCGAAGAGGTGGCACACGACCTAAGTACACTTTTTGTGGCCGTATGGGACACACTGTGGAGAAAAGTTAAAAGAAGCATGGTAGACCTTCTGCGCCATCACTGGGGATAACCAACTTTACTGCCAGTACTGAGTTCTCTGAGCCTCCTGCTTCAAGTTCTGGTATCTCTTTTACCAAAGAGGAATATGATAGATTCATTTTGGCTACCCAACACCTGAGTACATGCTTTTCTTCTTCTTCAACCAACTTGGCATCTACTATTGGTAATCAAGCTGCTTCTTTACTGGCTTCCGGTTCCTCTCCTTCATGGGTGGTTGACTCTGGAGAGCTTCACATCATATGACTGGTATGAGGACACTGCTTCATTCCACTGACACAAATTCCACACCAGTCTGTGACATTAGCAGATAGATCAGTGCGAAGAGTGTTAGCTAGTGGATCTGTTTCCTTGACTTCTAATATTGACATTCAATCTGTACATTATGTGCCTGTATTTCCATTTAATCTTCTTTCCGTTGCCGAATTGATTGATACTATTAAATGTACAGTGACATTTGGTCCTTAGTCCTTACTTTGTTTTACAGAATCTCAAGAGTTTGAGGACGATTGGTAGGGGGCCTAGGAAAGGTGATCTCTACCTCTTTCATGGTGCAAGTCTACCTCGTCAAGTATCTTGCCTATGCTGTCCTTTTGAGTGGTTCTCCCTTACTGTGGCACGACAGATATGGTCATCCTTGTCTGGAGACTCTGCGAAAGTTAGAGCCTATGTTATCACATGTCTTCCTTAGAGTGTCAGTCATGTCAGTTGGGCAAACGTCATAGGATGTCATACCCCAGTCGTGTCAATAAAAGGGCCTTACGCCCCTTGATTTGGTTCACAGTGATGTCTGAGGTTCTGTAAAGGAAAGCAGTTACAATAGATATCGATATATTATTACCTTTGTGGATGATTTTTCTCGTATGACATGGGTGTATCTGTTGAAAAGTAGAGAGTCTGTGCTGTCCATTGTTACAATGCCCTGGGAATATGTTCAACATGCTATGGCTGATTTTTGTAGTTCTTTAGGAATGGTGTATCGTACGTCTTGTCCTCACACCCCACAACAAAATGGGGTGGCTGAGAGGAAAAATCGTCATCTCCTTGATATTGCCAGGACAATTATGTTCCAATCTAATGTCTGTAAAAAGTTTTGGTCTGATGCTTTACTCACTACATGCTTTCTTATTAATAAACAACCTTCCTCTCTTTCTCTGTTTGCGCCCTAATGATGAGCCGTTCCTTGTTCCTCTTAGAGTGTTTGGTTATGCCTCTTTTGTTCACAATTTGATCCCAAGGCGGATAAATTATCTCCTTGGTCAGTTAAGACTATTTTTCTTGGGTACTCTTAACAACAATAAGGGTTACAAGTGCTACTGAGCCCTAGCAATCGTCTTATGTTTGTGTCTAGGGATGTCACCTTCCACGAATCAACTCCATATTTCCCAAGTGCTCACAGTAAGGGGGCGCAATTGTGTGAGAGAGTGCCACCACAAATAAGTGAGAGAGTGCTACCTATTATACTTGAGGATACCGTAATTCAGGAAGAACCATATAGAAATGTTCCATCCTCTGCTCCTTTGATTCAGCAATACTCACAGGTGTATCACAGATGAGGACGACAAGACCGTGATGAGGTAGTGACTCCACTCCCTGAGCCTTCACTATCTTCCTCTACTCAAGAGATTCCTAAAGATCCATCTAATCTTAATGTTCCCATTGCTGTTTGCGAAGGTATTTGTTCTTGTACTATTCGTCATCCTACTGCGGGTGTTTGCTGTCTATCCAATTTATCTAACCAGGCTCGCTCCTTTGTTCTTGGGATTGATTCTGTGACTATTCCAAAGAACCATATGGATGCATTGAAGGACAATGGGTCGCTACATGCTATGAACTCTGAAATGTCTGCGCTTCTAAAGAATGATACATGGGAACTTACTAATTTTCCCTCAGATAAAAATGTTTTAGGCTGCAGGTGGGTCTTCACTGTCAAGCATAATCCTAATGGATCGGTAAAAAGATTGAAAGCTAGATTGGTGGCAAAAAGATACACTCAGACATATGGGGTTGGTTGTTTTTGAAACCTTCTCACCTGTAGCTCGTCTTAATTCTCTAGCAGATAATTACTTCTCTTGCAACCACATTTGTTGGCCATTATTTCAACTCGATGTAAAAACTCCCTTTCTACATGGTGATCTACAAGAAGAGGTGTACATGGAGCAACCTCTTGGGTTTATTGCTCAGGGGGAGTTTCAGAAGGTGTTCAGACTGAAGAAAGCCATTTATGGGCTAAAACAATCTCCTCGGGCTTAGTTTAATAAATTTAATGATATTGTCTTATAGATGGGTTTCTCACGCTCTCTGACTGATACTCCTTGTTTTATTCCAGTCATGGTTTAAAATTTCGATTTCGACGCCGTTTCCGATGGCTCGGAAACTGAAATTTACAGAAATTTCGACGTTTACGCTTATTTCGACACAAGATTTTGACACAAGATTTCGACAACCAAATAAAGGAGTTAAGTCACGAAATTTTATCAGGATGATTTACATACATAAATACAACTATTTATGCAATAAATTCATATATTGATCTTGGTGGGGGTGTCCTACACGTGTGAAAAGATTGAAAACTGTTTCGAAGGGGATTTCGATGACATTTTCAATAACATAATGAAAGAATTAGTTTATAGGTCATCTCATTAATAATCATATTTTATCCATTATCTTGACAAATGTGATACATATCAACTCAGATTTGTAAACGGATTGTAGTTATATGTAATTTATAGCATAATTTCATAGATCTTCAAGTTTAAGTTGTAGTCTATCACTTGCAACTTGCACTTCGGAGTAATCTTTTGACAAGTAGAAGAAATAGATGTAGATGGAAAGGAGAGAGAGTAAACTTACCTTAGATCCGAAGAACAAAACCTTCAAGAGCAAGAGAATGCATAAAAATCACCATAGAAGTAATTATGTAATCATCCAAGTGCAACAGGATTTGGGCCGTTGATTTACGAAATTGTGAATCCATTTCGGTTGTGTTTCGCGAAATGCATGCCCAAACTGGCCTTTTTTCAACAAAATTGCTGTATTTTGTCAAAATTTCGAACTCCTTTTTGAAATTTCTATCGAAACTTTGAATTTTTACTTACCAATTCCTGGACGTGTGCATTTCTCTGTCTGATACCCGTCGAAATTGGAATTTCAAAACTTCGACCGAAATTTTGAACCATGATTCCAGTACATCCAACGGATCCATTGTTATTGCTATGTATGTTGATGATATTGTTATTACTGGCAGTGATTCTGTAGGCATATCTAATGTGAAGGATGGACTAAAAAGGCATTTTCATACAAAAGATTTGGGCAAGTTGAGATATTTTCTCGGAATTGAAGTACTTCGCTCAAATAGAGGTACAAATTTGTCTCAGAGGAAATATGTTCTTGACCGTCTTCATGAGACATGAATGAGCGAGTCAAAACTTGTTTTTACTCCTATGGACTATCATGTGAAGGGAAATGTAAATGATTCTAACTATTCTGATCCTGGATATTATAGGAAGATAGTTGGAAAATTGATATATTTGACAATCACTCGCCCCGATATCTCCTTTGCTGTAGGAGTGGTAAGTCAACACACGAGTTCACCTAAACAATAACATTGGACAACTGTTTGTCGCATTCTGTGGTATTTGAAAAGAGCACTTAGGAAAGGAATTATATATTTCAGACCAGAGAATCCTAGTTCTACACTTGTTCTTATTGGTTATGCAAATGCTGACTGGGCTGGAGATCATAATGATAGGCGATCTACATCTGGATACTGCACTTTTTTGGTAAATCATCTCATCACCTGGAAAAGAAAGAAGCAAAATGTTGTGGCTCATTCTAGTGTAGAAGCTAAGTATAGAGCAACCACTCATGATTGCTGTGAATTGTAATGGATCCAGTATGCTCTTTCTAAATTAAAAAAATATCGTAGCATCCCATGTAGAGCTCATATGTGATAATCAAGCTGCTATTTATATTGCCAAGAATCCAGACTTTCATGAACGCACTAAACATATATAAGTGGTCTGTCATTTCATCAGAGATAAAATCAAGAACAAAAAGGTCGTGACTCCTCATGTCAAATATGGAGATCAACTTGCTGATATGACACCCTTACCAAGCCATTGGGTTCAACAATGTTTCAGAATCTTAGCAACAAGCTGGGCATACATGATGTGTACGCTCCAGCTTGGGGGGGAGTGTTAAGATAGTTATTTTGTGATCCATAGTTTTGTATTATTAGAAATTATTAGCCTATTTAGTTAGTAGGTTAATTAGTCTATTATGTACATGGGCCTGTTTGCCTTGGCCCATTAGGGTTTAGTCTGTTTCCTTATACTCACCTGCTCTCCTATATATAGGACAAGGGTGTACATATCTATATACATCATTACAATGTCCCACACACTTGTCAACATGGTATCAGCGTGTGCCTTGGGAACTTAACCCTAGCCACCTCCGCTTCCCTCTCCTCTCTCCAGGCTCGCTTCCACCTAGCCACCACCTCTCTCTCTTAGAGAGAGTTACAAAGGGAGATAGCCCGCCCGCCAAGCAAATCCCGGCCTCCATTGCTTCTCTCCCACTTTCTTAATAATCTAATCTTCATCTATTCACCGACGCCATCCTTTTCGGCCATCTATGCTTTTCGATCCACAATCAAAGTAGCCATCGAGCCTCCCTCGTGGCCTTCATTGTCAAATCGTCAGTTTCCCCAAGTTCTCCTTACGTAGCCGCCGCCATCGAAGCAACCACGCCAACGTACATCTGCCTTCTGCTCCAGCAATCGTCTCCAACAACTGCCACCATGTTCACCGCCTTTTGTTGTGCCACCTCTGAGTGCAACAATCGCATCCGCCCATCGCTCCACTTCTCGGGACACTGGACGACGCTATTTCCTGTCCAGTTCGGATCATGGTCAAGCAAGGAGCCCCCACCACTTTCATGTTTACATGATCTACATGAGTACAAAAGACATAGCTAATTCCCGTCAACCCATGGTGCTAATTCTTGGGATTCTGTCCCCTTGACGTCGCTAATTCCCGTTAGATCATGCTTCAGTGGCATCCTACACGGCGTGTGCAGTCCATAATTCACTTGGCGGTACAAAGGTTCGTCCAGATCGAAAGTCACACGACATGTTGGCCAACCAATACGACGTATCAGTGGGAATCTGTCATCTTCAAGTTTGCCCAGATCACAAGTTACACGGCATGTTGGCCGCCCACACGACGTGTCGACGGAGTCTGGTTTACGCCTTCGACATCTTACACGGCGTGTTGCAATGTGTCCGTAATTTTTGAGCAAAGGAGCTACACAGCGTGTCATGTCAGCAACCTCACACTCTGTCATTAGGAGTCTGCCTCTCACCCCCGACAATCTACACGACATGTGCACACCCTACACGACGTGTTGAAGACCGCCTGTTTTAAATACAAGTTATGACGTTCTTCAAAGGTCTATCTCTTCTCTAATAACAAATGATAATCAAATCCTATTATTTTTTTGACCTAACTCAATTATTTTTTTCGGGGGCTCCGCCCCTGCATCCTTTTTGGGTCAAAATAGATCCATTTCATTTTTCTATCCGGATCTTATAATCGGGTTGTTTTGCATATTGACTCCGGTCATCGGTGTTCCTACTGAGATCCAATCCGGTAGTGCCATTCCTTTTCTTATTGAGTTCCATTCGGGTAGTGTTCCTACTCTTTCTACCGAGTTTCCATTCCAGTAGTATTATGTTATATATTTTTCCTTTCCTACCTTCCCACCCATTATGTGTGCGTCTTTCCACGTGCTGGGGGGTCACATGTCTCTTTCCCACGCCATCTACTCATTCTCTTCGTAGTTGGTGTGCGGGGGGGATATAGAGGAGAGGGAGAGTGTGAGAGAGGATGGTATGAGGAGAACATGAGAGAGAACATATGAGAAAGATAAAGAGATGAGATATATATTCCAGGCTATCTTCATGGAGCTTCGTGTTTTTAGTACATCCGCTTTCTTGATTTTTTGTGGCGCGTCATTCCCACTTAGCATCACTTTACATGTGAGACAGTGTTGAAGGATCTCACAGTTGCAACATTGACACCAAGCCTTTTGCGTTCTTACCGCATTATATATGTCAGGGCAAGAGCTGTTATGGCTAATTCCGGCCTCTAGTTCCTTTCGGTATTGATGACGTTTCAATTGATCATTCTCGCTGCATTCCCATGAGACAAATGGTTGCTTCTTCTTCAGATTTCTCCGAAGCTCATCATCTTCCAACCTGTGCATTCTGTATCTATAAGGATTTTCATCCAAATTTGTCCTTCACAGAGATACTTCGTTACGTCTTGTTGCATCTTCTACTGATCTTTTTCGGCTTATCCTTGACGATGCCTTCATTCCTATCAAGACCCTAAGGTTCATGCGCTAGAGTTATTGAACCAGTATGCCAGTCGCCAACACCTCGTCCAGCTCGTGTTCGTGCCACGTTATGCACGTCTATGGTCTTCTACGCTAATTCCAGTTGGCTACACTTCTCAGATGATTTGAAGACACCACTACTGCTACTTCGACATTGTGCCTTCACGTTTCTGCCGCGTTAGGTATGCAGGATGTGTTGATCGTGCGCTTATTCCACTCACACATTCTCTCTAGTGAAGATGGCATAGTCGTAGGTACTTTGGATCGTCTTCTCTAGTTTGATTGTGGCGAGATTCTACTGTGGTGTTCAAACTCCATATATCAAATGTTCTTCATTCCAGATGCACTTCAAAAGACCTTCTCCAAAGCTCGTGCATTTCCAACCTGCAGAAATCAACTCAAAAGAGGCGTCATCATATGTTTATTTAGGAAGTATTGTTTAAGAGGGAGTAACAATTTTTGTATGGGGAGTGACACTTAACATTTCTATCTTTTATCATTTAATTGAGTCATGTAACTCCAAGCTTGGACATGTGTTCACCCATGCTCCAACTTGAGGGGGAGTGTTAGAAAGTATTAGCCTATTTAGTTAATAGGTTAATTAGTCTATGATGTACATGGGCCTGTTTGCCTTGTTGCAATTGCCTCCTCCTATAGATATGACAGTGTACTAATCAATACACAACGATTACAGTGTCCCACACTTGTTAACACATACAAACCTATGAAGGCAATAAATTTATATTTAAAGGCATTAGACATCATTTTCAAAGCCAAAATCTCAAGAAACTACATCATCATCATGAAAGAAGCATCACCCAACACCTGTACATAGCTATGCTAAAATAGAAACATCATCATCATGATTATCAACCTCATCAGTGAACAACATAGACCCCATCTCAGGCTCATCAAGTAATAGATCAACCACCTCGAGAAATCTAACACCTTCAACTGAATTAAAGGCTACATCTTTGTTTCTCCTTCATTGCATTCTTGTTTCTTCCTTGATAAGAGGTGGAGATTGTTGCAGACAAATACTAGATCCTCTCATTGCAAGAGGAAGAACATGGCTGTTTTTTTTCCGGAAAACAATACAAATAAATCAGTATCTAGCTTGCTCCTTGTCTTGAATAAGTAATGCCTTCAGCTCATCCAGACAAGTCTGTGAATGGAAGCATGCTCCAGGAATCTTCAGAAACCACTTTGCTAATTTATCTGCTAAACGATTAGCTTCTCTCCTCACTTTGGTGAAAGTTATAAAGTTAAAAAATTGTCTTGAAATATTAATTCTTTAGACAAGATGCAGGTATTTAGGAAGGGCTATGTTGGATGTTCTCGAGAAAACTGACTGATATCACCTCACAATTCATGTACAAAGCCTGCTTTGCTGCTTGTAAATCCCTCAGGATAGCAAGAAGCTCCCCTTGCAGAGGATCGTACCTATATGTGCGGCATGGACCTCCAATGATCCAATCACCATTAGCAGATCTTTTGATATAGCTTGTGCTAAGCATATGATTTGAGGCACATAAAGTATCTACGCTTAGTTGAAATATATCAGGTTGGGGTGGTGCCCAACTGACCTCTTGCAGTATTACCCTCGCGCATGGGGTTACAGGTTTAGGGTTCCATCCAACAGTATTGCTTCTCTCAGTGGTTCTAATATTCAGGATCAAATCTGTTATGGTCAAGGATGAGCTGTTGAAAATTTTCATATTCCTTGATTTCCATGCTTTCCAACATGCAACCATGAAAGTGATATTCCAGTTGGTAATAGGCATACCTTTCTGTACGTTAGCTTTGATCCATTTTTTAACATTAAGAGTGTTAAAGAATGAGGCATTCAAATCCGAGTTGAGTAACAACCACATGTGTTTACTCCTGAGGCAATCCCTGAAGGCATGAAGACTTTTTCAGCTGACGAGTTACATATTTCACACCTGTCCTGATCATTCATAGGTTGGCTTTTCCTCAAGGTATTAGTGAGAAGTCTATCATGATTAAGCAGCCATAGAAAAGTTTTGATACGAGGCTGAGCCTTTTGTTGCCAAACAATGTCCCAATCATCATGAGAGGGCATCAACCTGGGACTGATCATGCTGTTATACATTTATTTTTGAACATGGCTGTTGAACTAGTCTCTTTGCTAGATTTTTGAAGATTTTAGATTTTCTTCATGCACAAGCCAACAAATATGTGGCTCCATCACCTCCCTATCTATTATTTATTCAAATCCCCTAAAATCTTTAGTTAGAGAAGAAAACTTAGCAAACTCAATGTTCACTAGGCAACCCTCCTCTTGAATAGGAAAATATCGTTTTAAACATATAACTCTTTCAATTGAGATTTTCGTATCCTGATTTGCAGCAACCCTAGTTTGATCCGCAATCAACTAACAACCATTATAGTACCTATAAGAAAGTAGATAATACAAATGTAAGAGTGTTGATTGTAAATTTATAATAAACAAGCGATATTCAACATAGATAACTTTTGATAAATATGTTTACCTAATGTTTATAGAATGACCCATACAATGCAGAGGAGTGTTTTTTTTTTTGTCTGGCCACCAAGATCTTGTGAACAAAATAGACACTAGAGTCCTCTTGATAGTTTTTCCTCTTATGCTTGTAGATGCTAGTTTTTACTTTTTCAATCATCCTACAAGTCATACACCAAATGCCAGCATGACTTATTGTTGTTAGTTGCACTCAACATGTCTAAAAATGGGCTCAGTGAAAGACAAAATATAATCAACTTTCAAATGTCGACTATCATTGTCTTTGACAGATTGGGCCCTAAGAACGTCATCCTCCCTAAATAGGGCCCACTTCTCACTGACCACCATGTTTTCAAGACTTGTTTGTATGGCCTTTAGCCTCTTGAGCATCACAATTATTGAGGCAAATCACGTCTGCAGCAATAACCATCTTCAAATTTACAAATTCATTGAATATAGCAAGTCTCGTTGAATTGTACATAATGAAATTGCAAATGAAAGATGCATCAACAACAACATCAGTAATCTAGGAACAGTCTTCAATATTATATTATTTGACTCACTACTTTTGTGGCACAAATGTTCTTCAAAGCAAGTGCACCACACATGGAGTCTAAAAGATGTGAGGATAGTCAGCCTTATATAGGTAAGCCAACCTCCCGACAAACAAGGGCATTGTCGGTGATGATCTGAACCACATTAGCGATCCAACTTCTTGGATGCATTGTTTCATTAGATTTGTGATGTAGTACTTGTCTTTGTACTCACCCTCACAGTTAACGACCTTCAAGAACAACCCACTCTTAGACACTTCTTGAATTAATTAACGGCCTCCTATGAGCATTGGTCCAACCATCACAATCAAGATTCACACCCAAAGACTTCTAAAATCACAAACAAGACTCACATCCAAAGCCTTCCAATTAGCCTTTATTGGCTCAAGCTGCCTCTTAATGTTAGCCCTCTTCCTCTATAATATAGTGGTCCTTCACAAATTGTAGCCATGAAGAATATATCCACGAATAGCATTGTTAGTAGCAAACAAGAAAGCAACAACATTGTGTGGATTTTTGGCAGAATGAGAATAAAACATATGTGCAATTTCAGAATGTAGTTGCTCCCTCTGGTCCATGTTGAACACTTTATCCAATGAAGAACTCCATATGCCCCTATTCTTTCTAGGATTGACGACTTTGCCTTCTTGCCTAAAAAATAGTCCCATTGTGGACTTTGCACTCACACTATGCCTACCATGGCTTTAAAGTGTTCAGGCAATGGTACTTGCTTAGGAGCCACCTTCTTCAATCTCATCTGCGCCTCATTAGTTACACACGAAAAAGTCAATTGCGCTGACATTAATGAAACTCCACCCCAAAGTTTGGACGAGGCTGAAGTATTTGGTATTTGACTTCGCCGATGGTCGAATTTCAAACCTTTGGCAAAACTTCGCCCAAAATCGACGAAGTTGTGTTCCATGGTTTGAACTCCTCCGTGCCAGTACCTCAATGACGAAATGTACGTCAGTGATCTACCTAAGAAGCTTCATCCAAGTATGTATAGCATGAGTCTACCTTGGCAAGAACCCAAATGTGAGATGCTCCTACAACTATGAGTCTACATGGTTTATCTCAGTGACAACTAAGATCGTGAATTGGTTTCTGAGGAATCGTGAGCTCGAGCATGCTTAAGGTGGACGACAACGTCGAAAGAGGAGCCGATCCAAACGATATAGCAAAACTGGAACAACTTGTCAAGCATATCTATATTCTACAGTTATAGTTTCCCTTCTTATTACAATGCTCATCCTAGCCGGTCTCATTTGATGAGGCCTAGACTTGGGAAATCAACCTCCATGGAAGTAGCAATACTAAAAAAACCAGGCATCCGCAATTCTTTTGAGGACATTGTTGGCAGAGCCTTCTGACCATGGAACTAATCTTCTTCGAAGTTGGGAAAAACTTCTCCAAAGTTTCAAACTTCTACCCCAGGCGATGTCAAAACACCACTATGTCGACTTGGTCCCAACTTTGGCACGAAGTTTCCCCCTTGTCGACAAAGTTGGACTTTTACCGTGTGCTCTCGTCCCAACATTCTCAAAGTTGTCGATGTTTCCCCGAAATTGGTGATGTTGGGGCAAAGTTTATACTGCCCAAAACATTAATCCTAACTAGTGCCCTAAAGGTCATATAAGGCATAAGTGGTGCCTCCAACCTTCTTCACAACTTCTAATATCAATTTCCATGTTTGTTTGTCGCCACTCTTTGCTGGAGAAGATGTTGTAACTATTATTTGACCCCATCTTGTATGGAACACATATGGTAGGATGTATTTTTATATTTGCATTGCACATTTGACCCTTGCAACTATAAGTGCACATTGCATTATTGACCTATGTAGGGCTAGAGAGTTGTGAATGATGTTTTTGTGTTAAATCAACATATGTAAGACAGTTACAACATTCTTGAAGTTTTTAATCGAAGTTTACTTCAAATTCACTTCACATTTCCCCCCTAAAAACATTGAAGTCTATCAAAGTTTGCGTGTAAACTTTCTCAAAATCTCCTTGAAGTTTCCACAAAATTCCACTTCCACACCTGGCGAAGTCGACACAAAGTCGAAGTCCTGCACCATACTTCAGACAAAAAGATTGCAACTGTCATAAGTGCTATACCAAGCGTGTCACCTTCTACAACCTTTGACTTGCCCCCTTCTTCTCCCTCCTACTTTTGTCTTTTGCATTCCACCCCAAATTATGCAACCACCATCGACTCTCTAGACTGGTCATCATAAGTCATGTTGTCGCAAGCGACACATCATTGATCTAGCGTTGGAAGCATCTAGGAGTATTTACGAAGTTAGTTGTGTCTCACGCATGTTCCTTGCATAAGATCATTCACGTAGCTTCATCATCAAGTTTCTAGCTAGTCTATCGTGCCCAATCAAGCACATTGACTGTCTGCTACAACATAATCTATTTGTGCTACAAATCTTATCTAAAATATCGCGTGTTTGGTAGTAGTCATCTTTGGAAACTACTTCAACAATGATAGAGACTAGTTGGTGACTCGGAGTCTAAGATCATTTAACATGTTTCTTCCATGTCTTTTACTCCACATACAAGTTCCAACATGGTCAAAGCTCTAACTTTCTCAAGTCCACATGTTGATCCAACGATTGTCAATTTCAAGGGAAGCGTGTTGCCCTGCTGCCGCTGTTGCCTGCTGCCGCCGCTTGCTGCCTGCTGCTGCCGCCGCCTGAGCTTGCCGCCACCGCCGCCTGCTATCGCCGCCGCCCTTTGGTCAGCCAACCTCTATCGAGGTGACAACCGGCCCCAGGCCGCTAGTAAGCAACCCCTCAAAATTTTTATAGAGTATCCTACCTCCTCTTGAGGTAATTCTCTCCATCCCTATCAAAGGCAAGGAAGCAACAATTGTCATCACTTTGGGTAGGATCTGTCCATTGTTTACGATGCTTTTGCTTATTTTCTGCAATTTTAGTACATTCGCAAACGGGTTTACAGGGTTTTGGTTCCTCTATCGAAAATTTGCCAAGTCCTAATTTTTTTGAAAGGTTTTCCCTTGTTTGGTGCACTACTTTACTATCATATATATGTGTGCATTGTTTTCTTGAATTTGTTTGTGTTTTCCTTTACAGAACTAAGTTTTCATTTGGCACAATAAATTTTTGGCTATTTCGTTGCAAATCATTATGTCTGACCGTAGGTCTCATAGCCCAATTTTAGAACCCACGTCGGAAGCAGCCCCTACGTCTTCCCAACCCTCGTTTACCCTTGAGACTATGGGTCAGTCAATCAATTCCATCACGGCTGAGCTTCACACTATTCACCAAACACATACACTACAGGCCGATCAGAACTTGACCCCTTTTATGGGGTATGGGATGCCACCGAATCCTGGAAATGCACCACAAAGTCCTCTGAACCCTACTCTGCAATTTTGTCCACCACAACTCCATGAGCCCCCTTGCCTGCCACCCTTATGGAGAAGTTGATCCTTATGCCGAACCCGATCCTTATTCACAACACCCATATGTGGAACCCCACCCCATCAACCACCCTACCCTCAAACATCCCAAACTGCTACCCCACAAGCACACTATGCACCACCACCACATCTCCCTCCATGTAATCCTCGTGCTCCATCTTTTGTTCCTATGCCTCATCACCAACCATGGGCTCCGCCGCAAGGCTCACATCCTCCCGTGGCACCTCATCCTCGAGCCCCTAGCCATGATGTTTTTCATAACCCTCTCGTGGACCTATCTTCCCCCACAACCCATACGGTCAATACCACCCGAGACCTCATCCACCACATCACAATGATATCACTCGACGAGTTAAAATAGATGCCCCCACTTTTGATTGTAAATTTGATTCTTAAGCTTTTCTCGATTGGATTGCTAGTCTGGAAGATTATTTCGACTGGTATGACATGGCTGACGCTCAACGATTAGGTTTGACAAGATGAAACTCGTAGGGTCAGCCAAGCGATATTGACAAGGTGTCCAACGCGACATGGAGCATACCGGTCAACCTCCGATCCTCTTTTGGGATGAGATGAAGACTATGCTACACGAGCACTATGTTCCCGCCTAATACTAAAGATAACTTCTTTCTAACTAGATGACCCTTAGCCAAGGGTCATCATCTGTTCAAAAGTATATGGAACGATTTGAGGAGGCTAAGAACCATTGTATTCACAATGATTCTGATTGGCAATTGGCTGCTTGTTTTGTGCACCATTTACACCCTGACATAAAACGAGAAATGGAGTTACAATAGTATGGCTCCTTGGATGATGGTTTTCACTGTGCCTAAAAAGTAGAGAGTTACCTACAACTCGCTTCTCGTGGTCCTTCCTTTTCTCGTTTTGGCCAACGTACTCGATCAACCAATAACCTTGTCACTACCTCGTCTCGTTCGACCTATCCTCTAGCCCAACCATCTCCCTAGGGTTCTTCAACTCTTTCATCCAGTAAAGGCAAGGAGATAATGTCCATTCCAAACCAACCTCCTCCATGAGGTCGTGAATGCTTTAATTGTCACAACACGACTCACCTAGCTGCCCAATGTCCTTGTCGTGCTCTTTTTTGTGTCCTTTGATTCTCCTGATACCACCCCTGAGGATGACATTGAATGTGAAGATATTTTTCCTGCCTCTGAACCTTCTGATGACGACGCTGATTACAACTATGATTATGACCCGTCATATCTCCAGGTCATGTATGTTTTAGCTGCCCCTTCGGAAGGGGACAAATGGAAGCGCACCACCCCCTTCCAGACCTTCTTCAAACATGCTGGTAAAAGCTGCAAACTACTCATTGATGGTGGCAATTCTCAGAATATAATTTCACCCCATGGATTGAAGTGCATGGACTTGCACCCAGAGCCCCATCCTCAACCACATAAAGTCCATTGGGTGAACCAAATTAGCTTACCCATCACCCAACGATGCCTTGTGCCCATCACTCTAGGTGCTTATTCAGATCACATTTGGTGTGATGTGTTGCCTATAGATGTTGGCCACATCATTCTTGGTCGTCCTTGGTTTTATGACTTAGATGCCCACAATGAGGGACGTTCTAATGTTTATACCTTCAAGTACAAGGGCAGACACATACGGTAAACACCTACTCGATTCATCTCTCCTATGAAAAAGAGTCCCCCACCAGACCCCCAAACCTCCAAATCCCATCACTCTCTACACCTTGTCACCCGAAGAGAGTTGGAAGAAGCCACTCGCGAATCTGGATGCATGTATGTCCTATATATCAAAGAATCCACTCCTATCTCCGATTTTCAGCCACACCACTAGAAGTTGTCTCCCTTCTCAATGAGTTTAAAGACATGACACCCGCAGACCTTCCTGATGAGCTTCCCCCTTTGCGTGATATTCAACATGAGATTGATATGATTCTAGGGTCTTCGCTACCTAACCGACCTCATTACCGTGTGAACCTGACTGAGCATGCTGAATTGAAATGCCAGGTAGATGCCCTCCTTCTCAAAGGATTCATTCGAGAGAGCAAGAGTCCTTGTGCGGTTCCTTCTCTCCTTGCCCCCAAGAAGGATGGTAGGTGGAGAATGTGCTTAGATTGTCGACCCATCAATAAGATCACTGTCAAATATCGTTTCCCTATACCACGCCTTGACGACATGCTTGATCTATTGATGGGATCCCACTATTTCTCTAAGATTGATCTCCGTAGTGGTTATCACCAGATCCGTGTTAAGGAGTCCCATGAATGAAAGACTTCCTTCAAAACCCCAGACGGATTATGAGTGGCTAGTCATGCCTTTTGGCCTGTCCAACACACCCAACACCTTCATGCGAGTCATGAACCATGTGTTACAACCATTCATTGGAAAATTTTTAGTGGTATACTTTGATGGCATTCTGATTTTTAGTAAGACCAAAGACGAACACCTAAATCATCTCCGACTTATCTCCGACACACTTCGAACTGAGAAACTATATGTCAATCTAAAGAAGTGCTCGTTCCTTCAAGATAAAGTCCTCTTCCTTGGCTACTTTGTATCCTCTACCGACATTGAAGCTGACTCGGCCAAAGTCAAAACCATCACTGATTGGCCCTAGCCCACTTCAATTTTTGAGCTTCGTAGTATTCACAGACTGACTACTTTTTATCGTCGTGTTGTTCGAGGATTTAGCACCATTATGGCTCCTCTCACTGATTTAATGAAGTGTGACAAATTAGAGTGGACGCCATCCGCAAGACGTGCTTTTGAGGCTTTCAAAACTAAGTTGAACTAAGCCCCGGTTCTTCGCCTTGCTGATATCTCGCTTCTGTTTGAAGTATCTTGTGATGCTTCCGGTGTTGGCATTGGAGGCGTTCTTAGTCAACAAGGGCACCCTGTTGCCTTTTTCAGTGAGAAACTCAATGACACAAAGCATAAATATTTCACTTACGATAAAAAATTCTACACTGTTGTGCAATCCCTGCGTCATTGGAGGCACTACCTTCTCCATCAGGATTCATCCTTTGGTCTGACCATCTGGTCCTTCGATTTCTAAATTCCCAAAAGAATTTAAGTGTGCATCACGCCAAGTGGTGTGAGTTTCTTCAGGAGTACACTTTTGTTCTCAAACATCGTTCAAGTGTTGAGAACAAGGCCACAGATGCTCTCAGTCGTTGCTTGACCACCCTACAATCTATGAGCGTCGAAGTTGTGGGCTTCGACCGTCTGAAAGAGCAATATTCCACCTGTCCTGACTTCACGTACGAGATGGATTTCTTTTTCGCAGCACCCAGCTATGTGTCCTTTCTACTTCAGTTCAAGATTTTCTCATTTAGGAATTACATGCTGGTGGCCTTGCCGGCCACTTTGGTAGAGATAAGACCACCACTCTAGTGACAGACATATTTTATTGGCCTTCCTTACGACGTGATGTAGCTCACATCGTGTCTTAGTGTCGTATTGTCAATTGGCCAAAACCAAAAGACAAAATACAAGTTTTTACACTCCCCTTCCTATTCCCCATGAGCCTTGGAAGGATCTAAGTATGAATTTTATTTTAGGTCTTCCCCGCACTTCCCGTGGCCATGATTCCGTGTTTGTGGTTGTTGATCGTTTTTCAAAGATGGCCCACTTCATTGCTTGTAGTAAGACTTCTGACACCTCGCATATCGCCCACCTTTTCTTTAATGAGGTAGTCAAGCTACATGGACTCCCCACCACCATAGTCTTTGACTGTGATATTAAGTTTGTTAGCTACTTTTGGAAGGTCTTATGGAAAATCTTTGGTACCAACCTCAAATTCTCTTTTGCCTTCCATCCTCAAACTGATGGTCAAATTGAGGTGGTTAGCAGGATTTTGGGTAACCTCCTGTGATGTCTTGTTGGTGAGCATTTAGGAAATTGGTACTTATTGCTACCTACTGCTGAATTTGCTTACAACAATTTTGTTAATCGATCCACATGAAAGAGTCGTTTTGAAGTTGTTAATGGATACAAGCCCCACCAACCTATAGATCTTTTACTTCTGTCCACTAATGATCGTACTTCACACACTGCTGAGACCTTTGCCCAAGACATTCATGATTTGCATGTCGAAATTCATCGAAAACTTACTTTGCCTTATGAAAACTATAAGCTTTTTGCAGATGCACACCACATGTTTCAAGAATTTAATGTGGGAGATATGTGTTAGTACGTGTGCGTCCTGAAAGCTACCCCAAATATTCCTTTAAGAAGCTTCATGCCAGAGAGTCAGGACCTTTCCAAATACTTAGTCGATAGGGACCCAATGCCTATGTACTGGATTTGTCGGCAGATTGAGGCATTAGTGCAGTATTCAATGTGGATGATCTTTCTCCTTATCGTGGTACATTCGAGCCCCTCCACCACCAGCTACAGCTTCTTCAGATCGTCACTGTGCTCTATCGTCTTCAGCAACGTTACCGCCTCTGCCTCAACTTCCTCAGTAGCCACCCGAACGCATCGACACCGTCTTGGACGACCAGACAATCCTCACCATCCAGGGCACCATACATCGTTTCTTGGTTCGCTGGAGAGGTCGTTCTTCAACAGAAGCCACCTGGATCACCGAGGAGGAGTTCTGCCGCATTGATGCAGATCTTCTTGAGCTCTACCCATGGTATTAAAAAACCCGCCTCGAGACGAGGCTATCCTAAGTACGCCTCGAGGCTTACGCCTCATTGCCCTGGACTGAGGCTTACGCCTCAAAATTTCTGAGGCTCGCCTCAAAGCACTGAGGCTCTGAGGCTTAGTTGAGGCGCTAGCCTCGATTATGGATGATAATGTCTTACGTTACCCACCAACTTTTTTACTTTTAAGATTATTTAAATATTTTATTAAAAGTTTTCTATTCATTGTTGTCATTGTATTATTAGTGAAATTATAACTATTATTCCCTGAGACCGATCTTTTAATCTTCATTGTTAAATTTGTCTTTGTTTGCTACCTTTTTATTTTTTATGTCGGTGAATTTCATTTCATTGTTAACTAATTTTGGTTTCTTGTTCCTACTAATTATTAAATGGATCTAATACTAAAATCATTGATACTCCCTATTTGCTAAAAATTTGTAATAGTATTGTAGTGGTTTTTAATCTTTATTTATCCTTAGTAAGTTACAGTTTGCATTTCTATTTAGTCTTGGTTTTGCTTATATATACATATTTTTGTTTTACACTCATATATATACACACACTCATCTAATATGTATACAAATATGTATATACATGTACATATTTATTAATTTATTAACGCCTCATACATATTTTGAGGCTTACGCCTCAAACGCCTTGAGGCTTACGCCTCGCCTCTTTGAGAGAAAAACGCCTCGTTACGCCTCACACACTTTAAAACCTTGGCTCTACATCCGTCGAGTCTTTTGCAGCCGAGGGGAGTTGATGTAGGACATGCCCCACCTTTACGTACTTGTGAGCATATGCGTCGCAGTGTTATTAGTTAGGCTTTATTAGCGTGCTTAATTTTATTATGTTATTTTTCTTGTTTTTGGGTTCTTGTAAAGTCAAGTGGTTTAGTCCCACATTGGCTACCGTCCGTTTAGTCTTTCTTTTAGAAGCCTATATAAAGGCTCTATTTGCATCCATGTAAAAACACAGTTGATGAATAAGAATTATCTTTTAGCCATTGCTTCGTCTTTTTAGTAGTCAGTCTGTAGTTTTACATTCCATAGCCAGTCCCAATCCTGGGAAAAGGAGCAGGGTTGGCAGCAGGTTGACAGCCAGCCACGGAACTTCATCAATTTTCATGACATGGTAACTGACCCCACATCTTTGGGACTGGGGCTTAGACTATTAATGATGACCCCACAAACTAGAAATCTTCTCTTGCAACATGAGGAATAAATTAGAAAAAGAAAATGTCTTTTGTGAAGAAAACCTTACTCATATATAGGGAGGAGGTAAAACAAAGACTTGGACTCAGATTACTAATGGGCCACCTGCCGATGCCCATAATGCAAAACACTCAAAACATTAGTTTGAACATATTCTCTAGCAGCTTAAGTATACTGATGAAACAAAAAAGTTAGCATCATATTGCTGATCTGAAAATTTCAGCTATACTGTTAGTTTGGATCGGCCAACATTATGGGCTTTGTTTTTTTTAATATACTTAGCTAAGATTATAATTTTCTTTTCTTAATATACTTAAATAAGATTATAAGACCAGTTTCTTTTTAGAAATTGTCATGAAAGGTTTGATCGAAGTACTTCTTTACTGTGCTTGTTCTCACTTCAACATTTTATTTATGTACATAGGGTTTGATCAGGCAATATATTGCCAAACTATTGACTATCAATATCAAAATGGAGTTTTTTGAACTAGGCAACTTGAGTGGTGTGGTGGTGTGGTAGAGGTATCAGATTTTGGGGGATTTACTGATTTTTTTGAGAGAGGAAGGTTTCACTTTAATCTCGGTTAAGACAGGCTACAGAACTGTCTCCATGAGTATGGGATGCAGGTGATGGAAGACAAGCAGCATATTTCCAAATTGTCTTTCGTTGAGTGGCCACATTAGGTGTGGCGTATGTATGCTGTGATGAAAGTCAGTATGGCCAAATGTGGCGCCGTTCGATCCATGATGGGAGGGATTTACTCCTTTGATTGACTTCCGTAACATCAACCATTGGGGGTGGGATTCTGTATGATTTCTACTTTTATTTTGCTGATAACACGATATTGATTTTGTTAGCAGAAAAGTACTTTCCAATGACTCGGTTCGTCTTATAAACCATATTTATCTGTGATTACATTCTGTGCCTTTTCAGAAGTTAAAACCCGTGTCTACCCGATAATTCTGGGATCCAATATTTGTAACATATTTGTAGAAATGTAACTATCAAATTGAAGTTTGTTAAGTTGATTGCTTGATGCACGGGTGAATCAAGTAGATGGCCGTCTATATATAGTGTAAATGGAGAATTAAGCACTTATACATAGCCTCTCTCAAAAGTATAAATGGCTATTTGAAAACGGATTTGGAAAGGCTTAGATCTGGATTTGGGGTTGGGGAAAGTATCCTTGAAAACCGTTTAAGGTATGTTAGGGAATAATAACATGAAGAGTTTGATATTTCATTCCTGATCTAAGCTGGGGTTTTCTAGGATCCACACAATATGAGAGAGGATTTCTTCTTATGGGGAAGAAGGTTGTGCATTGTTAAATCTCGGAGTCCTATATGATTAGAAGTCCTGATTGAGACATCATATTTAAGATGTCAAAGGAGACGGCTGCAAGAAGGTTCAGCAGAAAGTTCTCACTGATGCTGTAGTGAAAAGTCTATAGAGCGTCAACAATGGGGACATTCACGTCCATGTTTTAGCTGCAGATGGATCGGTCTAAAATATTTGTATATTATTGAATACACTGTTAAAAGGGCACACTAGGCTAAGTCGCTCACTCTCATTGGCAGCTCGAGCTTCATATAGGTTAACAGCTGTAAGCTTTTCCTTTCCATACAAATTAATCTCTGCAAATATGGGGATTGCTTTAGCTCCCTTGTGTCTTTATTTTCTTGAGGTCAGCAGAATAGGCATGGGGACGTTGTATAACAAGGAATTTTTTATAGTATGTTCCCAGGAGTTGGTATCTGGTACGAGACCCACTTGCGGGAGGTTTAAGAACTTGATCACACTTAAAACCTGCTAGTTTTCTTGACTTCTCCCTATTCCTTCAATCTTGTTGCATGCCATGCTCACTCTGATGGCTTTGTTTAGAGTATGCATCAAGTTGCATATACACATTGTGACTGGTGGCGGTAGCAGAAACAAGATGTCATTGAACAGTGCCTTGCATTATATT